>JAOWBP010004368.1:10321848-10362520 GCA_028571105.1 Tragopan temminckii
GGAAGAATTGTATATGTTAAAAAAAAAGGGGGGGGGAATTTATATTTTCTGTTTTTTCTCTGCTGCTAATCTGTAGCCGTTGACTTCGGATCAATGCATTTTAAAAAAAACAATTAAACTAAGCTGACCCCAAATATTGGATGAGATGTGATGCCTGCTGTTGATACATGTTAAGATAAGAACCATTAATTTTGGATTTTCTGGAGAATGAAATAATACCCAGTCTTTACAGTGAATTAAAAAGTTACAACTTAGATTTGCAAAGACTTTTACATGTGGCTTGGGGTATGTGTTTCTGCAGACTGTCCCAAGCACCAGAGAATTTTGCAATGGTGCATTTGTTGTTGAATATGGCTAGCAAAGGATGCCCTTACTAATACAAGTTAATTTATCTATCGGATCCTTAACTGACAGCATAAACATTCTTCTTAGGGTCTCTCTTTTTTCTCTGGTTTTTCATAAAGCTAATATGTATCTATGAGATGATACTGTTCTACCCTCTTCATTTTACTGAGGTTTTTTTGAGGAGGGTTACTAGGAAATACATCTGGTTTTCAGAAACAAATTATTTCTCTACTTCTTGATCCTATGTTGGATTGAGGTAATTATTAGACATTTTCTCCCTGTTTTAGGTATATATATCGGAAATATCTCATACAAATGTTCGTGGTATGCTTGGCTCTTTTGTCCAGTTGATGGTGGTGACTGGCATACTTGGAGCCTACATTGCAGGTACTGGGGTTAGGTCTCTACAAAAAAGAATTAGTACATGTAACGAAAGAACTACACTAAGGAATTGAAAGCAAATGTCAATTCATTTCTACAACCGTTAATTTTGTTGTACAAATGTTAATTCTTCTGGAACTGATTTTTTTTTTTCCTTTTTATTGTGCAGGAATGATACTAAAATGGCACTGGCTGGCAGTATTATGTTCTTTTCCACCATGCATAATGCTTTTGTTTATGTTGTTCATGCCTGAAACACCAAGATTTCTGCTGGATCAGAAGAAACGCGCAGAAGCTATAGCTGCTTTACAGTTTCTGCGAGGACCATTTGTGGACCATGAATGGGAATGCAGGCAAATTGAAGCTAATGTTGAGGAGGAGGTGATGAGAATCTGATTTACACTAAAGACAAAAAGTCTGAAAGTATACAGTGTAATTAAAGGATTTTTATCATAGCTTAGTTAATAGCCTTTTCTACAGTGGTCCAAACCTGTTTAATCACAAATGAACTTAAGAAGCAGTGACATTCAAATAATCTTTTTTCTTCTGCCTTCCAACTACAACTGCTATCAGTGTTGGCTGCCACTGATATGCATGAGTAGCAGTTGGGCTCATTATCTTACTGTGATGATAGATAGCTACGCTTTCTTACTGTAATTAGCAGTTTTATAGGATTGTTCAGCACCTCTAACACTTATTTGCTATTGCACCACTTTAAAAGCGATCTTTAACCTCCTGTAATGAGATACTAGCTTAGACAGTCATGTCCAGTAATTGAAGTCTTATTTCTGCAAACTACTGATTCTTTCATGTTAACTTTCTCTGCAAAGTACCGTTGATTTTTGTCTCCAGAAAATGAGGAAATGCTAAAAATGTTTTCTTGGATTTCTCATACTTCAAATGTAAACATTTTTACTAGTAAGAAATTTAATTTTGCTGAAGAGGGGTGGAAAACTTACTCTTTGAACATAGTGAAATGTTCTGAGGATTTTTATTTTTTGTTCATTTAAAATACTGTTTTTTCATGGAACTGTTGCATCATCTTTTTTAACAGGGACTAAGCCTCTTTGAATTTAAGAATCCTTCAATCTACAGGCCACTTCTTATTGGTGTGATTCTGATGTTTCTTCAGCAAGTAACAGGCATTAACGCAGTTATGTTTTATGCAGAAACAATCTTTGAAGATGCAAACTTCCAGGTAATCAGAGCGTGCTGTCAAATGTCTATAGTTTCAGCTTGGTTGGTGCTGAATAAGTATAGAACATGTAACAAACTGACTTGATATTGATCCTATCTGCATCATAAGTAACAGAGTTTGAGTGTTAATGGTCGTCTTTTGTTTTAAATTACAGATACCCTCTTAACTGTGTTACTCTGGCATAACTGGATGTTACTGGTTGTTTGTTTGTTTTTTTTTTGTGGAGAAGTATGTTTTGTCTGAAACTTTGATATGGATAGAAATCTTTAATATAGTCATCTCATCCACATAATATAACTTTTTTTAAAAATACAGTTACAAATTTAGTGCTTCAGAAAAAGTCAGAAACTAGGGGGAAGTTGTGACTTATTAAACAACTTACTAAGAGACCAATATGTTATGTTAACTAATGTGGTTGTCTTTATTTTATTTTTATGTATTTCTTCTCCTAGTTAATTTACTTTGTACAGTTTTCCTTGTTCCAGAGTTAAGAAACAAATGCATCTCTAATGCATTTGCATAATGCATAAGTGATCCTGTTATCAGCCTGAAAGAGCAAATTTTCTCCGTCTCCTATTTTATTTCAGGAGAGCAGAATGGCTTCTGTTGTTGTGGGTTCCATACAAGTATGTTTCACTGCTGTGGCTGCACTTATCATAGATAAAACCGGAAGAAAAGTGCTGCTTTATGTATCTGGTAAAATAACTTACTGACTTTTGTTCCATGAGAAGAAATACGTAGAGTACCAGAAAGTGTTGGAACTACTAGGGGAATTGAGTGTTACAATTTATTTATTTCAAGTGCTTTGTTTTATAAGTGGATTGCAAGTGATGTAATAAACGCTGATTCATAAGAGGAAATTGTCATGTTATACATACTTTGTAGACTGAACTCCTTGAAACTACTTATAGCAATCTTTTTGTCTTTTTACCAGGCCTATTTTTACTTTGGACAAATTGTTGATGTTGTCACATTGCACACTCAGTGGTAATGACTGCTGTAAAGACTGATTTAATTTGTGTGTGCAATGATGGACATCTTTCATTCTTGTTTAGGCTAATGTTTATTTACAATAACATTATCTTTTTAGAAACACTTCTGCTAGAGCCAGCATATCTTTCATTTAGCTCTCAGAAAGAAGAGTACCTAAGCAACTATCATTGACAACTTAGTTACTGCTTACTTTTCAGGGATAATCATGGCTCTCAGTACTGCACTGTTTGGGTTTTACTTTAAAATGATCCTTCCAAATGGGAAGAACTCATCAAATGCTGATCTGTCATTCACTTTCAACTCAGTATCTCCAGGAACAGAAACCAGACTATCCTGGCTTGCAGTAGTAAGCCTAGGACTCTTTGTTGCTGGTAAGTAGAACAGGCTTCTAAGTAAATATTACATGAAACTTGAACTTTCTGGTGAATGTGACAGATTTTTTCCATTTTCTTCACATTGTGGAAAAATGGAACTGTGTTTGACACAGCTTTTTAGTGTATTAGACAAAGTGATGCTGATCATTCACAACCTTTGTGATCAAGCTAGAAGGTACACAGTTAAGCCAGCGTTCTGCAAAATAAATTTGTACCTCCTTGTGCTGATTCTAAATAGTAATTGCTCTGGCTGAATAACTTGACAGCCATTAATGGGGGAAAAAGGTCCCTGGTAGTATCTGAGCCAAAATGAATTCTGTGATAGATCAAGACAGCAGCAAGTTAAAAATTAATCTTGTTTCTATGTTGACCACTTCAGAAACTTCTTAAGATGTTTTGCTTGTTAAGAATCCTTATACTTAATTTGATTTAAAGTGTGCTAGTGTTTAGCATGCTCCCCTAAAATAACGTACTCTCATAGCATTATTTGACTGACACTCTCCCCTTTGAAATATACCTAACTTGCATTTATTTTCTTCTTTTTGTAATTACAGGTTTTGCCCTTGGCTGGGGTCCAGTTCCATGGCTGGTAATGTCTGAAATCTTCCCACTTAAAGCAAGGGGCATATCAAGTGGTGCCTGTGTGTTAACAAACTGGGTTATGGCCTTTTTGGTGACCAAGGAATTTCACGATTTTATAGTAAGCACCATAAATCTAAATTCAACACTTATTTTTATATAGAAACCTATCAAAGATGCTCCTGATAAAGCCTTCGGCCACAGTCGTCTTCAGCAGTATATATGGATTTTGGTTGTATAGTAGTGACTTATACTTTTTTTGTTGTTTTCTCCCTGCCTTAGGGTTTCTTAACATCCTATGGGACATTCTGGCTCTTCTCTGCCTTCTGCTGCTTCAGTGTGACTTTTGCAGCCTTTTATGTTCCTGAAACAAAAGGACAGACCCTGGAACAGATTGAGGCCTACTTCAGAAAATCTTAAATCTCAGGCTTTTGCTGATATGAAACCTTTACATCATTATCTGCAGTGCTATTGCTAAAACTAACTGTATCATGTGGTAGACAGTCACACAACTTCCTCTACAATTGTTTTAACTAATTTTGTAAAATCTACTTTTTTTTTTTTACTCCCCCCCAAAAAAATCTATAGGTATTTGCATGCATTTGATTCTCACTGCATACTTGCTGTAGTGTATCTTACTGGTGTAGGACCTGGACATATCAGTTTGTTTTTTTTTTTTTTAATTACTGTTGGTTGGGTTTGTTTGTTTTTCCTGACTTGGTGCAGACTGACAGCAATGGCCAGGAAAGAATGTTAAATGTGTTGTCTGCTGTCTTTTTTGCTAATAGGTGAATTAAGATATAATTTTAAAAACAACGAAAAAATTTCTCGTCCCCCTTCACATTTCCCTACATTAATGCTACAGTCAGGACTTCAATTTCAGATTGCTGTAACTTTTCCTTTATGTGTGTTACTGCTTCTGCATCTGGGATGCCTGCCCATGGAATAAGTCTTGATCCAAAGTGTAGATAGATGAAGGCTGGGTGCTATTGTTAAGATGGCATTATTTCTCCCAGAGATGTCAAGGGAGCTAGGACTGCATTTAAATCACAAGACAGGTTACTGCTCTCAGCAAGATATATTTTAGAGTTTCATTTTCAGAAGAAAGGAATAGATCACATAGACTGAGAGAACATACCCTTTGCTACAAAAAAAGAGGAAATTCTCTTTTATAGTGTTAACTTGAGGGGTAAAAATCTACCATTGGAGAAGATCTGAGTCTTAACAACACCCAGAAACAAACCAATCCTAGATTGGTTCTTGGCAAAGAGGGATAGAGCTTAAGGCCAATCTCATGAGTGTAACAGTCCTTAAATGAACAACAGGTTTAAAACATTTCTAGAGAACTATAGTAATCCCTGAACCAAATTTAGAAAAGCCCTGCAAGTGTGAAAGAAAGAACTGATGTAAAATTTATTACATATGACGAAGTAAATAATTTCTTCCTCCTCCACAATAACAATAAATCGCACTTAAAACGTTTCCAGCTGTGACAGGAATGTTTCTATTTAGATGCTACATCTAAAACACAAATCATATGCACTATCACATGACATTAAACATAGTGGTAATACACGGCATTTAAGACAAGTGGTAGTAAAGAGGTTTTAATCACAGACTCAGCATCTGTCTTAACACGGCAGTTATTAAATTACAAAACAGCCCGCTAACATTCAAAGTCTCTGTTAAAACTGACATTGCAGGTTGATTACACTTTCTGCAAAAACCTTTAGAGACAACATTTTCATTCCATCAGTTAAATATGTAATAGAGCTATAAATAAATAAGAGAAAAATAATCTCAGTTTTTCCCTCAGATCATTAACCTAATATAATTTTCAGTAGCAAAGTAGTTGTCAGTCAGTTGCAGGTCTGCAAAAACAAAGTGAAGCAGCTAGACATTAAGCAGACTGGTGAAATGGCTGTGCTCAATTGTAGTAACAGTACCCGTACTTTTTATCCTGCGTGCTTGCTGCGTACTGTCACAGAAGCTTCCTCATATCGTTAATGCACTGTATTTAGTTCTCAGAGTATAACCTGTTTCCCCACAAAATCAGGCTATGCCTGGATTTCTGAGAAAAGTGCTTTTACAGAATTAGCAAGCACTGGGCACATGACATCGAAATTGTTAATAATGACACTATTCAGTATGACACACACATGTATATATACACATTAAAACATCCAAACCGAAAAGACTATGTCTCAAATGCAGACTAAGCCAAAAGCTCTGGGGATGCTCTTGCATCTGCGAATGCAAGTCATAAATGCACATTTTTAGAAAGGCCTGCAGGAGTTTGAAACTGTGGCTTATCCAAATACACCTACAACAAGAGAGAGGAAAGGGCAGGCACAGCAACCTTAGGTGTACGTAACAGTGCTACACTTCTTGTGGGTGCAATCTAACCTGTTACCTGCCTTACTAAGAACTGTTTTAACGTTTATTCAGTTGACCATCCAAAAATACTTTGAATCAAGAAATACTTTGAAATTTGAACCTATCAGTCGATTACAAATGCTTGCATACTTGCATATGTATAGAAAGTCACATGAAAGCAGACAGCAGAACTGCTACTCATTCTGGGTGCCACTTTATATCCAGTCACGCATTTCAAAAACAAACATAACAAAAAAACAACACAAAAAAAGCCAGAATAAATTAAAAGAACTAGCTCCAAACTAGGAAAAAATTGTAACCAGGATAGGTCACACCTGTCCTTTGCAAACCAAGCAACTGAAGTTAGTAATCATATTTGTTCATTCAACCTAGAATCTATCTTTTGCCTTCTTGGGAGCACTTAGCCCTTCCATGTCATACACTTCAGTCTTTCTCACTCCTCAGAAGGAAATGTTTCATTACTTTCCGTTTCTGAGACTAGAAAGAAAGGACATTTAGTCTGGAACACAAGTAGGTTTATCTCTGTTCTTGAGTTCCTAAATGCCAAGCTGTAAAGACCTTGGAAAGGACTCGTCAAGCCTCAGCCTTATGAGCCACATACTATGCATGTAGGAAGGAATAAACTAATGCGTCCCAGGGCTCTTGAGTCCTACTCAAAGTTGTGATGGTTTATAGGCATGTTATAAAGTAAATGTAATAGAAGGATGATGAGTTGCTGAAAATGTTGCTTATTTATTCCTGAACAGAATCAAAATTCAATAACAAGATATTGAACAAGCTGCTCTAGTCTATGTAGTTTCGAATGGAGATATCTGAGGGTGAGTTTTGGGCTAGATAATCTCCTCTGGTCTCTTCCAACTTTATCTATCCTGTGATTCTATATGTATCACTGACGCTACTGAGGAGGTACAAGTCCATTCTAAATTAGCTGCCTGTTCAGTCCTGCTGCTTGCACCAGAGTAAACTAAATTCCTATAATTTAGTCAGACTAAGGTACTGTGCGGAAGTGATGACAATTCCATTATCCAGGAGAAGTTAAAAGCTCTCCTCCTCCAACAAATCCAGCAAGCTAGGACACAAAACACTTCTTGCAGCACCTTATCTGTGTTAAGAATCCAGAATTGACTTTCAGTTTAACTTAGCTTGATAGCAAGCATTCAAGCTGGTAACAGCTCTTCCTTCACAGAAGGACTTTTCCACACTTCTACTGAAGGTGGTGGTAGCAAGCTTATTTTCCAGTGTTCTCCATTAGATGAAGCTACTACCCATTCTTGCTGCAGTTCCAAATTTCTTTTCTCTCAAACGTATGATGGTCAGCCAACACCAAGAACACAGGTAAATGGCAATTTTAACACAAGATATGAAAGACAGAATGGTTGTACTTAAGATAGAAAGGGCTACACTTTTTGTGCCCAAGGCTACCTTCTAAGCTAACTGAATAGAAGCCTGCACATTGCAGACAGGAAAGGAAATAACATGGCTTCAAGGGACTGGAGTGAACAACAGCATAGCAGTCCATCCAAGTAGCCTTCCAGGAAGCCATTTCATTTTCCCTGGTCACTTGACATTGGCCTGAAGAAGATGTATTAAAACTTTGTTCTATTTTGAGACTGCTAGTTTTGAGGACAAGTTCATCACACAAAGATGCACATAACGTGTAAGAGTCTGATGAGACTGTTTTAAGCCAACAGAAACCACATCCTTCTACAGTGGCTATCTGTCAGTTATCCTAGCAGCTTCACATTTTGTGTTATTTTGTCTTTTAGGTAAGACAAATGTCATAAAGAATTTAACAGTTTGGTTCTTGTGGCTTGCATCAAACAAAATCCAAGCAAAACTACCACATTCCCTGTCTTCTACCCACACTCCAGGATATTCTCTGACAGTAAGTAGGTAATAAATGACATGAATGTGACCATAAAGCCTTAGTTACCACATCTAGGAGTAGTATTAAAAAACAGCATTGCCTGACCCCTCTTCATCTCCTATTACTAGGTCTAATATTATTCTTACATGCCTATATGGCATACTGATTAATTACAGAAGCAAAAATGGTATTGCTAAGGCACTACATACATTAGGAATGGAAACAGGTAATTTTTTCACTGTTCAGATCTTGCCTGTCCTATATGAGTATAAATTCTTTTAGGTCTGGTAGTTTCCAATGTGACTTACATAACAGTTGACCCATTAAGTCAAGCTGTATCATAAAATTCAGCTGGTGGGTCAGAAGAGGCAGGGTTAAGACAAGGGAGTTGACACAGGAACTATGTTTCCATCTTCAAACTATTCCAACATCTTGTTCCAGATAAATACCATGAAGTTAGTCTTTTTATTTTTTTGTCTTGCATAAAATGTAAATGCTGTATTCCTTACAATCCTTTTGCCACTTTTTAGTATTGGCTAGATGTCATCAACACTGCTACTACAGGCAGAACTACAAAGCTTCTCTCTGTTGGCACTGTTGTGGTTCTGCTTAAAGAAAGTAACTCTTGCCTTATATCCCATCTGTGTATAGCCACATCTTGGTTTGACACAAATACCAATCTTTATCATTCTGCCTACCACCATAGGCAGGGGTCAGGTACTGTCAGGCTTTCTCTATTCTACAGTGCTCCATCTAGAAGAGTCTTTCCATGTCTTTTCAAGGTATACCTGAACATGTTTGTTCAGGTTCTTCACTCATGTTAAATCATGCTAGAATAACAGAAGTGAACTTCTGCAGTACATTTAAGATGTGATATTCCAAAATCACTAAGCAAAGTTCTCAGTTAAAATATTATTTTAAATCAAGCCTGAGTTTTGCAGCAAACTGGTACAGACTTCAAAAACACCCACACAAAAGAAATTAAGTACTACACTCAGAAATTTGTGTACTGAAAAAGGCGATGCTTCTACTTTCTAAAAATATCTAAGCGCAAACAGTGCTTTCTAAAGTGGATTCATTAAGTCCACAAAAGTGTTCACAACTTCCAGCAGGATAAGGACTATATGATACTTCCAGACCAATTCTTCTTAAACCTCAACTGACACGATAAATAGGTTGGGGTAGATGACTATGGTCTCTGAAAACATTCTGAAACAGAATTACAAGCTCCTGCAAAGACTTTAAGGTGGCACTTCTTTCAGAAGTTTATTAAGGCTCACCCCACACATCCATGGTTGCCCAAATACTAAAAAAATATGAGCAGTCACTGGTTAATACTGCTTCTGCTCCTGAACAAAGTACTGCTTAAATTATTGCTTCTTTTCTTGATCAAGAAAAAGAAGTGATTCTTTTAAGTTATGGCCTTGCATATTTTCTTAGGTGGAGATATTAATCCATCATAATACAATAAATAGGACATGAAAAATTTTGCAAAAAGTTTCACATTCAGACAGGCAGAAGCAAAAGGCAGAAATCACCAGATGGTCATGCTTATATGTACTACATATAAAAAAAAAAATCAAGGATACAGAATTATGCCTACATAAGCAGCAAGAAATACCTGCTAATAAAGCCCACATCTTTCTATATAAAAAGCCTGGAAACATTTTCATGAAAAACAGCAAACTCTTTCAAAATATTGTTTAAAATTGACTTTTTGGCATAGAGGGAAGGGTTAAAAAATAATCAAGCTTAATGATGAAATTTTGTCCTTTAACAAAGCAAAAGATTTTATATGGCTATTTCATCATAGAAAACTAGCTTCCTAGCAGTAAAATTTTAGTCTGGTCCACTCAGAAAAATGTTTATCTGAAGCAGTGACTTCTATTGTTGGTACAAGAGCAAACAACAAATTTTGATGCCTGCACAAGAATCTTTCTATAGTCAGAATTAGGGGGTGGCTTCTGCCTGTAATGAGGAAATCTGAAGGTGCATTACAGAAAAGTTGTTCCAGTAGCTGGAGAAATACAGTATAATTTTGACTTAAAATTTTTAAGGAAGATTTGTGGGGGTTTTTGTTTGTTTGTTTTGTCTTTTTTTTTTTTAAATAAAATTCCCTCTGCTCGAAGATTCTTAATGCCAAAACAGCTTTCAAGTTCCTCTAAAAATATGTACACAGACAGTCAGAGAAAACAGCATGTTCATATGTCACCTGATCTTTATAGAATATTCTTGATTCTTCATTGAACAAAAAACAGCTGCATCATTTCAAGGACAGACTGCACTGTTTGAGAAGACCTTGCCTAGAAGCTTTTATTTTTTTTTTTTTTTTTTTTTTTTTTTTTTAGCTTTTTTAAGATTAAAAAAAAAAACAACAGAAGGAGTGATTTTCATTACAAAATTATTCCTACATTGCGCACACTGTTGTAAAACAACTCACATTAGTAACAGCAATTAACTTCGCGGAATGCTACTTCAGGTAGCTCAGAATAAGTAATACTTTTTATTTACTTCAATTTCAGCCTAAAAGCTCTCATTGATAACCTACCTTTAAAATACCACAGAAAAGTAATGGTTCATTAACTGAAATAAGAAAACATACAGACGTCAAAGATGCAAGCATCACCAAACCAGGCTAAGCAAGCCAGAACAACGTAAGACCTATAAAGATTAATCACCAATACTTCCAGCCACATTTTACCACTAGAAGCACTGTTTGTGACATTCCTACAGAGCTCACAGAGTTGTAAGAAAAGGTGAAGGAACAGTCTTGTCTGTCTTCACTTCAAGTCAATGATGTCTTCATCATATAAAGAAGTCAGATGAAATGGATAGATAAATGGTGAGCTCTCCTCCCTGTTTGCTACAGAATCAGGATCTGAACTAGTGGAAAGATGACGACCCTCAGAATAGCTTTCGAAAGAGGCTGAGATTATTCTGCAAAGATGAAGACAAAAGTCACTAAAAAAAAAAATACACAGAAAAGGGGCAAGTAGGGTCAGTGGCTATTTCTGGATACAATCAAGTCATCCTAAGGACAGATCATTAAAACCAAGTTTTTCTCTGTTTAACTCTGCTTCCATAACAATTCTTATTAAAACAAAGATTACAAATATCAAATTATTGCCAAAAGGTAATGCTAATGAATTGTCCCCCTCCATACAACTTCCAAATAGCAAAATAGTTTACACTGCAGCAGATTAACAAAAAATAATCTCTGTCTATTGTATCTTGGCTGAATTCTGCTGCTACTCATCACAAATGCAGGTTATAAAAACAGAGAAAACAATGTAAAGGCAGTAGGGTCTGGTAAGCAGAGCCAAACAGACAAATGTAATAATGTTTATTTGCAAAATTTATTTTGGAAATAGCGAGACAAGAAGATACGAAGAAAACAATAATTCAGTCTGCAGTGTGAACTTAGTAGTTCAAATCCTAGTGACAGGCCCAACTGCAGTAGGTCCCCCACAAAATCCCATATAGCCTTGCTTCACTCATAACGTGTCTTTTAGCAATGTGCATAACCCATTTCAGTGCTGTTATTAGATACTAAACCACACATTAGCACGAAATTCACAAAGACCTCAGTCAATCCCTACCTAACTGGGAAAACCATAAACCAGTTGAAAAGCAATCAATTCTCAAAACATTTATGGTCTAACTTAGGCTCCTTCCTAAAGCCCATACATTTACCTGTCACTACTAGTTGATCTTACTGCTCCCTGCTTGGGGTCTGACTGTCTTCGAGGAATCTTTTTTTGCTTCTGTGCACCTTCTGTCTTGGGAATAGGCTCATCCAAGAGGCCTCAATAAAGGAATAAAAGTCTTAATATTCTCATCAGAAAATAAAGCATTCACAAAAATGTTTGTTTTTTTTTTTTAATTTTCATTTTTTCACTGATTTTCATTTTTAAATAAACAGCTTTCAGCTGACTTAGAATATGGTCACCTTATATATGACCAGACACTATCTAAACTACTCGCAAACAGCATTTTCTTACTGTTTTGTTTGTACTATTTATTTATGAACACTGGTTGTCTGTCACTAATCTGACTATAATGAGATTAGTCCAAAGATGCTCCAAAAATTAGAAATTATATTAGTGGTAACTGATATATATACACTGAAGAACAAGGGGAGTTTACCCAGCAATTCTTTACGTGTTCTGTTTGCAATTTCTTTAATTTCCATGCGAGATAAGGATAGTGAGTGAGTAACAGGAAGAGACGTAATGCCACTGGATGTTGGAGTAGTGATGACTTTAGGAGTCAAAGGTGACTTCAGCGGTCGTTCAATGCTTCGCCCTACCAGATTACTAAGAGGAATTTTATACAGGTTTTTACATGTAAGTTCACCTGAAACTCAAAAAGAAAAAAAGAATGTTACTCTTTCACAATAGTATCAGTTCTTAATACTTCAAAATGAAAAATCATACAGAAAAGTTATAATCATTGTGTGGGGTTCTTTTTAACTCAATAACCTTTCTCGCTTTCTTCTTCAAGACCTTTCTTGCTTTGCACCTTACAATATAAGTAGGCTAGGAGAAGGAAGAAATAGAACCACATTTTGCACTGACATTTTGGCTTACAGAGAAAGAGATTTTTGACTCTCAGCAAGGTGATGAATCAGCAATAGAAAAAGGAAGTAAATTAACATGTCCTAAGGCTGATATCCCAACTGTAAGACCATGACTCACTATTCTACTCAAGATTCCCCAAATATTTTAATATGTTGCCAGAATACTGGAGTCTGGATCCCAAATAGTTGAAATTACGGCTTTTCTTCTTAAGTGACATGAAATACTCTGCATTTTCTTAATTTTGGGGAGAAAAAAACCCGAACACCTAACAACTTACCATCAAACAGCATTGCCTTTTAAAAATTGAAATTCTGATTCCTTTCTCTTCTCCCTTTCTGCCAACAGTACCAGACTTAAAAGTCCAAGGCATACATACATATTGCATTATCTAATCGATATTCCCATGTTTCTCCATGACTGTTCCCTTACAGATCAACTGTTCACAGATTACCTTACAGTAAGGTGAGACTAAACACGCTTCTTATTCTGAATTTGAAAAGAACTCTAATTATCGAGGGATGGTTTAGCTGTTTTTAAGTGAAAGAAAAGGTGTATGTGAAGTCTGAATTTTTTCTCATAATTTTATGCCTTTTTTTCTTTAGTTTTGGACATATTGACAGAGATTCATCTAGCTAGTAAAACTTAATTCCTCCTCCCCTGTATAAATGATTTCTTCAAAATAATGCTGCTATGCATTCAAAAGGGATACAGTGAGGCAAAAGCTCAGCCAGGTGATTCTGATCTTTGGGTAACAAGATTTCTATCTTCCAGACTCTCAACTATTAACTCAAAATCTTTTATCTGATCAATTTCATCTTACTAAAGATCAACTACACTGAGATGTGGAAGCTGCTGGAACAATCAGAGATGATTATTCAACCTGCCCAGAAACCATATTACCTTCTGAAGAAGAAAGAGAACATTCTGGCATGTCATAAGCTGTAGGTGTTTGAGGTGAACTCCTTGAACTCATTTCCTTAGAATTGCTAAGAGATGATCCGCTTACTGCAGCAGTAGCTTTAAAATAAATATCCGACTGAAATGACAAAGAACTCATCATTAGTACTACAAGACTTTCTTAATCATTTGCTGAGTAAAAGCTCAAATGTTTGGCCACTGTGTTTCACTGTCACTGTAGATGTATTACTGCTGATTTGATTAGGGCTGATCAGGGAAAGGCTATCTCACTGTATCTTGGGGAAACTTCTGTGATGTTCAGAATAGCATTTGCCCCATAAACAATCAAATACCTCAGGTATGCATTACTGCAGGCAATAAAGGACAGTGAGCTCAATTCTGATCCTCGTTGTACTTAATACTAAGAGCACACAGATGAATATTTACCACAACTGAAAGCACACGTGTGAGCTTTGGTTTGGTTTGTATTTGGCTTAGACAACTTTTCATGTTAAATAGATCTCAACATCTCACAAATAGTCAAAAGTGCTTTTCTTGTGTCTTACCCTTGATGCTACAAGTTGAAGCTCAGGCACAACTGCTGTGTGAACTAAGTTTCCATTCACCACTAAACGGATCTCAATGGAATCAGTAGTGAAGGCAAGTATGTAAGGGAAAGCACAGACTGCAATGAAACAGAAAATTATTTGGCACAGAAGAATGATTAATGTAAATGTTTCTTGGTTGCTCAATGAAGACTGTTCTTGAGTATCTGACCTACTTCAGCATCTCCCTTTTCTACGACAAAGTTTGCCTAATAAACTGAGGAACATTCAGATACATCAAGCCTGAACAAGATTTCATTCTCCACGTCTGGCAGAATGCAGACTGAATGGGAAATAAGAAACAGAAAACAAAGGAAAAAAAACGTTGCACCAAGGTTCTGCTCTTCAAAATACACTATAAAATACACTTAGCAGAAGTGGCATCATTAATGCAACATTCTTATAGAATCACAGACTTATCTATTTTGGAAAAGACCTCCAGAGATCATGAAGTCCAACCATCAATCTGACCTACGAAGTTCCATCACTAAACCATATCCCTTAGTGCCATGTCCACATGTCTGTTAAATACCTACAGGGATGGGGAGACTCCACCATACCCCTAGGCAGTGCAATTCAATCATTAACTACCATCTCCATGAATAAATTCTTAAGAATTTACTGATTTATCAAAATTTATTAAATACAATTTTTTATATGCAATGTTATTAATTTTACTTTTGTATGTATTTCTAGCACACATGCTGTAATTCCAGAAACAGCCAAGCGCATGTCTAAGGGATACTGATAAAAGAGTAAAAATAAATGCTTTCTTACCAACAGCATAAGGAACTTGATTCCAGCAAAAGTGAAAATCATAAGCTGATGGCTGGATCAGCGGAGAACCACCATTAAAAGGATACACCTTTCTATACTGGCAAACATCTGTTACAAAAAAAATAAAAAAATAAAAAAAAATCACCCATCACTTTACACTGTAAATTAAAAATGTCAACTTTACAGGTAGATTTCACTTAAGTTTGGATGATACACAGATAAAACTCAAACATCTGTGTAAAAGCCTCTTTGTATCTAAACAGATAATAAGGAAAATGAGCTTTCATTTGAACATTTAAAATATAAAGATAAAAGAGCTACATTTTAATAAGTTACCATGTTTCACAAAGAAGTGGTATTCTGTTTCAACAATCATCAGCTCCTTACCTTGTTTACAGTAGAGAAATAGGCAAGAACATTTCTGAAAACCATGTCAGCAGAGCTGTACCCCTCTGTAAGAACTGCCATGCAAGCAGCCATATGCTAGTTCATGTATTCTGAGGACTGTAAAACACCTAGGATACTACAGACACCAAGATTTCATTAATAATGTTACTTGTGAACCTCTTAGCTACCATACATGCACTGAAACTAAGTCTTCTTCTGAGTCAGGTATGAACTGGCTACTTGGAGTGCAATTCTAAATTTAATTTGAAAGATCTAGATAATGAGGAATTTAATCTTCCGCTACCCAATTTTCTTCTCTAAACACTCTCACTAGTGCTGATAAAACATCCTTTAAAATGAGAAGTCATGTCAACAAATTAAAAGAAGGCTTAAAGATGAGAAAGAATTGCAATCATCTTTTTATTTTTACTAGTTCACATGATTGCACTGGAAGCTCCAGGAAAGCATCTGTGAACATCTCATACACCTGCTCCTACCAGTTTTTTTCAAATTTTTTTTAGGTAAAATTCTGCTTTAAGAGTTGATTTGATGATTCTTGTGGGTCCCTTCCAACACAGGACATCCTATGATTTTTTTCTATGATTTATGTCCTTAGACTGAATTCTAAGTTTATAATCAGAAAAGTATTAAAGGCCTTTTTCTAAATACAAGCTTAGAACTGTCAAATCATGTGTTTTCATATTTGTTCTACGATGATCTTTTCTTAATTGTAAAACTCTCTAAAGACCAGAAGTAGGTTTCTCTGCGATAATGTCCTAGAAATAGGAATTCAAGTAGCTGCAAGACCGTGCATCAGGCTTTAAGATCTTAGGATACTAAAGGCACACTTCAGGATCAACTAAGTTTATTAGCTTTGGATCAGCAGTAAGTCTATTAGAGTGGAACCGATTCTGCACAGAAGTACAGGTATGGGAATTCACCATGCACTGTCACAGAGCTTTTTAGTTCTGAAGCAGTGCTAAGTGAACTAGAATCAGGTAGGATATAGCAAACTAGGAGAACCAATGAGGCCTCACAGTGTTACAGAGGAAGTTACACTTAAGAAATACTTTCCCGTAAGTACCAAACTAGCAGCCAGTACTAGAATTTAGGTGTATTTATTATGTTTCCATCAATGCTCGCTTTGAGAAGGACAATAGGACACAGCCTGAAATAGAGAAGGCTGTGCTTTGTCTTTCTGTGTATTGTTTCATAAAGGCTGTTTCATATCTGTAAGTTATATTTTTAAGAGGATTAGAAGCAAAAAAGAAGAAAAGAACGTGTGTTACATCGGAGACCATTTTATAAAACGAGATTGAGATAATTACAATGAAAAAATGTGACAGTGCAAAGAAGTGTGCAGAGGAAAAAACCACAATAACAGAATGCAAAAGTACAAAGAAGAAAACAGGCGGAATACTATACACATCCTGGAAACATCCAGTGTTTAATTAGGTAAAGAATGAGGAAATCTGAAGGAATAGGACTTCTGTAAGAATAGGACTTCTGTAAGTAACAAAGTAATATCTATTGTATATCTAATTCAAAATACCCAATAGAATAGTACTTCAATTTCTAGTCTGCATAATGTATGTTTAAGTCAAAAAGAATGTATTCTGAAATACTACCTGTGAAACTCTGAAATTTACTTTAAAACACAGATCTAGACTCCAATGAAAAAATAATTCCATACACAGACTGAGATCCTACCATTTTCAGTCTTCTCTAGATACTTACAGTTATAACATAGCAGTAGACCAGCTTCACCATCTTCATATACGTCAATAGCTGCAACAAAATTAACCTGCAATGGAAATGGTAATGAATATTCAGATGGAATACTGCAGTTATTACATCCAGGTTTTGACTACGAAGCAATACAGTCAGTTGGTGTTGCTGCACAATTACAGATTAAAAAAAAAATGTGATTTTTCACATTCAGCCTGTTTTGTGATTCATTTTCAGAGTGCTCTTAGGATGGAATTTTGATTTATTTTGTATTTAATGCTGTACTTCAGTAATGAATATTCAATACTATGCCTATAGCATAAAGCGATAAAAACTTACCTGATTTATTTGGCCATATGAATTTTGAGTTAGTACAGCTGTGTATCAACAATCTTTTACATCTAAAGTTAAACATTCACATCCATTTTTAGAAATCATTAAAATTATTTAATTTTCAAAGATGCCTAAGATCATTATCTTCCCTGCAGCAGGAAACATTTGAACTTCTCTCCCCCCCCCAAAACTCAGTATGTTTACTTAAATCACAGCACTATGTCTTAGTTAGAAAGATACAGTTAATTTATTATTTGGCTGGACAGCAGTTTCTTAAAAAGAACTAAAAGACACACACAGATATTTTAGCTTTAGTAATTTAGAAATAAGCAAATCTAAATGAGATACTGGTGGCCAAAAACTGAAGTTATTTTACTGCAATCTTGACCAATAAAACATTGAGAACACAAAGAAAAGGCAAAACGCAAACTACTGACTAAAAGGACAATAACAGCTTTACATTTACGCTGACAGCAATATTTCAGAGAAACGAAACACAGGGTCTGTCTTCATGTGTTATGCCTTGTAACCACCTCTCTCGGAAGTAATTATCATCACACATTCCAAAAGAGACAAGTATCTCAGACTGCCCCTACACCAGAAGTTACAGGACTGAAAAGTAAAGGAGACATAGGATCTTTGTAAAAAGAGCTCCCAGCAGGTCAGCACTAAGGCAAGCACTAATTCTGCAAGAAATGATGTTCAGTGTGGTTTTGCAAGAAAATAGTTTCCATGCTTAAACTTACCTTGTTTGCTTCAATATGATGCAGTCTGTAGGACTCCCCAGTACTTTCATTAACTAAATCAAACTGATGCCGATAAGCTACACAAATCATATTGTCACTGTCTTCAGTAGGTCCATCAACTAGCGTCATAACCACTGGAGGGTCAGAAAGGCATATTTCCTGTATGGTAAATAGAATCATAGAATCACTCAGGTTGAAACAGACCTTTAAGATCACCAATCCAATCACGACCTAAGCACACAACCTTAACAATCCTCCGCTAAATCATGTCCCTGAGCACCACATCCAAACGGTTTTTAAGCACATCCAGGGATGGTGACTCAACCACCTCCCTGAGGTGCCTATTCCAGTGCTTAACAACCCTTTCTGTAAAAAAGTGTTTCCTAATATCCAACCAAAACTTACCCTGGTGCAACTTGAGGCCATTTCCCCTCATCCTATCACCTGACACCAGTGAGAAGAAACCAACCCTGCTCTTGCTGTAAGCACATTTCAGACATTGGAAGACAGCAATGTCTCCACTCAGCCTCCTTTTCCTCAGACCGAACAGCCCCAGTTCCTTCAGTCACTCTTCATAGCCCATATTCCTCGGGCCCTTTCCCAGCCTTGTTGCCCTTCTTGGACTTGCTCCAGCACCTCAATGTCCTTTCTTTACTGAGGTACCCAAAACTGAACACAGTACTTGAGGTGAGGCTTCACCAGTGCCAGTACAGGGGCAGGATTACTTCCCTAGTCTTGCTCACCACACCATTCCTGATACAAGCCAGGATGCCATTGGCCTTCTTGGCCACCTGGACACATAGCTGGCTCATATTCAGCCAACTGTCCATCAGTGCACCAAGTCCCTTTCCATCAGGCAGCTTTCTAGCCACTCTTCCCCAAGCCTGTAGGGCTGCCTGGAGTTGTGACCAAAATGCAGGACCTGACACTTGGCCCTACTGAAACTCATACAGTTAACCTTGGCCCATCCATCCAGTCTATCCAGGTCCCTCTGTAGTGCCTTTCTCCTCTCAGGCAGATCAACACTCCCTCCCAACTTGGTGTCATCTCCAAACTTAGAGGGTGCACTCAATCCCCTCATCAAGATTGTTAGTAAAGATCTTAAATAGAAGCAGTCCCAGTACCGAGCCCTGGGAGCTCGGTAAATAAAATTATTCTCTTTTTCAGACTCTTAGTCTGAAAGCACATTTTTCTAAGCACAGAAACATGTGACACAGAGCAAACAAATTCAATTAAATAAATCTGAAAGATTTCTTTGGCACATGAACAATGGAGCTCCATCATACTGCTTCTTGCTTATATCTGTCTGGAAGTTCAGAAAGACAAAATGCATGCTCTTTACCTTTTTGCCCCACTAGCTGAGTGCTGCTCAGTCTGTAAAGGCAGTTAGTGACTAGATTACACATACCCGGATATACTGGAACTCCTCTACTGGAGATTCAGATAATGATGGAGAGCTGCCTGTTAAGCTGTTGCATGGATTGTATTTTTTTGTGATGAGAAGTAGTTTGTTCCGAATAGCCACAACAATCCTCAGTTCACTGCCATGGTGAGTATTAATGGCATATAAATGGCAGCCTAAGGAAACAATTTTCCAGATTGTAAGTATTTGAGGTAATGACTGCTTTTTTGTTCTGTATTTGAACAATGGTTAGTACAAGAGCACAACAGAACTGCAAACATCCCAATAGGATAGCACTAACATCTAGAAAAAGACAAAAAGATGTGACTCTTAGATTTTATTTTTCCGTTTATTCTTTTTGCAAGTAAAAGAATAAATACATGGATTACTACTATACGGAGCTTCCGGCTTTCCAAGGAAGCTTGCTGCTGAAGATCAGAAAATGTTTACATCCACTAAAATAATCAACACTCAAGCTATTCTGAGTGCTACTATTTGAAATAGATTTGTCAGTGTTTCTCCAATTTACAGTGATCTTAATACATGAATGTGAGACGTACATTTCTTACTACATTCCTCAATCCTGAAAGCAACATACATGCTTTTCTCTAAGCTTTTCATCAGCAGTGATTATCAAGTAACATGGTAATTTTATCAAGCTCTCAACAGGCACACTGGACTACACCCAATCTTATTTTCAGATAAAATCTTAACAAAATTTGACTTAACTGTTCAGAGTTAAAGAAAACCAACCAAACAAAAAAACTAAAGGTGAATATCTGCAACAGGGAGCTAATAAGCCCCTTACAAATACTGCCATAATAGTACAGTGGATACTTTTAAAATAGGATAGTAAAATCACCTTTTGTTCTCTCCAATTTATTTTCTCTGCAGTCATATTTGCTTCTTATCACTTGCTTTGTTTCTATATCTTTTTGGACTGAACTCAATCTGAAGACAAGGAGACGGGAGTCTTTTCCTGAAGGATGGAAAAAGCCAAAAAACAAATTAGAAAAAGATGATGGTATTCTGACTTCCAAAGAGATGCAGCTCCTAACAAACAGGGCAGTGTCATAAAAACAAAAGATAAATAATTTTGCTTCTTCGGGTGTAAGTAAGAATGTGACAACAAGGAAAGACTGCTTGTGAACACTGTCTAGGCTTTACAATCCTAGAAACCAGTGCCTTCAGTTCAGTAGAAGTTTTTCTTCAGACTATGTTGTAAAAAAAAAAACAAAAAAACAAAAAAAACAAAAAACACCAACAAATCATAAAAGATCTTTAAAACAGTGAAATGCATGCTACTGGAAAACAGCGAAAATACAGCAGAGGCAAACTAAAAGCAAGAGTATAAGGGTTAACTATAAACGTCTGGCAGCTGATAACCGGACTCTTAAAAGAGTTTGAGAACCTGGAGGCAGACTGGTTCTGCTATTCTTCAAAGTTACACACATTCAAGATACTTTCCAATTGCAAAAATAACACCGCATCCACTACTATAGTTAAATCTATTTTCCATGAAGACAGATGTGAGTAGAATACACAACTCCTATATTTAAATAAATAAATGGTGCACTACTATTAACAGTTGGAAATAAGCTACTCTTTAAGAACACCTCCATAAGAAACCAAACTTCTTAAAATGCAAACAAAGCAAGATTTTCTGACACAGGTATACTCTTTCAATAGACCAGCTGGTATAACTGGAAAAATTAAGCGCATTTTCTATATATATAGCCAGTGTAGATCCTGCTGTAAATACAAAAGCAAGATCACAGGTGCTGCCTTCAGTTCTGATAGAAGAGCAACATGAATTAGGACAACCTCTGGCACATGCATGACTTTCCTTACCCACAGAAAGTATTAAAGTAAAGAAGGCATAACACTTTCTTAAGTCCACCATAACTTGAAACATCGACTCATGGCAAATTCTTACTGTTAACACTGAGAAAATGAAAATGAAATGGATGAAGTCCCTCCCTCTCTTTTCAAAAATATGTACGCACAAGAAAGTGTGCTTCCATGATGAGTTTCTTAACTACGAGGGGGGTAAGGTGCTGGAACAGGCTGCCTAGAGAAGCTACAGTTGCCTGATCTCTGGAAGCATTCAGAATCAGGTTGAACAAGGCTCTGGGCAACCTCATATACTGAAAGACAGCTGTGACCATGATGGGGGATGGAAGGTCCCTTCCAACCCAAACCATTCTATGATTCAATGTCACCAGCTTACAGTTTGCACTGAAGCACGATTCTGAGCATATCCAGGGATTTCTGTTTTCCCCACACCTTTTAGAAAACAACAACAACAACAACAACAAAAAAATCAGTTGTTGTTGCATCTTTTATTCTAAATGAGATATTTAATGTGTGCCACTAGTATGATGTGACTGCCCCATGAGTCATGCAAATCCTAAAGCATTCTAAAGCATTGAGACATGCTCAATAAGGAAATAGCATGTGAGCAGCCCAGAGGAAGTCAGCAAAGGGAAAGAGGTGGAAGGATGTCAAAAGAGCAACAATAAAAGCTCTAAAACCTAACAAAAGCAATTTAAAAATGGCTAGATGATGTGAGAAAAGGGGATAATACAAATCTAGTGCTGCAGGAATTAAAATGTAGAGCATTTTTTTTCCAGTAAAGTAATCTCTTAAAGAAAAAGAAAAGAAATAATCCTTTCTACTGATGTGCCTGCCAAATAAGCAGTGAACAAGATGTATTCATAGGAGAACCAATTAATAGGGACCTCTCCTACCTTTGTCTGTTCGGGCAATCAAATAATCCAGAGCTTCCAACACATGCATCTGCTTTATTTGCAGAGTTTTATCAAATACTTGAACAGTGGTTTGACCATCTAAAAAGGAAGCACAGAAATTTCTTTAAAATTCTGCTAAAATTTGGTAGTTAGTGGTTTTGAACTTTTTCTTGCAATAAAAGCCTTTTTGTTTTTCCCCTCACTAAAATAAAGCATCCTGTAGGGAACTGCTAAATATACTGTAGCATCATAGCCTATACTTCCTTATGGGAGACTTTTATCATTGCCATGGATCAGATAATGCAAATGAAGCAGAAAAGGGACCATTCTTTGGAAAATTTGAGAATATTCACTGAGAATTAGCTTAATTCCCTCAATCCTGATGGTCTTTTGTGGCACACAGAAGATAAAGATCAAACTAGCAAAAGCATTGCTATTGAAGGAGGCTTCCATTGCTGCATAAGCTTTGGTCTTCAAGCTGACTAGTATCACCAAGGGCTAAGAAATACAGACAGACCACTTAGACACTCTTTGAGCTTGGATTTAACTTAATCAGTCTTTTCAGATGGTCAAATAATAGCATCTGAAATAACAAAACATTCAGAAATCTGCTTTAAAATGGGCCACCAAATATGGCTGGATTCTGATGCAGAGAAAAATTCTGCAAATAGGTTACATAGATGTAATAAATTTACTTGGATTGGTAACTATCCATGGAGGTGAGAACTTACCAATACCTGAGCAGAGCTTATGAACATATATTTTCAAGACCATGTTCAGATACATAAATAGTTAACACAAAAACACACGATCATTTACTAACCATCTATTAATAAGACGCCAGCATCTGTAGAAACCAGCAAGGACTGGCCCCAAGAATCTGCACAGACAACCTCATGAGGAAAATTACTGCAGAAAGACTGGGACTCCCAAGGCTACGAATTAACATAAGGGATACACAATAAGTACACTAAGAAATACAGATCAGACAGACACAGAACATGATGGAGAATGGCAAGCAGTAACATGTAAATACATGTGGCAGAATACATTTCCTAATAGTATATTTTTAAAAATTTGAAATATCAAAATCTAGTTAATTTTCTTGCAGAGAAAATACTCCCCCTATCAACTGGATTTGGAGACTAATATAATAATAAGGCACATTCTTGAAACACTAGAACTAAAACACAAGTAGCTGATATTCAGTGCAACGCTGGAAATACTTAATATTATTTTTTAATTTTTTTAATAGCACAGACTTAAAATATATGCACCACCATGCACATACAGTTCACTTATATTTTGTAGTTCAGATTGTGTTTAGAAATGGTACTGTTACAGCTGTCTTCCCTCCAAACTCTGCTTCTGTCATGCGTTCTTCATATATATCCCCTGAAATCTGTCCCCTTCTCCCTCCATCCCCAACATTAAACAGTAAACTGAAGTCTGAAACTCTACAAGCACCTTTGAAGCTTCTTTGTATAAGATGCATGCAGAAAAGCGTGGATTACATTTTCCAATCCCTGGAAAAAAAACCTTGTAGTTACAGAAAATAAAAACACAACTGAATTTTGTTTTAAACTTGATAAAGAAGTAAAAATAATTTAAGATGATTGCATATGGAAAACACGTCTTTTTCATCAAATAAAGATATCCAGATTTGCTTTAACTCGAGAAGTGCTTCTACATCCAGGCTCATCCTTTAATTGCTACTGGCTGCGGAATCACTTCAATATTATGCAATACATCTTTGTTGCTATAACATCTAATTATGTAAGTAAATAAATAGTATATAGAACTGATATACAATGCCATATTCACTAGCATTTAATTTTCTAGTAACTCTCCTTAAACAGACAGGTTCACTCACCTCCTTTTTACAAAAGCTTGTAGTTGCCAAGGTAGCTGGGGCATCCCCTTTCACACCAGTTTTCAGTTTGAGTGCCTAATACAAAGAAATACTTTAATTAAATTAAGTTTTTGTCACTAGTATGTAAATTAAAGACTATAAAGAACAGATAATTTAGGACAAGAAAGTAGCTTACAGATTGGATTTTCTATTACATTTTCAGTAATTAAGAAAGAAAACATAGTTATCTATGTCCTGAACAAAATGCACACTAACCACTACGGAGCTCCTAGACTATCTTCCCAGACAAAAGATACACAGCTTTTACAAAAATGGAAAATTCAAAACACGAACTGTCCAACATAGTAATAGACAGAAGTCTCCACTTCCAATGATGTCAGTTGGCCATTTACACAATTCAAGCAGTTAGAGCTGGTTAGCAGATCCTTGTATCTGTTACCAAGCTGGCCTTACACTTGCAAAACCACATAACAAGCCACTTAATCAAACTATACATATGCACTGCCTGGGGAGTGGTGCTTAAGGCACAAAGTCACAGCAACACAAATTCTTCAGCCACAAATAACTAGAAGCATGCTGATTCTAAAACGTCTAAAAACTCTAGAGAAATACTGTATGAATATATTTTCATTGGGACAGATAACAAGTCTATTTAAGGTATCTTATATATTTTCCTTGTTTATATTTACAGAATACAAAAATCCGGTGTTTCTATTTAAGACACAGTCTTGTAAACATAAATGCATACTTCTGAAATTGATCCTACCTGACCAAGTCGGACAAATTCTGCTTGCCGAGCTTCCTCCTTCTTCCGTGTTGATTTTGGGGACTCTGGTAACACATCACTGAAGGACCTTCTGTTCAGCATGTTCTAAAAGAGAAAAAAAGCGGATTTCTTTCTTTCTTTCTTTTTTTTCCAAATGAGCCAAAGTTTTCATAATCTTATAACTTCAGTTAATTTGGTGTGGTATCATTTACATTTTCTGCCTTTCTTTTTAACATATTTTCCTACCATCAACTAACTGGATCAATTTACTGGAAGGTTTCTCTGAGAACAGAAGTTGCTATTCTTCCAATCCTTGACTGCTTTATTTTTCTGCTTGTCATCATTTATCACTCATACTATGCAATTCAAGCAAGGTTGCAGACACGCATACATGAACAAGAAAGCTTAAACAGACTTATTTAGCTGAGAGAAATAAACAGTGAGAAAAAAACACCTTTCCAATTTTAGAAGTATTCAACTTCTTTTTAGTTAAGAACCACATTAAGACTGAGTCTTCATCATCTAAAACGAAGATATCTCATGCTTAACCACAACAATCCAAATTTGCACATAATGTGATAAGAGCTGCTTTTATAGTAACAAGACAAATTCAAATACCTGTTTTGAATATTCAGTTCCTAACTTTTCTATACTCCTGTTGCAGGTAAGCTTATACAAAGTGCAAGATTGCTCTGCTTCTCCTCAGACCTGTTATTAAGTACATGAATAGCCCAATCCTGAAAGGATTGTCTGTCGACTTTCATATAACCGTAAAGCAAATTAGCATTTAGCCTAGTATATGTAATTCAGTCTTCTCTTCAGGATTTCAGTATTTCAATGCAGCAGAGCTTTTCATGTACTAAAAAGAAAACATATGCGAAACACAGAGATCACTACTGACTAGCGTTTACCTTGTGTAGATCAGGCATCAGGTCCTGGTATAAAGAGCGGATCAGCATGTCTAGAGTGCGCTGACGTTTCTGAGAAAACGTTGGTGTTTCCAAGGTGGCTTTTTCCCCATTTATTACTAAAAATTGTAGAAAAGAAGGTATATTACTTTAATTGCTTTGCTACCTTCTACTGACTACAGTTTGCTTGTGTATCAATATCCTAGTTTTCTTGCAGTTACTTAGTTTTGCTTCCTTTTTGCATGTTTTTAGTAAATAACAATCCCTCAAGTTTAAGAGGGAAGAGGGACTAATGGCAGAATTCAACAAAGCACTCCAATAACTACCTAACCAATATAAAAATCATAAGACAGACTGCTAATCAATGTAAGTACAAAATCAATTTAAATATTTTTGACTAATGTGAAATAAGTTATCAGTCAAGCTCCTGTCAGGTAAGAGTGCAAAATCATGATTATTATGCTAGGTATTTGTTATTGATCTACTGGTCAGGATGACGAGGTCAACAAAACCTTACTTAAGCTTTTTAAAGAAGTCTCTG
Organism: Tragopan temminckii; assembly: GCA_028571105.1. Taxonomy (NCBI): domain Eukaryota; kingdom Metazoa; phylum Chordata; class Aves; order Galliformes; family Phasianidae; genus Tragopan; species Tragopan temminckii. Next base: position 10,348,276 of record JAOWBP010004368.1, read on the forward strand.
GCCAACAAAACCTGGTCTTTAAGAGTAACTTCAATTATCTGGATATTTTTTGAAAATACAAAACAGTGGTGCAAAAGTCCTCCATCAGGTTCCTGGAATGCATTAAGGACTGCTTCCTATAACAAGTACTGGACAAGTAATTACTAAAAAAGTATTTCTAGCAAAAGGAAAACTGACTTACATTTCACCAAAACAAAATCCCTGAATTCCTGGTGATTTGTAAACACAGGTGGGGATGGAAGTGGAGGCCCAAAGAGAGGAACGCTTTCTTCTGAAAATATTTTTAGCCTGTTGAAAGAACAAGTATTTATCTATATTGGAAGCCACTTTCAAAGTCTGTCATTTTTACAGATAGAAACAAAGAACCAGAAATGGTTATCTGGGAATGTCTGGGAGAAAAATTTCCATGAGCTGAACAAAAAAAAACCTCATAAATGGGCACTCAATTGGAATTATTCACTTGAACCAAAAATATGAATTGTTTACATAAATAATGAGACACTAAAATTACGACAGAACTTTGTAATTCTACTTACAGAATAATGCTGTTAATGGTGCTGGTAAAATCTAGTCCTTTCCAAAAAGAACAGCTGTTCCCCTACAAAATGTTCTCATTACAGGTAAAGCTTTCTGCCTTACCTGCGCATTCACCACGTGCATGAGAATCTTTCTGAGTAACGGCGGCAAATACAACTGAATCTATATTGGGAACAGCAAATTCACTTATGCTGAGGAAGCAAGACTGAGAACTGCTCCCATGAAAGCTATACCTGCTGATTACTACTGATCAACAAAGTATCCAGTATGTCAAGAATGGCAGGTAACAAAACTGTGCATACAATATTCTCCAGGTACTAGAAACAAACTGTCCAAGAAACAAACTCAGAAATCCCCTATATATATATTATTCAGTCCAGGTAAAAATTAGTAATTTATCCTGACACATGGTATGTTCTTTAGCTTGAGCAGAACAAGTAAAAAAAAAAAAAAAATCTATGAAGGAGAAAACAAACAAAAAACGAAGTATCATGGTGCTTGATTCTTCTCTTGAGCTAGTTTTAGCAGTATGCCAGACAAACACAGTAATACAGAGTCCTACAGATTTTTATAGAATTAATATTTAAATTTATTATCTGTAAGAAATAAGAAAGTTATTTCTAGCAAAAAAATCCTTTGAGTTGTACATATCCATATATATAAAAATCTCAGTGGATATGCATCTCAAGAACTCAACTTTGTAAACTTTCAAATGCTGCACTTATTTGGAATAACATGCTTTGTCTTATCTCATATTCTGCATCAAGAACAAGAATGATGGTATGAATCTTCTCATCCAGCACAGACCAAAATAAAGATTCCCAAATATTAAGGGAGTTAGAGAAAAAGGCAAGAAGATCCAATTAACATTAGTCCACTTTCTTTTCACCTTCACACTCCTGTGCATTTCCACATTTACACTATGAATGATTTCAAGTAACATTCTTAAATTTTAAGTAGATGAAATTGCAGTTCAGATACACAAAAAGCACCGAATTTTTACTGGTAAAGATCCATTTTTGAAGCAAACCAAGAAGGTTTAGCCAATACAGTATCTTTAAGATACAAAATATTCAGGCAACCTGTATTGCAGCAAATAAAAGAGAACAAAAAAACAAAAAAAAACAAAACAAAAAAAAACAACCAACCATCCAGACTCTCAAATGACTATGAAGTTTGCTCCAGAAGAATTTGAAAATTAATTGAAGAATTAAAAAACTTTCAAAGCAATCCAGGAATTACTGTATGTTGGAATCATGTGATCAGATCTGAGGAGCAGCTTCTGAAATCATGGGTTGTGGTTGGTACCAGTGGCCTAGACTATGTGCTGAGAGGAAAAGATTAAAATAAACATCCCTTCATGAAGACAGGTGGAGGGAGATGAGCTTGTTCAGCCTGGAAAAGAGAAGGCTGCAGGTTGACCTCACTGCACCCTTCCATTACCTAAAGGGAGCCTACAAACAGGAGGGGAACCAACTTTTTACAAGAGTAGATAATGGCAGGACAAAGGGAAATGGTTTTAAGTTGAAGGAGGGAAGATTTAGGTTGGATGTCAAGGGGAAGTTCTTTATCAAGAGAGTGGTGAGGTACTGGTACAGGTTGTGGATGGGGCGCCTGGGCAGCCTGGTCTAGTATTACATATAGAGGTTGGCAGCCCTGCCTGTGGCAGCAGGGTTGGAGCTTGATGATCCTTGAGGTTCCTTCTAACCCAAGCCATTCTATGATTCTATAAAAGTATGCCTTCAACATTTTTACTGTATTTTACTGCATTAATCTCAAGACAATAGCTAGGATCAACTACACGGCAAAAGTAATTTTGTTTATTAAAGCCTACACACGAGGCTGCAGAAAAGCTTGCTGTTCAGATTCTGTTGAGACCTAACAGATTCAGTCTTGGACAGCCTTCATGTCCTATAGCTAACTGCAAAATACACTGGTGAAGAATACATTATTTACCAGTAAAATTTCACGGTGTTTTAAGAATGTGATGTGCAACTGTACTTCTCTTAAGTCGACTCAAGATCCCTAAAACAGAACTGGTTTGCCTATCTACAACCAAACTCAGACCTGTAAAAGAGACAATCCACAACCATCATATCACCACAGTTAATTATCACAGTTAATTATCACAGTTACTGATCTCTGCAGTCAGAATCTTGAAGACAAATCTTCCATCATTTTGTTTTGTTGTGGACACCTTAGTTTCCAGGATGTCATTATTCTAATGATTAGAAAGACATAACTTAGAGCCAACTTACAGCTACCTGCACCCAGGTCCGTACTTCAATTCTAAAAGTTCATTTGCCTTCCTGACTTGCAGGCAGACATTCAACACAAAATGTTTTCCCATTACCTCTAATCCATCAGAAATTCAGAATAAAGTTATTAGTTACAATCAGCACCTACCTGTAACTATCATTCTGCTTATTATATCTTACTAAGGCAAAAATATCTGTCATCCAGTTAAGGAAATTAATCCATTACTAATGAAGTTCACATGTATTTTAATCACTCTTTTTCCCTGCAGCAGATAGCAGATTTAATAACAGTCAAGTATAATTATCAATGTAAAGACAAAATATTCTAGACTACGTACATTCTACTTTTATAAAGGGAGCATCATACAAAATTAATGCATTTGAACCATTTTAAAAATAGTGCTACTACTATAAACACAAACTTCTTGCTTTTTCATGAAGCCAAAAGTGTGCTACATTGTTTTGTGTTTCACGTGTTTGATAGACTTGACATTAAAAATTCATTTAGATGATAAAAAACACCACACTGATTCCCAGATTCACTTATGCTGAAACTCCCACTGAGAAAAAAAGAATCCCACAAAATAGTTCTGCTAGAAGGGTTCTAAGAAAATAGAGAGAAGGATATAAACCGAGAATACTCAAATATGCATTTAAGATGCTTAAGAGTGTATTGCCTAGTCTTCAGCTGCCACTACAAAAGGCTAAAGATCTTCCCAAATGACCTAACCAAATTCATATAGATAGAAGGCACATCTGCCCCTCTGACTCATTATGAAAGCACTTAATTCAAATAAAAGAAAAACAACTCCCTGAAATAGCAGACAGTAGGTACATTTTTCAGTAAGGCCTCTCAATGGGAGGGTCATGTACCTCAGGGAAATAGAAATCCCTCAGAAGCCAAACTTTTCATAAAGTTTTCAAGGACCAGTTTTCTGGTATTATGAGGATAGTACCTCATATCTTTAATATTCTGCTCAATGTTTTCCATTCTTCAACCCATTTACTTGGCACCATCTTTAAGCTGTTCTCCTCAACAACAAAAAGGCTGGCAAGCAGATCTTTCTGTTGCAGGTTCTACCCTATCCTACTTTCCAGTTACGTGTGTATGGCAATCATGCAAGTCTTCGTGCTTCCTCAAAAACATTTCCAAGCTATATAATGACACAAGAACATCTGTAAGTGTCCTCACAAGCCTTCCCCATCCAGTAATCACTCTAAAAACAAACAAATTCATACAAAGTAAAACCATGATGAACTGATCTCCTCTGTGGGGAGAGGCGCCATGTCAACAACCAAGAATGTCTCTCTCATGAAAACATTCATAAGTGAAGACAAGTTTACTACTTGAGCATGCAGTAAGCCTTGTATCCAGCCCACACAAATCACTAAGGAACAAGAAAATGGAAAATAGGAATGCTAGTCTGGCATAAGAGGATCTGGCAACATACACCCCATGACCAGGAGGCTGTTGAACCTTGAAATGTTTGTTATAAATTAAGAAGAGCAGGGTTAATTAATAAGTCCTCTTAACATCAATAAAGGAAGAATTACATCTTTGTTTATGAATGCTGACACTCTGATAAAGAGTTATACTGACTTGGTAAACTTTTACTATTAACAATATTTGGGTTGCTCTGCTAACTAAAGGATTTTGTTTGTTTTTGTTTTAAATGTGGAATTTCTTTTGCTCTAGATGCTTCTTCCACGTAGAGTAAATTAGATTATTATCAATCTAAAAAGAAAGATTAGCAAGAAATTCCAACAACAGTGAGCAGTCAACCTGACAACTAGGTTTAGAAGTTGAAGCAGTGATTACTTTTTTAAAGACTCTTCAACAGAGCATGTATATAAACTTTTTCTTCTTTAATTACATGTTCCATTCAATCTGGTCTAAGAGATGCCAGAATGGGATATATAGATCACCTGGTATGATCCCCACGACAATCTGATGCAATTGACAGCAGGTTTTTGGAACTACATTGTCTTCACAATGTTTTCAAACAGAAGTTTGAAAAATACATGCTGCAACAAATCTGGAAGACAGGTGGTTTAAGGTCTGAAAGTCTTCAGATACAGTGAACCAAAATACATAAATACCTAAAATAAACAGCATCTGAACATTATAAGATAATATTCAGTAGTAGATGCAATCTTACTTAACATCAATAATAGAAATATTATTCTGAATTTATACTTTATGAAAATTTATAAAATTTCATGAAATTGAATTTGTGGAATGATGAAAATAGATGCTTTTAATAAAAAGTAATCTGACATAGAAGTAGTCTTCTAAGCAGTTTGACAAAAAAAATTACGTGGGAGACTTACAGCTACTAGTCAAGTAGTTGAAAGTAAAGAATGCACCCCATAAACAGCAAATAGGAGGAAGTTAGGGTAAAACTAGAAGCAATATTAAAAATAGATGAAGACAATAAAAAAGTAGAAAATATAAAGAAAAAGATACGTGTAAAATGAGAGCGAATCATGGATGGCTTGAATACTGGAGCAGTCTCTTCTCCTTCCTGAAATACGATAGTGACAATGTCATTTCCAATATGCCGCTTCCTTTCTACCTGAAAGAAAAAAAAAGAAGGGGGAAAGACAGAGAGGGGAGAGGGGAAAAGGGAGGGGAAGAGAATGACTTAAAGAAGATCAATGCCTTAACAATTCTGTGACAGAACTCTGAAACAATACTCTTAAACTGGATGCAGCTTACAAAACGTCAAGCGTTAAGAAAGAGTATCACAAATATCTTTAAATAATTAATACTATCTCCAATCATAAGTAAATAAACTTAGCAATGTCATGTACTGCTTTCTTTTTTTTTCCTTTAAATGAGCAAAGCTGTCAGAATTTACAAACATTAATATTCACAAACAGGAAATGGAACAACTAGGATTCCATAAAAGAAAATCCATTACTTGAAATAAAAAGAGAAAAACCCCAATTCTGCATTACTCTTTTAGAATAGTTGAAGTCCTCTGGTTTATTCTGTGATCTTGTTACTCAAGGCAGAAGTATGAGAAGACTGACCCTTCATAAAGGGTCAAGTGATGAATGCAAGACAACATATCTGAAAAGCACCCAAGAACCTACCTGGTCTTCCTATGAGAGAACAATGGCATTGCCTTACAACAAATGCACAAAGCTTACCATTAGCGCACTCACAAGCAGACTTTCTTTCAAACTACATTAATTATTACCTGAGTATGAGCTGTATGAATTATCAGAACACTTTCATGCATACCATACACGTCTAATTTTCAGCCTTCATAAAATCTCTGAAAGCAATGGCAACTGTAGCAGTGAAGCTCTGCAAGTCATCTGACTGTCAGAATACTTAATCATTTTTTAATTAATCAATGTTGATATTCTTTGCAAAACTCTTCATTTCTAAATTATGAACAGGCAAAAATATCCCTATCTTATTTTAAGAAGTTTTGGAATCTGTGATTACTGGGAAAGGAGGTGGGGGGGAATGAGAAGGGGAGAGAAAACAGAGGTAGAAAAGGGAGGATGAGAGAAATATGTACCTGCTGTTTGTTCTCTCTAGAATATGGTAGCATTGTTGAAACATGGAACATAATTTCATGCCCTTGGTAAACTGTATAGATGGAAAAGGTTCCTGTTGTATCATCTGCAAAGAAAGACAACGTTCTTAGCAGAAATATGTCCTTTAAATTTTCAAAAGATTCAAAAATACTCCAGGTCATTCTTTCAAATTTTCTTTAGTCATCCCTTTTTCTGATCCATTTTAGATACACACTTTTGCACAGATATCTAAACTCAAGTTTGCAATCTAATCTGTGTATTTGAACAGCTAAAACCTATGATATCCTTTACCAAGCCTCCTGAAATCACATATAGGTCTTAAAGCCATGATGCCCTATCATTATGAAGTATGCCAGGTTATTCACCATTCCCTTCACTTCAAAATACAAATCATATAAATACTTCTCTTTCCCCAGTGACTTAAGCTAACCTGATTTGCTGTTTTCTGGTGAAGCAGAACATTTAGCAAGCATATGAAGAAGTCTGTTTTGAGATCATATTATTTCTACAGTACACATATTATATCCATGCAATAAGCAAAAACATTAATATTGCAGCCTCTGCTTCTTTGCTTCAGATGAGTTCTTACTTTTTGTGTCCAGTCCCCCTCTGTAGCCTGTCCAGCCTTTCAAAGTAATTGTGTCACCCAAAAGATGCAAAAATCTTTGAAAGCTTTCACTTCCAGTTTCTACACATGGAAAGGAGAACAGTTACAGCAGAAAAGAACATGCAGAACACCTATCAAAGATTAATCAAAATACAGGAACAAGTCCTGTATGCAGGACATAAGGACCAGAGTTAGTTTCTCCTAGAGTCATCCAAGCCTTCTAACCCTGACAGAAACAGCCTCTCAGTCTTGCAGAATTATAGGAAAAGGATCATCATGTGACACTACAGAATTATCTCTTCAGCTAACTCCATAACACTACTTAAGCACATGGAAAAAGTAACAATGATGTGAAACTATGAGAACTAGAAACAGCAGGACCTTTTGCAGGTGACATGAGTCACCTTCTTCAATTGCTTCTTTTTTCAAACTTTACTTTCTATAGCCTATTTCTAGAGAGAGAATTTCAGCATAGTTCAAGCTGTAATAGTAAGGTTCTTATGGCAACCTTTTGTAGAAACAGAAGAGTCTATGCTACATTTTTCCCACCCAACACAAGCATGAAAACCTAACAAAATTACTGTTAAAATACTCATTATCTGTCATCTGGGCACTATCCTATGGTTTTCAATTGTATGGATAGAACAATTAAGGAAAAGGGGAAAGACTCACCATTGCTGAACATTTCATCATCTGTAAGCTGCCCATCCTTAGCATAAAGGACTCCAAATTTAAAATTCACAGATCCCTGAAAAATTAAACCAAAGATTATTAGCTAAATCAATCAATCTAAAGGACTAAAATAATTTAAATGTTCACAAATCTAAGGTTTTTTTAAAATATGTAGCTTTGTGTATATCTTGCACATGTGAGTACTCACCTCATATCAGCTCCATTACATGCACAAATAGCAGACATCTAATAATTTACCTTTGACTATAGACTATGAATTATATAACACACTTTTCATAATGGTGCTTAAAGTGATTTTCAATTTCATGTTGAAAACTAATACTACATTTTTTACTGCAATAAACATCAACTTGAAATTTGTCACAAATATATCAGGACAAATATTTCAAATACAAAGCTTGATTCATTGAATAGATCTATGAACTAAGAGTGTAAGCTTACATTTACCTCTTGCTCTTCAAGAACCAATAAATCCTGTAAATAAAACACTATGTTTAGCACTCTCATATTAAAGACAACACAAATCAAATTATTACATTACTGCATATTTGTTTTGAAATGGCCAGTTCAACTGATAAAGGAAATTTAGTTGTAAACACCAAAACCCCTTCTCTCACTAATCCTGCTACTGTAACAAAGCAGAAAAAAATATTCACAAATATTTATTTTCCAGAAAATAATAAAGAAAAGCAACCAAACATGGAAAGTCACAACCTACTTTTTGTATATCAGGATGAAAAATTTCCCTTGGGCCCTTCTCAAACTTCTCAAGACTCATTGCGCTGAAATGCAAATGAAATGCTGTTTAATAGAAGGGAAAGCACATATTTTCAACATTAAAGTATTATTAGTTGCAGTTATGTCTCCTATTGAAAGGAATTGTTCAAAGAGTCTGTCTAATATGGAACATTTTGTGGAACTGTTTTTTCTTTCTCACAATGCTAATCTCTAAGATTTCCTAAACTTCTTTTGAATGTTAAGAACAGAAATTACTAAGACCTTGAATGGAAGTCAGGATTATGTTTACTGCATTTAACACACAGTTTCGAAATCCATTAGCCTTCACTTCAGCTTTATATATACCTGTTAGAAGCATTCTACGTTACTCAATAACCTACTCTGGTTTGTAAGCTTTTCTTCTGTCTCTTCTAAAACAATACAGAATCACAGAATGGATTGGGTTGGCAGGAGCCTTAGAGATCATCTATTTCCAACCCCCCTGCCACCGGGAGAAAGACTATCCACTAGCAAATGTTGCTCAAATTCCCATTCAACCAGGCCTTGAACATTTCCAGGCATGTGGATAAGAAGCAAGTAAAATAAAAAACTATCAGTTTAGCATAAAATTCAAGTAACAAAGATACAAAAACAGAACAGAAAAACAGAGGAAAAGGTATTTAAATGAGAAGCATGATCAACTGCCTCAATAAGCAGAAATATTCAATATGCTCCTGTATTTATTATGGCTTTGTCCATTTATTTCAGTACAGAACGCAATCGGTCTGGAATGCAGCAAACTAACATGGATGTCAAATTTGGTGCACCTTTCCATTTTTATTTAAGCTGGATCACAATGTAAATGAGATTTGCTCCGTTTTCTTTTCAAAGTGATTACAATGTTCCCACTGATTCACAACAAATGGGCTTATTAATATATTGAGAATTCTTTGGAACAGTTCCTACCAAGATCCACACTTGGTGGGAACAGGGTAAGGTGCCAAAGGAATATTAGTCAGCTCCGAGGGAAGGCTCAAGTAGCCTTCTTAGGGGCAAAAGAGTACTCAGATTTATTTCATGCCTCAGTGGGCAAAAGGAGATGACATTCATCCAACTGACACCAAGCAGCAAACACCCTGGGGAAAGCAAAGAACAGGGATTTAAAACAAACTTCCATTTTCCTTCAAAATCTGGAGGATGGAACACCTACGTGAAGGTGTTCCAATAAATGAGTAACAATGTAGCTAACAGAAGCCAAAATTTCTTGTGTCTGGGATGTCTGAGTAAGACTGTGCATCTTAGTGAGAGGATGGGAGAGGCTGTGTTACTAAGTGATGTTAGGAAGTGATGTTTCAGCAACTGGTGAACAGACATAGAAAATCAGGTGTTTATACAGATACAGAACACAGTGCTGACAACTAGGGACAGTGTTCACTCCAGACCTGTAGAAGCCCAGTGAGGGGACTCAGTTCATCTTAATGAGGGAGGTAAAGGACGTCTGAAGTGTTTTCAACTCATCATCTTGACATCAAACCAAAGCCACAGGTCAATAGATAAAAAATTTCAATAAGTAAGCCCCAGTATTCTGCCTAGCCTCTCTGGTAAACTCAGTGGACTGGGGCCTCTCATAAAACTTGGAAAGTTGCAGAAAAATCCAGATCTGGTGCTTCTGACTTCCCAGTATATGCTCCACTCCCATAATGTTTCTCTTACATCAGCATTAGCAGTCTTATCCAGTGAACCAGTCTCAGCTGAGCAAGAGACATTTGCCTGCACCCTATTATGTATCAAAGGTTTTGGAGATCCGATGACTGCCCATTCATCTGACACATACTACCTGTTCAGCAAAATGAATACAATTATTACGAGTTTCTAGAGGAAGTACAATCCTTGCATAAGTCAAAGGCTGAATTTGAAGAAGTTTTCAGAGAAGACCTTGAGAAAACATGCCACATAACTAGATTATAAAAACTGCAGGTGAAATCTGAATAAACACCTTACAAAAAGGGGTTGTGATGTTTCAGCTGATAATATAGTTGAAAGAAATAGAAATGGTATTGGGCTTCTCACTTTATATTCTCTTCCGCCAGAGAAGCGGCAGAACAGAGTATAAGCATGCTAATACTGACTGGCTGGGGGAAAGAATCTCCTTGCTTCATTGACAGGGTGTATAAAGCACACACAGTGTGGACTTGCAAGGAAACAAACACTTGCAGATAAAATTCTTGGTTTCTCCCTTGTTTGCTTCCTCTTGTCAGTGCCACATAATCAGCTCTCTAGTCAAAATCTGCTGCTCTTTACTTCTGCTCCTGGCCCGTCTAATTTAAGTAGATAGCTCTTCTCAACCACTTCAGTGTTGAGAATCAATCTGTTGTAAGTTGTCACTTTGTCTACTATAGGAAAGGCATTAAAAGTACTTTTTGCTGTCCTCGGTGATGAAGATTTGCAAACCTATTATTCCTGCTCTTTAAAATCTATCATGAAAATAATGAAAAACAAGTTCTGATTTACAGTAAAAGACAAATATCAGATAATTTACTTGTAAACACATACACATACCTTAATATAGATTTCACTGATAATGTTTTTGTGGGACTGTAAGGGAGACATATTTTCTGAGTACCCTATAAAGTGGGGAGAAAAAAAAAAAAAAAGCGAGGAGGCATTACAGGTTATACTGATTTTTCTATATATTAAAATAGGAATATTGATAAAAAAGCAATTAAGTAAAATGCAAAGATCAAAGCCATACTAGCTTTACTTAGTTGTATTTTCTACTGAAATAAACTGAATTTGAAAAGGCATGGATGATGCAAAATTATTTTTACTCAGTTCTGACTACAATGGCATGTAGGAACTTCAAAAGGAAAGTCACTGTGCAACGCTGTACTAAAAGGTATTAAATCAATTGTTTAGATAAAGGTCATTATGGAGAGGTCCATGGAAAAAAAATCCTCAAGATGTCAATGAAACCAGTATCACATTTGGCTACGTTCTTAGTATCATATAAAAATATCACTATATCTGTACTATTAAGTCACCGTATAAATTCATCACAAAACATAAATCAATAACAATTTAGGCAACATTTCTAAAAATAATGCAGAACTCCAAATAAGAAAAATTAGAAAATATCTACTGTCATAAATTTCTGTCAGAAAGTTTAGTGTAAGCTATCTACTAAGCTAGCTTAGTGCTATCTACTAGGGTAGAATTATACATTCTTCTCCAAAATAAAAACTATATACTAAATACTGAAATTCTGAAGAAAGCAAAAGTCTATGATCAATGCAACTAAAACAAACAAGAACACAAATGAACAAAAAAAGGCAAAGCAGCAATTAAGTATTTCTTTCTTACCGTTTTTCTCCAAAGAATTGAATGGTATTGAGGAACACGCTGATTATTTTGGTCAGAAAGTACAACAGACAGAAAGAAAGGGTTCTTCTCTGAGTCTGTACCTATATAATTTTGATGAACTATTGGGAGAAAAGTAGTATTACCCACTGTCAAGAAAACACACGTACTTATAAAATACACACAACACAGAAAATATACGCTTATTTACATAAATATTTATTTATACACAGATATGCATTAAAAGACAAGAGACAGGTATAGATTTTAAGGCCTAGAGGGGCTTAAAAATCTTCCTGTTCATTAGCAGGATTTCTTCTGCTTACAGAACCACATCCTCTGTCTTTAAGTTAAAAACACATGAAATAAGAACTTGTTTTCAATACAGGACAGAAAACACATTAAGTTAATACCATCCTTTTTCAATATATAAATAACACGAATTCAAAGATACTTTTTTTTTTTCTTTTTTTTGCATTGAACAAAAATTCAGGCAATTCACAAAAACACTAATACCTTTTCCTAAAAAATATTTGAAATACCATCTTGTATAATACTCTGGATTTTCCAAATGCACATCCGTCCTGTGCCATGTACCTGGAGCGTAGCTTGTATTCTGAAAAAGAATTGGGAGACAGTTCAGTCAAACGCTGCATTAAAAAAATTGAGAACATAACAGTTGAAAAAGTCACCAAGTACGGTCAATTCAATGGAAGAATTCTACTTGTACATCTTTTTTCTTTTTTTCCAAAAACCAAGAATTATTCTGGAGTTGCTGTATAGTTGAAATTAAAGCATTTTTCTTCTCTCTCTTTGTTTTTTAAGCAACTGCAGTCTTCTCCATTCATACCACTGTTACAGGTAATACCTTAGCATCCCACTGAAAAGCAGATCTTTCAATACTGAATTTGAAGACCTATGTTTTTAAAATTCAAGATTAAATGAAAAAACAAACAGATTTCTGCCCTCACAAGTTTCATTTTCTCCTTTCTTCCCAAAATATTTCTCAAGGACTCCTAACTGGAGCAGATAATGGTGTGGAAATTCTTTGGTATCGTTTCTGGATTGACTAGTTAAAGTAAATTTCCAAGCATGCCTCACTCCTTTTCCACTAAGAGCATTCACAAGGAACAGGCCATTCCCCATTCCTCTATTTATCATGTGGCATTCACCAGTCACTCAGAGAATCTACCTATAATAAAAGATAAAGTGCTTTTGAACTGCATGAAACTGAACTGAAAAGCCAATCTACAGAACACGACCCAAGAGGGAATCAACACAGAATACCTACTTTAATGCTGCACCCAGTGCTGATGCAAACTAATAACTTAGATTCACATCAGTTCAACATAAGTTTACTAAGACCTTACATACTCTTCAAGACTATGAAGTTTTCTTTCTTCAAATATTACGGTGCTATTTACAGTCAAAAATGATTTTCAAAGGAAGATAGCCTCCCTCCCCCGCCCCTCCTAAATTATTTAAGAAGAAATCTAAGTGTCGCTGGAGAACTTAAGGTGAATGACTCTTTCAGACTCCACTCAGCTTCTTCATCTCATATTTAAAAATAAACATAACTGCCTAAACACACCTAGGAGAAAAAAAAAAAAAAGATGCTATACCTTCATCACACCAAGGAAAAACTGTCAAAAAAAAAAAAAAAAAACAAGCACAAAGGGGACACTGATGTAACATGGTGAATTAGAGACTGCAAAGGATAAAAAGGGTATTTTTTCTTCTAATTTCATAAGCTGAGCAAAGTATTACAAAAACAAGGAAATATCATCTCTTTCCTTAAAAATTAAATTGTTGAGACTGTATACTCCTGAACGAATAATTAAGCTAGTCTTGGGGATAACAAACATTTCCCTCCTCTTGAATTCTTACATTTTCATATTATTTAGCATCCTTCAAGACCACTCGCCTAGTAATTGACTGTAAATACATCTTTCAGTTGAGAAACTGAAAATGAATTATTTTTTCAGCTTTGCATATGTTTAACCACTTACCTCATCAGCAGAGCCATTTTCCACACGAAATCGTCCAGCTCTTTGAATAGCTCCATCAGCATCACTAGATATAAGCTATGAGAGAGTTTAAGATAGAGGTTCTAGTTCCAAAAATATCCATATGATCAGCAACCGAATCTTACTTGGTTTCTCCTTCTTCCAGGTGTCTTATCAAAACTCATAGGGGAATCAGCACAGCTGCTACCCATTTGACTACAGATTTGCAATGATCCAAATATAACTCTAAGGATACATGAATGGGAGAGTTATACACTCATCTAGCAGATCCTAACCTAGTTCTTTTAATTTTATATCCCTTCCCAGTACTCAGAGGCAAGTACACATAAAATCAGACACATGCATACTTACGTTAACACATAAGCAAGCACACAGTTTTTAACTCAAATAATTACAAATGCCTCATCAAATATAACCATAATATTTTGCAGTTTTCAACTTATAGGAGGAAACATAGATCAATTTCCATCTTTCTGATTTTTTTTTTTGGGGGG
>JAOWBP010004377.1:4667-25550 GCA_028571105.1 Tragopan temminckii
GACGCACCGATCCTGAGCTTGGAAGAAGAGCTGCTTAAATGCTGACCAGCTCTCACAGGCCCCCTTACCTTCTAACATCCTAGCCCACAGGATAGCTCAGTTCAGTTAACCTATGTGACCTCTGATCAGATCCACCTCAACCAAAGGGAAATCTTCCATTCCTCAGATTCTCTCTCTTACCTCCAGGCATTTTCAAGGGGCAGTCTTAGCAGTAAAGACTGAAGCAAAGAAAGTTTTCAGTAAATCCACCTTCACAGTATCCTCTGTTACCAGAGCACCCATCTTATTCAGCAACAGACCCATATTTTCCCTGGTCTTCCTTTTGCTACTGGCATACTTTCTTGTTGTCTTTGACATCTCTCATCAGATTTAATTCCATGTGAACCAAAGCTTTCCTTTTCACATCCCTGCATGTCCTGAAATTGTTCCTATATTTCTCTAAAATGGCCAGTCTAAAGCTATAAAAGAGGAATGTCAGACTCATGATTGCTGCACAAAATTCCACAGACAAGACATAGGTTTCTACTATTGGGAATGGAGTAGGGAATGAGTTTCCAGGAGTCTACAGAAAAGCCTCCTGAGGCTCTTTTTCTTTCCTCTTGGACAACTGCTTTCTAAGAGTAGATGTAAAGCATCAGGTGCAGTATTAAAATGTGGTCCTCCTCTTTCATTTTATGCATTAGTTTGCTCTTTGACGCTGTGTTAATTTGCATGGACTTCTTTTCTGCAGTGGTGAGTTTGAGGAAGAGAGGTCTGGAAAGGTCTGGAAAGTGGTGCTCAGATGACCTTCCTCTAGCATGTAGGAGGATAGGAATCTGTGATTTTCTTTTTATTAATATCTGCTATTCCCTGTTATTCTGCTGTGAAATCATATTTTTTTTTTTTCATAGAATCATAGAATCCTTAGAGTTGGAAGGGACCTTTAAAGGTTATCTAGTCCAATTCCCTTGCAATGAACAGTGACACCCACAATTAGATCAGGTTGTCCAGAGCCCAGTCCAGCCTGGCCATGAAAGTCTCCAGGGATGGGGCATCCACCACAACTCTGGGCAACCTGTGTCTGTGCCTCACCACCCTCCCTGCAAAAGATTCTTTTTTTATATCCAACCTAAATCTCCCCTCTTTAAATTTGAAACCATTTCCCCTTGTCCTATCACCACAGACAATGCTAAAGAGTCTGTTGCCTTCTTTTCTGGAGCTCCCCTTTAGATACTAAAAGGTTGCTATCAGGTCATCTCAGAGCCTTCTCTTCTCCAGGCTTAATAGCCCCACCTCTTTCAGCCTGTCTTCCTATGAGGCATGTTCCATCCCTTGGATCATTTTTGTGGCCCTCCTCTGGACGCGCACTAACAGGTCCATTTCTCTCCTGTACTGAGGATTCCACATCTAGATGCAGTACTTCAGAATAGAGAGGCAGGATCACATCCCTCATCTTGCTGGCCACACTTCTTTTGATGATGCCTAGGATACAGCTGGCTTTTCAGACTGGCAGGGCACACTGCTGGCTCATGTCCAGCTGCCATTCACCAGTACTCCAGGTTCTTTTCGGCAGGGTTGTGCTCAGTCCTTTCATCCCCTAGCTTGTATTGATAGTGGAAGTTGCCTCAACCCAGGTGCAAGACCTTGCATTTGGATTTGTTGAACGCCATGAGGTTTTTCTGGGCCCACTGCTCAGCCTATTTAGGTTCTCCTGGATGGCATCTTGTCCTATAGATGTGTCAACCACACCACACAGCTTGGTGTCATCTGCAAACTTGCTGAGGGTGCACTCGACCCTTGTAATTGATGAAGATATTAAAGAGTATCAGTTTCAGCATTGACCCCTGGGGCACACCACTCATCACTGATCTCCATCCAGACAGTGAGCCATTGACTGGATTCAATTCCAAACCCAGTTCTTCATCCATCAAACAGTCCACACATCAAATCCATATATTTCCAATTTTGAGAGAAGGATGTTGTGAGACAATGTGTCAAAGGCCTTACTGAAGTCCAGAGAGATGACATCAGTGGCTCTTCCCTTGCCCATTGGTGCAATGGCACCATCATAGAAGGCCACTAGATTGTTCCAGCAAGGTTTGCCTTTGGTGAAGCCATGCTGGTTCTCCCGTATCACCTCCCCATCTTCCATGCGTCTTAGCACAGCTTTCATGGGGATCATCTCAGTGATCTTCTCTGGTTCAGAGATAAGACTGACAGGTCAGTAGTTCCTGCAGTCATCCTTTTTATCCTTTTTAAAAATGAGTGTGATGTTGCCTTTTCTCAGGTCACCAGAAACTTCCCGACTGCCATGACTTCTCAAATATTATCAAGAGTGCCTTGGTGACTACATCATTTTTCACTATTTGAGGTTTTTCAGACTTGACGCTGTCTGACAATAGTGTGTCTGAATATCTACATGTTGTTGGTATGGCTAATCTTTTCTTGAAAATTCTCATATCAATCTAGCCTGCTGGAAGGAAGATTAGCCCTGTCATTAATTACCCAAACATGAAAAATGGGAGAGGTAAGGTTGAGGTCTCAAGACGACTGCAGACCTCTCTCCAAACACGTACACATAGTGAATACAAATGTACATGAAGGACGTACTTTTGTTCCATTGATGTACATGTTAGGTAGCAATATTCCCCGTGTCTATCACAGTGCTTTCCTCTGGCTGTGTAAAGAGGGCAGGACACAGGTCTACATTCCTAGTGCTTTTTCTTAGTTTGTACTACATCCTTTGTATAACATCCTTAAACATATACTTACATTTCCAGCATCATTAACTGCTTGAATCAGTCACATTTGTTGGGGTCCAAATATGATGGGAATTAAGGAAATTCAGATGTGCATTATCCTTTTTGTCTCACACCAATTTCCATCTATTAGATTTCTCTAGCTTCGCCTTATAGCATACTTTCATATATCCTACCAAAAGAAGACATTATTCAGTATTTCTCAGTTTCCAGCACTCTGCAGCTGTCTGTCTCTGCATACTCTGCCAGGTGGAGCACAGCTTCTGACAAAATTTAGATGCACAGTTGTCATGTCTACCACATCATAGGTGTTGACTTTAGAACTGCCTTACTCTCTTACCTTTTCCCGCTATGCTTTGTGTCCTCCAGCAAAGTACCAAATCTAGTTTAAAAATAGATGCTTGTGAATCCAACTGGGAAACCTACTGATGCTTTAGAAGAGAGTAGCAGGACTTCACCTCAAAGTACACGCTCTTCTTCTGTGTTCTCTCAATGTTTGATTTAAGAACTCCTCTATATATCTTTATTTTTGATATAGTATTTCCCAACTTTTGGGAAATTTTTGCTCAAATAGGCTTTGAACATTGAAGCTCATTTGTCTTTATCCCCAAAAGAGACAGAGGAGAGTCTTTAGCAGTGTGTTGTTAGAGTTAGGGTAGTATGGTTGGGTTGCGGTTGGACTTGATGATCTTTAAGATTTTTTCCAACCTGAGCAATTCTATGATTCTACAATTTAGCTTTCTTTATTCTGTTAAAGAGAGAGACCACTAGGACATATCCCTGTGAGATCTCTCAATCTGTTAGAAGTCACAGCTTCTTTTTTATCCCTTGTCCTGACACACTGTCCCTCCTCCTTTCTGGAAGTACTTGGTGGTTACAGACTTCCTGGTCCACTTAATACATGTGCCCCCTTGCATGTGACCTATTAGGCCTGCACAGTAAGTCCTAAGATCATAAGTTCAAGTTGTCTATAGACCTTTGTAACTAAAACCTTATTTGGTAAGAGCATACAAACCGAGTGGAAAGGAATTGGCAAGCTTCTGCACAGCAACTTGCAAGCAAGGGCAAATAATTCGCAAGCCTCTGAGTAAATGATTTTGTATTCAAGGGCATCTTCAGGCTTTTTTCTCTTACTCACTCTCTGTTTCTTGGAGGGAGGCAGGAAAATTGGTTTACTCTGCCCATAAGAACTGATGGAAAACACCTTGAATTGAACTGTTTCAGCTACAGCTGCAGGGGTAGGTAAGAGCAGAGATAGTTGCATTGCCATGATATGACTGTTGCAAAGAGATGAGTCTTTGGTCCTCAGAGCCTTTATTGAAGGAGAAGCTCAGAGTCCTATCCAGAAGACCACAAAATTTTGATCAGTTGATCTGAGCAGCCACACTCTTCTGTTCCTACTGTACCAACAAACAAACAGGCTTAATTAAAGACTGCATTATTGGAAAGATGATAGGAAAGGAGTAATATGTGAAAGGGTACGGTGTCTTTTTTCTCTTGAGACTCTGGCCATTTCCTGATTCTGTCTTTCCCAGAGTAAGAGTCTAGCACATATGTGTGCATAAGCGTTAGCATTTGCTGGTCAGTGTCGTTTGATCACTATCCCTGGCAGCTGCTCTTTTCTATCCTGTTAACTGCACCTGGCCACTAATAATCCTCACAGATCCTTGAAAGTTACTCCTGAATAGCTTTACACCTTCCTCTGACATCCTGTCTTCAGCATGACATGTACTGCTTGCTGAAAATAAAGAAACTTCCCAAATATATGCCTCTTTCCCTCCTTTGTCCAGGCTTCCTTCAGCCAAAGTTGTAATTTACTGCAGTTTGTGCAACAGCTGTTCACTCTGGATGTATTTTTTCTTATGTTCTTTGAGTAGACTGCAGAGATTTCACAACAAAGCTGCAGGTCACTGAATGGAAGGGAGGAGAAACTTGCCAAGATGCAGTGAATGGACAGAGGGGGTTCACTTGTAAAGCCTCTATGCTTCTGATCTGTCCATTTCTGATTTTTTTTAATGTTCTTATTAACTCCATTTAAGTAGGATCAGGTTTGATGGTACTATAGTAGTGCTGATGGCATGACCTTAGAAAAATTATTTCTGCAGAATAGCACTGAAGATTTGATCATTTTGGGGTCCTGGCATAGCCAGATATCTCAGAAACTTTATGAAAAGCTATTAAAAATGTGGCACTCAATCAAATAAGTCAGAGTTTGACAACTCTCAAAAGACTAATAGAATATATAAAGAAAACACAAACAGGAAAAATTATTGTGCTATGCTGTTAAATGGGTGAGGCATGTATATCATGACTAGGGATCCCAGACAATTACGCCACTTAAAAAAGTACACAGTAGAACCAGAAAAAGAAAAAAAAAAGAAAGAAAGAAAGAAAAAAAAAAAAAAGAGAAAAGAAAAAAAGGAAAAAAGAGAAAAGAACAATCAGTGATTAGGAGTGGCCCATACATGAAATACACTATGTAAAACAGGACTCTCACTTTTCGGAAATGCAAAATCTCCACAGAACACTGTGAAGATCATGAGATGGATGCATTAAAAAGAAGCTGTGTTTTTTGTTTGTTTGTTTGTTTGTTTTGTGAGATTTCAATATAATTAATTTTGGGGAATAAGTCCATTTTGATCCATCACCTGAACACAGTGCTCTGAACAGTGAAGAATACACAGCCGTGCTTTCCATCTTGATATAGAAGTTTGAGAACAGGTGTCAAGATTGAAAAAAAAAAAATCATCAATTCATGTTTGCGACACCATTTTCAGTTGATATAAATACATACCTGCAAATTTTCAAACAGAACGTAAGGAGTTGCAGTCAGATATTCAGCTCAAAAATCTGATCACCTCTCTTTACCAGACTTTCATACTCCCTCTTTTATTAGAGAAAAATAGCCTTCAATGAACAATCAAGCCTTATTCATGTCATCGTTTTTTGGCAGTACGCACATTTTTGAGCAATTGTCTTCAAGGATGAGGAATAGGAAGAGTAAAATTCCTTCAAAAATCTCTGAAGAACACCTTGAGACCTCACTGCAGCTGCTGCCATCGAACCAGGGTGATATGTTTGTCTCACAAAAACAAGGTCACATATCCCACTAGTTTTATGGTTTTTTTGCTCTCTCTTTTTTATTCATGTTTTAAGAAAATCGTTAAAAATTAAAATGTTTTTTATATTAACAGTATTGTATATTTTACAAGGTCTGCTCTGAAGGTAATATCTCTGATGCTATGATGTTGGCCTATGATGTCAGAGGTTGATGTTGGTGGTATTGTCATCCAAAATCCATGAAGAAAACTCCCTAACTCCTATGTGATGTTAGACAGCAGCATTCCCTTATTCCTTGTGATATGTCTCAGGCCACTTGACAAATCAAGCACACTTTCAGAGTTCAAGTTCTACATTTAAACAGTTAATACATATATACACAGTACACTGGCATACATATTCATTCTTTTCCAAGAACTCATATATGCTAATGTCCCTCAGTGCATGTACAGTTGCATCTAAGGTGGTTGTACAACCACATTCTTTCTCCCCATTTTTCCATCATCAGCTTCAACTCTGAGACCTTTGGCCAACCTTTAGCTGTTTTTCCAAATCTGGCAGATTTCCATTGCTTGTTATGCCATAATGAGCAACTTCCAAAACAATATATGTGAAATGCAAGGAAAAACTCCTTGCACCTGGTGGATGCAAAGAGAAGTGGCCTATTATGATCCCAGTGCTTCTTGTGGAGCAGAATCATTGAGAAAAACAAGACTGCTCACACACCAAGCAAAGCTGAAATGGAAAGTTTTAGAACTAGCACTCATTGATTCCTTTTGCTAAACTAATGTGTTGGTCCTTAAACTACTATACTGATCCCTATTGCTAAACAAATCAGCCTGTATCAGTGTGGCAACAGAGGCTGCATCTTCCCACCAATATTCCATTACATTTTGTTGATGGTAGCAGAGGGGCAGTCTGACAAAATGATGTCTGACATGGAAGTGTGTATGAAACTAAAGTCTGTCACTGAACTCATCCATGTGGAAAAAATGGCACCCACTGACATTCCTTGCTTCTTGCTCAATATTTATGAAGACCAAACAGTTGATGTGAGTACAGTGAGGCCTTGAGTGGTGTGTTTCAACAGTGGCAACTGTGGGTCATCTTATCTGGCACAGATTTTTATGAGCATCATGTTCATTGGCTGGCAAAAATGCCAAGCTGATGGTGATTACAATGTTGAAAAACAGTGTTTTGCAGCTGAGAATTTGTTCAAATAGTATTATTGTGCTCTTTGTATCCGTTGTAGTTTCTGTGGAAATAAATAGGAGGCATTGCTTTCAGAGCAACTTATGTATATGTGGCCCTGACAAGCCAAAAGGTTGGACATCCATGCACCATAGCATGTTGTTTGCAATTTTCCCACTTCTGCCCAGGCTTCTTGTTAAACTAGAGAGCCTTGGACAAACATAAGTATCGCAGGATATCATTGGATACCATGAATACCGTGGGACTATCCAGAGCTGGTGCTAATCCTTCTTCCACGTTGAACATCAAGATACGTTCCCTGATGATTCAGAATAGCCTGCAGTTAGCACCCACCTTTATAATGTAATTTTCTACTGTCAGAGAATATCAGGATTCTGTAATAATGCAGGTACACTTTAAGATAGTTCGGACTGAAGCTTTATTAACTATGATCATAGAGAGAGAATGCTCAGGCATCATTTCTCCCCAGTGCCCCTGTGTTCTATCCCCACAGATTGCAGATATCTGGATTACAGCACATTTCAAAGAAATGAAAGAGGTAAGGAACATCACTGCAGTATTTAGAAAGCCAGGTGTGTGTTTTTGAGAAAAAATGGACTTGAGACAATCATTTATATGTTAATGAAGCCAAGGACACATTCCTGGGAGAGATGGACTTCCTAGGTATCTTGTTAATTGCCACAGTCATAGAATCATAAAATCATAGAATGGCTTGGGTTGGAATGGATCTCAAGGATCATCAGGTTCCAACCACCCTGCTACAGGCAGGGCTGCCAACTGCTAGATCACGTACTAGATTAGGTTGCCCTGGCCTTGAACACCTCCAGGGATGGGGCATCTACAACCTTTCTGCACAGTTTGTGCCAGGGCCTCACTATCCTCTCAGTGAAAAACTTCCCCCTAACATCTAATCTACATCTTCCCTCCTTTAGTTTAAAACCATTC
The DNA here is from genome assembly GCA_028571105.1 of Tragopan temminckii. Classification (NCBI taxonomy): domain Eukaryota; kingdom Metazoa; phylum Chordata; class Aves; order Galliformes; family Phasianidae; genus Tragopan; species Tragopan temminckii. The sequence continues at coordinate 12,623 of JAOWBP010004377.1, forward strand.
CTCTTTGTTCGATCACTATCTACACATGTAGAAGATGATTTCCCTCCTGTTTATAATCTCCCTTTAAATATTGTGTGGCCATAATGAGATCTCCCCACAGCCTTCTCTTTTCCAGACTGAACAGCTCCTTCAGTCTGTCTTCATAGGAGAGGTGTTCCAGCCCTCTGAGCATATTTATGGCCCTCCTCTGGACCCTTTCCAAAAACTTGACAACTTTCCTCTGTTGGGGGCCTCAAAATGGATGCAGCACTCTAAATGGGGCCTCATGAGGGCACAGGACAGGGGGAAAATCAAATGCACACTGCTGGCAGTTTTTCATCTACCAGAACACCCAAATCCTTCTCAGCAGGGCTACTTTCAAGGTTGTATACATATCTGGGATTGCCTCGATCCAAGTGCAGAACCTTGCACTTTGCTTTATCAAACCTCATTAGGTTAACGAGGGCCGAACTTTCAAGTTTATCAAGGACCATCTGGATGGCATCCTTTCCTTCTGCTATATCAACTGCACTTTTCAGTGTGGTGTCATCAGCAAACTCACTGAACTCACTCAATTCCACCATCTATGTAATTGATTGAGATATTAAAGAGACTGGATCCAGACAGACAGACCTCAGGAACACTGCTCATTACTGGCCTCCACCTGGACTTAGAGCCACTGACCTCAAGTCTCTGGCTGCAACCTTCCAAACAATTCCTTATCCACTGAATACTCCAGCCTTTAAATCCATCTCTCTCCAATTTAGAAATAAGGATGTGATGGGGAACGATGTCAAAGGTCTTACAGAAGTCCTGGCCTCCCCTCCTTTCCTTTTCCCCTTCTGCTTCCCCTTTCTCTTCCCCACCCTTTTCTCTTCCCCTCCCCTTCCCCTTCCCTTTTCCTTTCTGTATTATTTTCTGAACTTCTTGTGCACATCATCCCTCCTTACCTTCTCTGAGCATTTTTCTGTGGTAGAGGTATGTTGTCTGGTCATATAGACTACTGCTTCAATTGATGCTGTTGAATGGTCCAGTCAGAGGGACCTTGGCAGGCTGGAGAAATGAGAAGACAGGAATCTCAAGAAAAGAGGGAAATGTTCATAGTTTAATGTGAGGTAAGTACAGTCCTAGGGAAGTAGAAGAGGAAAAGGATGTACATGTTTGTATGTTTTAAAAGCAACAACAACTAAACACAAAAAGTGTTCCTACAAAAGAGGATGTGATTGTGAAAAGAAACACAAAATGGCACCTGGAGTTCACAGTGGGTTTGCATTTAGCCTGTGAACCCATATACCATATCAAATCAGGACTGAGCTACACAATGCAGAAGGAGCGTCCTGGAAGAGCCAGCAATATCTTGATACAAAATGAGAAACAACTAAGCTCCTGTCAACAATTAAATTTCTCTGAATCCCTTTTCCATGTCTTACAGCGGGCCTCCAGAAGTGCTGAAAGTAAAACAGCACAGTCAAATAGAAGTAGTTGATTGAAAGCCACCTCTGGATACATAATATCCTGCACTGCTATGTGGTGTGAGCAAGGCCCTGGATTGCTCACATTCTTCTGCAGAGGAGGGGGGATTTGGGTATGCAGAAAATAGATCCTTCCTGAGAAGATGATCTGGCAGCTGCCTCACGCTGCCAGCTCCAATGACACAACATCCCTTCCCCCATGCTGAAGGGGCCGTAAAGGACAGAGGTAGTTCCAGCAGTTCAGATAAGGTTGAAATGTCTCAAAATTTTCAGTTTGTAGTCTGGCATTGCAAGAGCCTAAGGAGAAGTTAACTTCCTTCTTTTCATGTTGGCGCAGTGCTGATGATTACATTTCAAGTGTGAATAACTGAGTTGAACAACGCACTGATTTGAAAAGAGTATTTACTCTTAAAGAATAAAATCTATATGGTGTTAGCATGTTTAACATATTAAGTGCTTTTCCCCATTTTCTCATCGGATGTTACTGCTTGGCTCCTTGAGTTTCCCTCCCTGGGTTCCTTGTCCTGGACCTTAGACTCTGGTCCTGCCGCTAACTGGTGCGATCCAATTCAAAGCTTCTCTAATCGACCAGATCTCAACTGGGATCAGTGCTGAGGAGGTAATGATAGTTATTGCCTAGACTGTATCTTTTGTAGACTGACTGTATTCTCTGCTTCCAGCACAGCATAATGGAAACTTCTAGTCTTACCCATGCAATTTACTTGTCTGGGTTCAAGTCACATCCCTCCTCCATCTCCATCAGCTTTTGATGACAAGGAAATTGTTTTGCTTTGTTTTAGTTAGGCAGGATATTTGCATAGGCTCAGTATTCACTGTACCATTGCATGCCCTGTGCAACCCATACTAAGTGGTGGCTGCTGCTTGCTAATCATTTGTCAAGTTTGCCAGGAAGAGAGGAGTTTGAACTTGAGCCTTTAAGAAGGCAGCATCTTCTTCTTCATGACCTAAAGAGGTATAGCTGGCAGATGTCCCAGGACAGGTGATAACTCTAGCAGCTGCAAGTAGGCATAGCAAAGCAGCAGCAGGGTACGTCTGTCTGATTTGACTGAATGGATTCTTCTGCTGACCTGAGCAATACCAGAACCTAGGGCATTTACTCTGATAGGGACACATTATTTGCCTGACTGCTGCCCATCATTTTATGTTGTTTTCAAAGTACTTACCATTAGTTATTTCTCACTCTGTTTCTTCCTTTTCTTACCCATAATGGTGTTACTTGTTCTCTTCGGTGGTTTCTTTGTGTGAAAATATTTTGTATCTGGGGGCTGTAAAATAGGTTGTGCAGTCTCTAGTGCTGACTTAGACTTGGAAATATGCTAAAGACGTCCTTTCCTAACAAGAATGAGGAAACTGAGAAAATAAAAAATTGTTATTTATAGTTTTAATTCACATTTTTTCCCACCGCTTCTGGGTGAAGAATTAAAATGCAGTAACAGGTTCTGGTGAGTGTGATGCTTCTTCATCTCTTAAGCTTCATCTTTGGTTTTACATTTTTTTCATTAAATGTTATACAACACATGCTCACAAATATGACTGTGTTCAGGAAACGAGTTTAAGAAAGCCAAATACATTAACCATACATATATGTAGCTATTCAGGCAAAAACTGAAGAGCTCTCTTTAGAGAGCTATTTCTTTAAGTGCCATTGGTCATTTATATAAATAACATAAGACATCACAGTACCCTAAAACAAGTACAACAAAATAAGTCTCAAAATCAGGCAATATAGCCACAGCAGGCTTCCTCTGGTAACAGAAACATCTAACAACATCTCTGTAAGATTCCTTTGGTCTTGCTTGCAGTGCCATTGGCAGTAATTCTTCTCAGAGCTAAACTTTGGGCACTTGAAAACCTAAAGAAAAGAAGGCTCTGTGGAGACTTTGTAGAAGACTTCCACTTCTATCAGCAGACCTATGGGAAAGAAGTGGAGTGACTATTAGTGTACTGATAGGACAAGGTGGTACAATTTTAAAATACTAGAGAGTAGACATGAAGGTCCAATTTTTTCTCTTGCCTGGGCCACACTGAGTGAAAATGAGTTGTCTTGGGTAGCATAAGATATATAATAAAGTTAATATATATAACTAAACATATTTTATTTTTTTACATTTTATTATTAAAACAGTGGTTGCAATTCTTAGCAAGTTATCAAGGTGTTCATCAGAGATTTTTGATGAAATTTTAGTCTTCCTGTGCTTCATCCTGAAAACCTTTTGTTCACAAATGTTCATGTACAATCAATAAATGTATGGATGTTATAGGCATGATGTGTACTAGAGAACTTGACTATACAGCTATTACACTAAAGCAGAAAAGATAGGATGCTTACCTGTATCCTGGGCTTGCTTATGGAACTCCAGCAGAGCGGATCTCCAGAAGAGATCCTTCCCCACTGGTAGTCAGCTGCTAAGTGGATCTAGGAGAGGTGGAGCCAGGCTCCACCCTTCTGGCAGCACAGGTGAATTATCTTCACCTGTGCTCCTGTGGCTGACTCATTGCTTGCCTCAGGTGATCAATCAGAGGTTCAGGCCATGATTCAGCAGTTCCCATACAGTACGTAATGCCAAAAAGTGATGATACGAATAAGGCATGACAGTGAAGTGAGGGGTATTTTTCTCTTGTAAGATAGGTCTTAAAACAATCTAGTAGAGAGACATTATCAATTTTTTGAGTTTGAAAACTGGTAGATAATGTATTTATGCTGCCTGAAAATGGAGTCACAAATATACACAAAAAAAAAGAAAAAAAATTTTTTTTTTGCAACGTTGAAACCTATTCTTAAATTCCTTTATCAGAGTGTAAAGCAAGGCTGCATAATTTTTGCTGTTCACAGGACTGTGTTTAGCCAGTGTATCAAAATGCATTAAATAATTTGCCATTACTTGAGTTGGCACTGCACTGTGCCTTCCCTGATTTCAGCCCACATAGTGCTGCTCACATACTAATGTTTGGTTGTTGCTGAGTGATGGTGCTCACTTGGGGCCAGGCTGGGCCACATGGTGGAGAACAGCCCAGCCCCAGCCTTGCTTTTAAGCTAAGCACCTAAATTTTTACTTCCATTAAATATCAACTCAGTCTCAGATTTTTTCCAGTCAGCTGTAACCATTTAAAGTCTTCCAGGATTAATCTTGGAAACTCCCAGGTTTGTAAGTGAAGTGGTATACAAATTTCAGATTCAGATAAATCACTTACCTCTATATCACTAAAGATTCCACAAAGTTGTTTCTTTTTTTTGTTTATTTCTTTTTTGTTTGTTTTGCTAGGAGCACTATCCCCATGGAGTCTTACCTAATACTGCAATAGCAGTACTCAAGTGGAGCTAAATCTACAAAAAAACCCCAAACTTCTGTTTCACCACACAAATCATTGAAATAACAAAATTTTGCTATATTAATGTAGAAAGCATAATGTTCAAAATGCACGTGTAAACTCTGTCTATGGTGCCTGAGTCACTGAAAAGGCTGCAAGTAGCCAAACCTGCTATAAAATTTCACCATTTCTGAAGGTCAGAGATTAGTGGGACTTCATCTAGAATCATCAAATCATAGAATTATAGAATATCCTGAGATGGAAGGGATCCATAAGGATCATTATGTCCAAATCCTGGTCCCACTCAAGGAGACTAAAATTCAAATTGTATTTTTAGTTGCAGTGTCGAAAAGCTTCTTAAACTGTGGTAGGCCTTGTGCTGTGACCACTGCCCTAAGGAGCCTCTTCCATTGCTCAGCTACCCTCTTGATGAAGAATACCCATCCTGACTCTCCCCTGCTGTTCCCTCGGATACTGCCGCTGTCACCAGAGAGAAGATACAAATGCCTGCCCCTCAGATCCCCTTGAGAGGAAGCTGTAGGCCAGCATTAGTCTTCCTCTCTGTCTCTTCTTCTCTAGGCTGAACAACCCAAGGGACCTCAGCCCTTCTTTGGATGCTCTCTAATAGTTTTACATCATTCCTCCCACAACCAAACAATTAAGGTTAAGCCACACCAGTACAGAGCAGACTGGGACAATCACATCCCTAGACAGTATAGATCCTCTTGTTCCAACAGTCCTGCTATGAGTAGGGTTGCCACTCAATAGACCAGGGCCCCATCCAGCCTGGCCTTTAATATGCTCAGGGATGAGGCATCCACATCTTCTCTGGGCAAACTGTTCCAGTGCCTCACCACCCTCTGAGTAAAAAAAATTTCCTTTTAATATCTAATATAAATCTCCCTCTCTTAGTTTAAAATCATTCCTCTTGTCTTACCACTATCTTCCCATATAAAAAGTAACTCTCAATTTTCTTTATAAGCTCCCTATATGTATTAGAAGGCCACAACAGGGTCTCCTGGAGCCTTCTCTTCTCCAGGCTGAACAAGCCCAGCTCATCAATCTTCTTCATAGCAGAGATGCTCCAGCCCTCTGAACATCTTTGTGGCCCTCCTCTGGACCCACTCCAAGAGCTCCGAGTCATTGTTGTGCTGGGGGCCCAGGCCTGGACACAGCACTGCAGACCTCACAAGGGTGTAGTAGATAAAGGACAACCCCTTCCCTGCCCTCTGCCACCCTTCTGTTGATGCAATCCAGGATACAGCTGACCTTCCAGGCTGCAAACACACACTGCTGGGTCATTTCCAGCTTTTCTTCCATCAGAACACCCAAGTTCTTCTCTGTAAAGCTACTCAATTGAGTTATCTCAGTCTGCATACATACCTGGGATTGCCTTGACCTAAGAGCAACATCTTGCTCTTGACCTTGTTGGATCTCATTAGGTTAAAGTAGGCCCACTTTTCAAGTTTGTCCCAGTCAGTGTGTGATGGGTCTTCTCTGTCTCTGCTCAGTGTGATTTAAATGCATACTCTCATTTTCTTCAAGAGTGTCTTAAGGAACTGGTAAATGATATGCTAGAGCTGGGAATTTAATAAGGAATTAAATGAGGGGACATTGTTATATCTTGGTTTTCTTTTTGTTAAAAACTTCATACTCTGCATAGAATAAGTAAATATTTTGGGGGCAAAGGAGATTAGAGATGTTCAAACACAGTGTTTAGGATAATAATCTGAGGAGATGAACATTTCAGTGGTCTATGGGAATCTTTTTCATTAGATGAACACGAGAGAATAAGAATTGAACACTACTGAATAAATTCCAGGTTTACAGACTGCGTATTCCGGGATTTGTGGTTTCAAATCTCTCTAAGCAAAAGAAAGAGTTATTCCAGGTCACTCAAATACTGAGTGGGTGCTCTAAGCATCAGACTATTTGATAGGTTGAGCAGAAGAATTTTACCACTTCCTAAATAAAGGCATGGTGAAACTCTCTCTCTAGAGTTGAACAGACGTTCCTACAAAGCTTTCTTTTGTTCAGATCTGTAGGGCTGTAGGTTAGGTCTCTGTTCATAGAGATTGACATCTATGATCTTGTAGGTCCTTTCCAATCTTGTGATTCTATGAGTCTATGATTTACCTGCCACTGATAGCAATTATTTATGTAAACACACCATTGCCGTGCAACCTTTGGTGCATAATTATATGCATCTTAGCAAAGGAAGATTGTTCACAGTTCCCTCATGAAAGGCTGAAGTCTATGTCATCCCTTCAGAGAAAAAAAATCCAAGCTGCCAGCATGAAACAACCTTCTGCCCCCTCTGCATTAGCGGATTTTAAGTGACCTTGTGGAGTTAAAAAACAATCCCTGTGCAGTACAACTCTGGATGTTGAGATTTTACAGCTTGTTCACAAATTCGCACCTCAGACCATGATTTCATCTTGGGTTACTGTAAAAGTCCTTCTCTGGGGAGCTAATTAGAAACAGCATGTTCTTTTCTCTGAGGCAACAATAACTGTTTGAGAAGTTTTTTTTTAAGAATATTTCCGCTACTCTTAAAAGTTTTGAGGACAATTCATTTAACTGTTCTTCCTACCTCTGGTGAAAGTGAAGTATCATATTAGGAAAAGGGAGCAGGATTAAATGATCTAGCTATAGTAATCTGGTTGCAGATGTAGCAGCCTGCCATGGCTTCTTTTTAGTCTGTGGAAGATACACCTAGATAAAATAGTGTGACCACCACTTAAATCATGGCAGACTTCAGACTACAGAAGTTTGGAATTCTAAAAGCAAATTGATTTCTAACCTGGCCTACACCTAATCATTACTATTCTTTCCTGTTGACCTAGGTTCCTGGGGGGACTTCCTCCCATACAGAATCAACATCACCAGATCTTCAGTAAAAATGCTTCATGCTAAAGCCTATTTCTCGTCTGCTTCTTGTGACAGGCAGCATACTTTAATCATGCCTATCCACATCAGCTCTGTTAGTGAGCAACTGCTATGAGATTATATCAGAGATCAATGTTCTTTTATCCTTTTACATGTTGCACATGAGGGGGGTTTAATGTATAATACCAAGTTTATTTATGTGAAGGTATTTGATGTTAGAGAGGATTATGATTTAGCAAAGTGAAGCAGCAATGTGAAGAAATGACAATACAATACAAATACAGTATAGCAACTACAATATATTCTTCAATTACAAAACAGTTTCCATTACTGTCTCTGTGTTCACCATTACTGGGCATCCACAATTGCTGGGAAGATTGCTCCGCAATTCCTTCCCATGCTGCTGAGATGGAGCCACTCCCACACTTGTTGGTGACTTTTGGTGTGTGATACAAACGGAAAAGAGACCAGTTGAGTTGCTTAACTGATGATCTGGTGGAGGTAGAGCTGGTGCAGGTAGCCCAGGTAGGGATTCTATGGGAGTTACTAAGTTTCCTGTGCCCGTTCCTGAAATGCTGATCTTCCTCATGCATACTTCAGCATTACCTACCTCCACACCTTTTCTCGTGAGACTTCGCCAGATTTTAGGCTTTCAAGTTTGCACATTTTCCCCAAGCCTGCTTGGTTTCTAACAACAAGGACATATCATGGATCAAATAGCTCTACATTAGAATTCAATTTCTAAGGACTAAGCTGGTCAGGGGATGGAAGCACATAATGTATGAGAAGAAACAAAAAGAAATGTCTTTGTTCAGTCTTACAAAGAGGAAGTAAAAGGGAGACTGATGTCTACTGCTGTCTGATATGATGAGGAAGAGTGGATGCAAACTGGAACATGGGAAATTCAGATCTAAAGAAATATATAAGGAATATGAGATAGAAGAAGAATCATTTTTTATCATAGGACTGATAATATCATAGAATCACAGAATTATAGAATCCTTAGAGTTGGAAGGGACCTCTGAGGGCCATCTAGTCCAGCTCCCTTGCAATGAGCTAGATCAGGTTGCCCAGGGCCTGATCCAGCCTCGCACTGAAAGTCTCCAGAGACAGGGAATCAACTGCAACAGTAGGTAAACTGTTCCACTGTCTTACCACCCCTACTGTAAAAGACTCTTTCCCTATATCTAACCTAAAGCTGCTCTCCCTGAGCTTGAAGCCATTTCCCCTGGTTCTGTTGCCACAGATCCCGATTCAGTCCAAGAATGGATTCCCCAGAGACACTGTGGAATATTCATCCTTGGAGGTGCCCAGGACTTCATAGGACAGTTGCCAGAACAACCTGATTTAGGCCTGATTTGAGCAGTGTGTTTAATAACACCTGGCGGCTGTTCTAATCTCAGCCATTCTGCATGATTCCATGATCTCAGCTACAAAGTAGCCTAAACTGCACTGAAGGTTGTTTTCTCAGGCAAGAAGCTGCAGATAGCTGGGTTATGTACCTCTGCATGGCATTGCAAACTGCAGCACAGGTGTGCAATAGCAGCACTGTACACCTGTATTAGCTTATATCTCATTAGTCAGAAGATATTAACAGTGAGAATGTAATGTGCCAGGCACCAAAGGAGTGAGCCAGGATCTCTGGGTCAGAGATTCAGTGACATAAGTGGAAGAAGACAGACTGACTTGAGGCTAGCAACTGGTATTTCAAGACTGAAAGGCAGAACTCCCTGGCTCCACACTCTCTGGGGCACAGCCTCTGTGCCAGGCACCAGGGACCTACCTGCATCGCTGCTGTGTGCCAGCTGCAGGTGTCAGGCCTGCCAGGATGTGGGAGCTGCTCTGGTCAGCCCAAACACAGACACAGAGCAGTGTCTCCCAGGCAGCGGCTGTGAGCCTTGCTGATGCTGAGGCCGAGAAAGGACAGCAAGACTGCAAACTGGCTGATGCTTCCCCTGGGCACTGCTCTGTTCTCCAGCAACTCCTGGCTCAGGCACACCCTGATCCCGATGTCTTTGCTGTGGGAGTGATCAGACGTCTGCAGCTGGGCCTCTCCCATGAATGCTCTTGGAAACTCTTTGAACAGTGAAAACACATCTGCTGGTGGTGAGGAGCTGTGCAGATTAACTGCAAGTCATCTGAAGAATCCCTTCTGTCTTTGGCCACCCACTACTTTCACAAATTGATTTACTTCTTGTGCAGGGAGATTTCAAGGATCCATCCACTCCCCACAGCCTCTCCTTGTCTTCTCTTGATTTTACAGACCTTATCTTACCCTTGCTGGCTGTCTCTTCTTGGGCTTGAAAAGCCGAAGGCTGACTGGGCATTTTCAAGTGCTGAAGGACATTTCAGATTCCTGCACCAGATGACATTGAATATTCTTTCCAGTGGGAGGGACCTCATCAGGGTGCTTGAAAATCTCTCTCCTTCTGATTCTTGTGCATGTTGGAATAGATGAAAAAGTTGCCTGCCTCCGTCCTGTGCACTAAATGTAGGAAAATTTCCTCAAAATGGACTTGCTTATACTGGGGGAACCCACTGGAGCCTGATTTGGTATCAAAATCTCTCACCTCAGCAATTCCAATACAAACACATCTATGAGGACCTCAGCTGAAGTGCCTATTTTTAAGGTTATTGATATCACTGAGCACCTTCTCAAACCTGGGATCAGGTTTCAGTAGAAAGAATCTAATTTTTCGCTGACATTGCAAATTTGGAGGGGGAGGTTAAATGTCTCTGGGGAGCAAATGAAGCATTTGGTTCCATCAGCTGCACAGGGAATATGATCTGGGCCAAATATAAGAACTCAGAGATTTATATATTTGTTTTAGATGTTAGAAGTTCATCTAAAGTGATGGTTCTATTTACACCCATACCCGCACAGATGCCTGCGCCATACTATTTATGGAAGTTTGATATTTCTCCTTTGAACTGATCATGCTGTTGCTGTGCAGAGTCTGAAGCCTTCCTGGGAGGTAATCTCTGGATGAATGTGTAGATGGATAAGTTTTTCTTCAGAGAAACATGGACACTGTTGACCATGCTCATTCTTCTCTTTCATCAGCACTATTCTGTTATTGTCAATTAAATGAAACAGCATTCATAGCTTTTTTTGGTAATGAAAGAAGTTACAGAGTGCAAGAGAATAAAAGTTATCCTCTTCTTATTTAATAAAATTGTTATTTTTAGAGAGCACTGCTGCTTTTGCACTGTAATAATAAATAAATGCAGGTGCATTTATTTTCTCCTTTGGCAGCAGCAAAAGTAAGACTGTGGAAACAAAAGAAGGTTCTGTATATATAGTTAGACTATCGTTTTACAGAGTCATGGAATCACAGAATCACAGAATCACGGAATAGTTTAGGTCGGTAGGGACCTCTGGAGGTTCCATGATCCAACCTGTTCTGCTCATGCAGAGCCACCAAGACCATGATCTGGGAAGCTTTTGATTATCTCCAAGGATGGAGATTCCATCTCCAGACCTCACTGTCAGTGCTCTGTCACATGAATGATGAAGTATTTCCTGATTTTCACACAGAACCTCATATGTTCCAGTTTGTTCCTATTGCCTCTTGTCCTGTCTTTGGGCACAATTGTAAAGAGCCTGACTCTGCCTCTTTGCACCCTCCCTTCAGGTGTTTATAGACATTAAGATCCTCCCTGAGTCTTCTGCTCTCTAGACTGAGTAGTCCGATCTCTCTCAGCCTTTCCTCACATGTGAAATGCTCCAATTCCTTCACAATCCTTGTAGCCCTTCACTCTTTCCAGTACATCCCTGTCTCTCTTGCAGGGAGCCCAGATCTGCTCACAGTACTCCAGGTGTGGCTTCCCCAGTGCTGAGTAGAGGGGAATCACTGAATTGTTAAGGTTGGAAAAGACATCCAAGGTCATCTAATCCAAACAGAAACCCACGACCACTTTGTTCCAGCAGAAACTCAGGTTTCCCTGGGGATAAATATTCAAGTATCATAGGGATTTGTAACATGACCAGTATGTATCTAACCATCCAGCAGATTGTGTGGAGATATTTCCTGTTACAATTCACTGTACACTCCAGTACGTTGCTGAAAAATACACCTAGATGTAGAGCAACTATGAGCACATATTCAGACATATATATGTACAGAAATGTATGCAGTAAGTTGGCACATTTGATAAGTCACGTGTCACGAAGATGGATTTGAGGATGAAATGACAGTTACACATGGGAAGAATTTCCATAAGGCTAAATTAAAATCTAAATCATCATTTATTTGACACAACTGATTGTGCCAAATTGTCACTGATCACATTTTAAACAACATGCATTAGTTTTAAAGTTTCAAATGACTTTCAGGACTCACGGTCATAATTTTAGACTAAAATCAACGCAGGACAATTTAATAGTCTTGAAAATATCATAAAATTAGCACTTAGAATTAAGTAATTTGTGGTTGACTAGTATATAATTATAGCTCAGAAGTACAAGCATTGTAAGCACTTCTGCCTTTGTCAAGCATGTATACTCCTAATGTTCATCTAGAAACCTTGTTTCCTTCCTTGTACTATAAACATTTCTCCACCCAGTCCTTTCCATTTGGATGAATTATAAACATATTTATTTCAGTAGTATTTGTCATTGATAATATCTTTTAGAACTGAGGCCAGGTGCAAGGCCCCGAGTTGGGGCAATCCCAAGCACAAATACAGTCTGGATGTTGAGTGGACTGATAACAAACCTACAGATGAGGACTTGAGGGTACTGGTGGATTAAAACATGAAAATGGTCCAGCAATGTGCACTTGCAATCCAGAAAGCCAATCGTATCCTGGGCTGCATGGCAAGAATTATAGCTAGCAGGTCAAGGGAGGTGATTCTCCCTCTCTGCTCCTTTTGTGAGATACCACCTGCAGTAGTCTGTTCAGCTTAGAATAATAAGTATGCAGAATAAGAAGTACATGGACATGAGGGAGGTGAAGCAGTGGAACAGGTTGCCCAGAGAAGTTGCTGATAAAGTTCCAGGTGATCCCTAGAAGTGTTCAAGGCCAGGTTGGAAGAAGCTTCGGACAACGGGTTCTTCTGGGAGGTGTTCGTGCCTGTGGCAAGGCTAGTTGCACCTAGGCAATCTTTAAGATCCCTTTCAAACCAAACCATTCCGTGATTTTGTGAATAGCTTTATGCTTAGATGAGTTCTGTCCTTCTGTTCACCACAAAATGCTGCATCAGTGCCAGAGAAAGCAGTGTGTGCTCAGAGGTCACAGAAGCACAGAAAAAGGAGC
>JAOWBP010004377.1:37993-50249 GCA_028571105.1 Tragopan temminckii
TTGATCTTCCTTCACGGTCAGAGTCTGCCAAAGAAAAGACAAATCCCTGCACGTCAGCTCAGAGACCACTGTGGGAATTAAATTCACATTGTATATCTTCCCTTTTACTCACCTCTCCAGCTTCAGTCTTGACAGTGACCTTCCCAGATTCTTTGCTCTGGATTGTGCTTTTCACATAGGATTCTTTAGCATGTACCACAAAGACAGATGACTTGGCATCAAAAGGCTTGTTTTGGGCCTCGATCCTCTCCTTTTCTGACTTTCGGAGGTAAGGAGCTGCCTCCCCAAATATGGCCATATCAGCATCTGTAGCCATGGCTGCTGTTTATTGGGAGTAATGCAGCAAGTATCTGTGTGGGTATAAAATACATTAGAATAGTGCGCAACAGAAGAAACCCTGACATATTAGAGTGGATTTGTATGGTGCTCTGCTACAGCATCACAGAATCATACAATGGTTTGCGTTGGAAGAGACCTTCAATATCAGTTAGTTCTTATTCCCATCAGCATGGGCAGGGATGCCTTCCAGTAGTCCAGGTTTTTAAAAACCCATTCCAACATTGCTCTGAACACTTTCAGGGATGCCTCATCACTATCAGAGTAGAGAATTTCTTCCTAATACCTAATCAAACTCTGCCTCTTGCTGTTTAAAAGCTTTATCCTTTGTTCTGTCACAACCGTTCCTGATTAAGAGACCCTTCCCAGCTTTATGTAGGCTCCCACTAAGTGTTGGTAGGCCAAAATAAGGACTCTCCCAGGAGCCTTCTCTTCTCTTGGCTTTTTCTGACTGTCTTCACAGGAGATGAGTTTTAGTCTTCTGATCATCCTTATGACCTCATCTGGACTTATTCTAACAGGTCCATGTCCTTCTTACACTGTGTTTCCTAGATATGAATTCAGTACTATAGGTGGGGTCTCCCGAAAACAGAATAGAGAGGGAAATCATCTCCCTAGAGCTGCTGGCTACACTTTTGAATGTAGCCCAGGATGTGGTTGGCCTTCTGCACTGCAAGTGCTCATTGCCAACTCAATCCAATTTTTCATCCACCAGTATTCCCAAGTTCTCTTCTGTGGGATTGCTCTCACCCTCTCATCACCCAACCTTACTGATACTGGGGATTGCCTCACTCCAGGCATAAGAGTTTGCACTTGGCCTTGCTGAGCTGCATGAAGTTGACCTGGGTGAACCTCTCAAGTTTGTCAGCGTCCCTCTGCATGACTTCCCTTCCTTCTAACATGTCAACTGCATTACTCAGCTTAGTGTCATCTGCAAATTTGCAGGGGGTGAACTCAATTCCTCTGATCATATTGCTGAAGAAATGTTAAATGTATCACATCAGCATATGCATTATCCAATTTAACTGATAACTGATGCTTTCTTCCATTTTTTTTCCTGCTAATGTAGAGTTCTGTTTTATTTATTTATATTTTTTTTTATTTATTTTTTAAGAAAGTAACAGCACTAGGCTTACGATACTACTGCATTTTCAGATGAATGTTTCCATGGTTCTACTCTCAGTAGATATTCCACATTTTCCAATTATGAAAGTCCTTTTGTGTCTTCTCCATTTAGTATCTTTCAGACTGCATGTCTACAATAAAGAACTGGAAGAGAACACTTGATATGCAGACAGCTAGTATTATTAGCACTTCTCATTAAAGACTTTTCCTTGGGATAAAATAGCCCAAGGTGTTAAATCTTTCAATTATTTCACAGATCCATCTGCTAACAATGTTGATGTTCTCTGTGCTGATCTGTTTCTTAGTTTCACAATAGAAACTGAGTAATCTTACATTCATTCATCACTTTTGAGTAATACCATGTATTATTGCCAAACATTTATCTTGAAGGAAAAATTCCATGCAATTGTGAAGCCAGTTAAGATATATTCCTCCAAAATGAACAGTGTTTCTAATTAATTCTAATTCATTTTAGCCTAATTTCATCTAGATTTGAAAAAGTTTTCCTAATGAATTAGGAAGCCCATTTCTATACCTACATAGGTAGGTAAAGATCTTTAGGTGAAAATCAAATAATCTGTTGGCTTTTCTTGAGAAACTATTTCACTTTGGTTGTGGGAAAGACATGTTGAATTTTGAATACTTTTTATACTGTTTTCTGAACCTTTTACCATTTAACAACTTCTTCAGTGAATTATATCCAGCCTAATTTAAATAATATTTTAATAATAATCACAATATCAATGTGCATTCTAAAACTCATTCCACTCAGTATTCCACTGTTTATGTGACAAAAATTGCTTTCTCTTCTTAGCCGATAAAGAAGTTATACATCAGACAACTTGTCATCAATTCAAATGCATTGATATTATCTATTGCCATAAGCATAAGCATGACTGTTCTGTTTCTAACTAGGTTTTCAACTTTGTTGGCTTAAAATAATATTAAGTGAGACCATTTCACAAAATGACTATATAGGTTTTTAAAATTGATTCAATCTTTCAGCAGTTGTTTTAACATTGCATTTAATATTATTCAAATAAACATGTATTTTTTCACACTGTTTCCAAACCAGTACCAGAAACCCTTTGTGTTTGAGGTAAAGGAAAAGAAAAGGATGATTGTTGGCTTCAAGAACATATTTAATTTATAGATAAGTAATTGAAAACTGCTACCTGATTTTTTTATTTTTTTTCTTCTTAGGGTCATTATTCATAAGCTTAGGACTAAGTGTCTATAAATGTAGAAAACCACTCCCTGTGGAAGAATCCTGGGGAGAACATAGGCAATAAAGCACCTTTCAAACTACCGTCTTTCTGAATTCTGTCTGTTACAGGCAATCCAGCCCACGTACCATACTGTATTTCTACAATGGACATAAATAGATGGGATACAGGGATTGCCAGCACAGCTACATAGAAGCTCTGTCTTAGAGCATCTCTCTCTATCCCGAAAGAGCAAATAAATCAGTATCTTACCTTTTGTGAGACCAGATGAATGGCTCGCAGACTGGAAGCTGGTCAGTAGTAAAACAGAATTAGTAATTTCCTTCTGCTGCACAGAATTCCAGAGAAAATTTATAAATGGAAAATGTACAGATGCCTTGAAAGCAGATTGAAAATCCCAGCTGACACTGGCAGCCTCCCATGGAATGAATGTAAGTGTTTGCAGGAATGCACTGGTGCTTGCGGAATGCAGGGCCACTTTCCCTTCACCCCCCCATCTCCCCAGTCGAAAGTCCCTGACACTCTTACCTTAGAGATTTCTGAAGAAAGACAAGACACACTGACCCTAGGGTACTTTTATAGGGTCTGATTTGCATACGTAGCAGCCACCTCCTTTCTCTTTGGTCAAAACATTTTTGGCAGTCTTAACTTTTAGCAGAATTCCCATTCATTAGAAGTGAATGGATATAATTAGACGTAACAGGTCTGTGAATCTACCTCCTATAAATAATTTGACAAGAGTGTGTGAGAAGAGGGGAGGGAATGTACTAAAGAAGATGAAAGGGACTGCATGGACACTGTAATCAATCAGATGATAACTTGAGCAGAGAAAGTGAAGTGAAAGAGTCAGTATGTTGTAACGAAACATGATGGAGAGGTGAAGATGCAGACTACTACCTTCTGCAAATGCTCTGAGCCTGCAATGTGAAAAAGCACAAGGGCTCGCAGTGACATGCAGGGTCATTGTTAGAGAAAGGGAATCCCAATACAGGAGGAAGCATCTGAATAGGAACAGAAGTCACAGGAATGAGGTTTGAGGGGTTCAGTGTACGACCAAGTAGAAAATAGGCTGAAGCTAAAGCAATAGAAGGGGGAAAGAATAAGTCTTTGAGGTAATGATAAGGAAAGAAGGCTATGAGATTAAGGAAAATAATGTAAATAGGAATGTGAATCCAAGGGGATAACACCAGATCACCACAGGTGACCAAGAAAAACAAAACAAGTTAATCAAATCTAGAGTTGAAGACAGAAGCCTTTAAGACTGAAATAACAGCAAGAGAGCTCAGAAGAAAGGCACAGAAATTTAAATTGTTTCTGGGTTGAATGATTCAAGGATCATACAAACAGAGCTATCGAGCTGCTCACTGAACTTAATACATGTATCTTGCTGGAAGCAGGAGGAAAATGTGCTGTCTCAACACAACAGGATGGTTTACACTGCTTCTGCAGAGTAAATGTGCTAGATGGAGGCAAAGATGAATAAATTTAGCTTCTCTGAAAGAGGAATCGTCATGTCATTTACCAGCTTGGAAGAGAAGTAGTAAGCATTAGGAAGATCCAGTCCCAATGCTTACATGCAAAAAGAGACTCTTTACTATGCTGATCACTGAGGTTGTCTGTAGCTGAGATTATGAAGGATATTACACGTGTTCTGCAACGTGGCAAGGAAATGAAAAGGGGGGCAGTGCAACCCTTTATTTCGTGGAGAAACACTTTCACACTCATGCAATGTACACTGATTTTTTTACATATAATTCCTTCTATAAACAAGGAAATCTGAACTAAAACAAAACTCAGCAACTTCACCTGATCCCTTAGCATGCTGCTGCTCTACTTAGCAGCACCTGTTGTGTCTCATGCCCTCCTAGCATCACCTACTCAGAGGTCTGGATAAGAAAGCAAGGAAATTCCTTCCTCCTCTTCTCTCAGCTGACTCTCACTGTATGGTACTGTAATCCTGGGGCTGGGGAGAAAATTAGCAGAGGTCAAATTCACATTTGGAGTAAAACCACACTGAAGAATGACATTGAATCCTATGGTTTAATGGATAGATCTTTAGCTGAGTTAAAAGAACAAAAACAATGTCACTTTCATATCTTTAATGCAATCATAGTGCCTGAGAAATGGTATCTGCTGAGAATTTCAGATATCTTATTGACTGTGTGTTGCCTCATTTCACTGGTACTTGCACTTCTGATCTGGATTAAAATTGGCTAAAAACAAAATAATTGTGTATGTTTTAGCATACGTTATTTTCTCACAGTTGTATATATAATACTGACAGCTGATAGCCTTTATGTGCAAGATGTTTTTAAACAGAAAAAGGAATTGTACATAACTTCTGGAAGACTGAAGGACATAAAAGGAATAATTTTTCAAGGTACTTTTCACTATTACATTGAAAATATTCACAAACTAAAATTTTGCTTGGTCTGTTTTTCTAGTTCTTTCCCTTTGCTTTTGTTTCCATGCGAATATTGGTTATCTCTCTGAATTTATTCTTGCTTTTGCTTTTTCCTTTCTGTGCTTTTGAGAGCAGTTTTCTTAATTTGGAGAAACTCTGTAGTCATCAAAGAAAAACTGAAACTGTGACTTTCTGAGACAAAAATCTTGGAAAAAGCATAAGCAAATAAAAGATGGAGGTCAAGAAAAAGAGTGTGTGTGTGTGTCTGGAGGATTAAATTTTGTATAGAATTTATTTTGTTTTCTTTGGTAAAAGAAAAAAAAACCTAATTGTGTCAAGTCATAAATATATATATATACTTTCCCTCTTCTGAAGTGCCAGGAAATCTTTTGTTTTAAATGAACATTACTGATTGGTAACCCTGCCTGTGGCAGCGAGGTTGGAATTTGCTGATTCTTGAGGTCCCTTCCAACCCAACCAATTCTATGATATGATTCTATGATTCGTTTCAATCAAGCAGAACAAAGACAGCTGCAAACTTTCACAGCTTTTCACAATAGGTTAACTGATATTTTTTCTCCTTCCCTACCAAATCCCATGCCACTTCCTCCCTACCACCTGCATGAGTACAGCTCTTCCAGTGTATACCTGCATTCCACATTTGCTCAAGTTCTCCACCTCCACCATCCTTTCATTCCATAACAAATTATATGCAGACATGCATGGCATCCTCCTGCAAGCTAGTTATCTGAGATCCCATTATCACAGAATCATAGAATGGTTTGGGTTGGAAGGGACCTTTAAGATCATGTAGTTCCAACCCCCTGCTATAGGCAGGGATATCTCCCTCTAGACCAGGTTGTTCACAGCCCCATCCAGCCTGGCCTTGAGTGCTTCCAGGGAGGGGGCATCCATGGCCTCTCTGGGCAACCTGTTCCAGTGTCTCATCAGTAGAGAATTTCTTCCTAATAGCTAGTCCAAATCTACACTTTTCCAGCTTAAAGCCATTTCGCCATGTCTTGTCACTGCATACCCTTACAAAAAGCACCTCCCCAGCCTTCCTGTAGGTCCCCTGGAAGAGCTATAAAATCTCTCACAGTCTTCTCTTTTCCAGGCTGAAAAGCACCAGCTTTCTCAGTGTCTCCCTGTAGGGCAGGTCCTCCAGCCCTCTGATCATCTTTGTGGCCCTCCTCTGCACCTGCTCCACCGATGGAGCTCACTGATGGAGCTCAAGCTCATATGTTCATTCAACTGTCCTCGTGTGGTTCAGGGAGTGTGGCCTGTGAGTGTGGACTGGTCTGCTGGGGCCTGCGGCAGGCTGTGCCAGAACAGCTGCTGCCTGGAGCTCAGGGCAGGCTCTGGGCACAAGGCGCTGGGGGCAGAGCACAGCATGACCGGGACTGGGAGAATAGTGAAAAGAGAAAGGGAAGTGTTGAAATTCACACACAGCTGACTAGACCACCAAAAAAGTTTTTAAAACCAGCTCTTAGCTGACATTTGTTGGCCCATGTCCCTGCACACTTGCAGGGCCTGTTGAGAGCTGCCTTCTCCCCAGGGGGTGGGCAGCACTACTGCGCTCCTCACACACCCAGCGATGGGGGTGCCGGCTGTAGGCAAACAGCAACAGCAAGTGATCTCTCCCGTGGTGAGAGGCCAAAAGAACAAGTGTGTTACCAGAAACATCTTGCTTATCTCTTGCCATCCTCTCTGAAAAGCAACTGGTACCAAAAACTGTGGTCTTTTAGTGTGGGCTTGGGGTAGAACCCTTGGAATAACAGAGCATGTGTTAGCACACTTACAAATCCTGCTGTGGGCGATGCTTCTTCACTTTGCCACTTAGGCTGTGTTCAGCATTACAAGTGTCACAGGGAAAACAGGTGCTGCTTGTGTTAAGGGTACCACAATAACCCAAGGGGTTCAAAGTGCACGAAAAGCACCAGAGATGTTTAACGATGATTTCTAAAATGAACTGATCCATGTTCCTTCTAGCTGTCTTCTGCTGCCAAAATGTTATTTACATATTTTATTAAAAACCATTATCGTTTGAAGCTAGTGTTTTTTACGGCAATTTAGAGTTGGCTGGTGGATTGGAAGAGATATCCAAAAAGGACACATGAAGGTCAGCTAGGGATTGACAATTCTGGAGGGATAGCCAGAGATGTTTAGCACTTACTTTAAATAAACAGCAAGATTGAGATAGCTGCTAAAGCTTGTCATGTGTGTCAAAAATACCAACCAAGTCAATCACACACTCTCCGTGGCTTTGCAAAAACAAATTTCTTGACCAGTAAAAGGAGTCCCTGAAGAGAAAAACAACTTCACTTCTAATTAGACAGAGTCCTTAGGCACACTGTGTGCATTTCCAAACAATCTAATTTACTTGCTAGACTGAATGTTGCTGAATGTTTAGTTCATCACGACACAAATGCTATGTTTGGGGCTAATAACTTGTTCTTAGGAAAATGGAAAAGTCCAATGTGTTGAGAATGACAATAATCAGGCAAGAAAACTAGCCTGTGAACAGAGGAAGGAGAAAGAAGGGAGATGAAGTGAGGCAGCAGGAAGGTTAGAGCAGGACACACAGAGCCACTAGTCTTGAGGCATGAAGTGGGCCCATGGGCAGAGTTGGCTCATTTTGTTCACAGAGATCTTGGTATAGTGCAGTAGCCTCCTCCACATGCTCTGGGTGTGAGGAATGCATCACCACCTTCTCACTGCCTTATTTCTTGAGGATGGCTGGAGGCTTAACACTTCTTATAGCATAGCACACTTGCCCACAGTGCTGGCCTTACTCACAGTTTGTGGAAAGGAGCACAGACTCCTTCCATCCAGTGCTAAAGCTTTGCCTCAGTCATACAGGGAAGAGAACTAAAGCTTTTAAGAAGCTGCCCAGACTGGAGTTTTCTTGCCCTGGAATTGGTTGTGTAGACAGGAAGATAGTAGTGGACTTGCATGATATGACAGTAGCACTGCATCTGAAGAGAAGAGTGTGCCTAGCTGGCAGGTTCATCTAGATGTGAATGATTAACAGCAGTAGTCAGTGTAATGTCATTTGTATTCTATGAGGTGACAGCTATACCTTTGCTATGGATCTGAGCGCTGGCACCAGACCCACAGTTTCCCAAGCCTGTTCTTGGATGGCTATATGATAGATCCTCCCTGGGCAGAGAGAAAGTAAGGACTTAAAGAAAGCTAAGAGAGGGCTTAACTCAAACTGTAAGTATATAAAATGTACTGACATTACTATATAAAATGCCCTAGGGCATTCCTCCCTCCTCTAAGGAGCTTTTGAAATATGCAGCAATACAATGTGAAAAACAAATGAGATGCCTGGGAACCTGGGAAGAAACACCTGTTTCTTATTTACTCACTGAATCTTCCCTGTGATGAAAGGGCTCTTGATCTAGAGACTGGGGCAAACACCTCTCCTTTATCCAGCCTGGCTCTGCTGTTCCCAAACTGCAGTCTTCATACTCTGCTGGACTCTACATTCCAAATAACCCAGGCTATTTGAGAGCACCAACATTGGTTTCTGAGAGCAGGTTTTAGGAGACTTACTTAGGCTAAGACGTCCTTAAAGTGACTGTTTAACTTGTAGAGACAATTCAGGGAGCATGTGCACTCAGGAATCCCATTTGGTGTTTTAATCCTCTGACAGATTCTTTTAAGCCAGAAGTGATCACTGCCAGAACATATCTCCATGTTTGTCTGATTTACTTTATGATTTCTGGATGATGGATCATGGTGACAATTCAGCAGCACAAGCCAGTTCTTCACTGAACACCTATGATCAGTTTTGGTGGTAAAGATACACTATTACATATGAAATAGGCACCATGTATTTTTGATAGTTCTTTCTCCGTTTTCCCTGTAGGCTGACCATCCAGCTTCTGTCTAGTATCTAGAACATTACTGTGATGTGATAGCTTAAAGAAGGGATTGTTACTCTTAGGCCTTTGTGTGACATTTTTTGAATTTTGGCTGGAATCCCTTTGAACTATGTGTGATGTTGGCTGGGACTTGGCTCATGTTGAGAACAGGTCATGGAGCAAGAGAGCCTGGAAGTAGAAAGAGGAGTAGACAGATGCTTTTAGGTAGGAAAACAGATTTTTGCCACTTGTGAAAGTTTCTGTAGCAATGCAGGAACATGACAGACCTTCCAGCTTACTTCTCCATTATCATATACTTCCTGTTTTCTTTGCCATAATTAGCCACTCTCACCACCAGGTTTTGAGTCTGTGAGGACCTGAAAATGATTGGTGCAGTCTCTCAGCCAAGAGGTGATACAAGATTGTCGATGTTGCCTTGTTGAGAGGTATGTCTTATAGTGTTCTTGATCATAGGAACCTCCCAAAATATGTTCCAAGATGGTAAAGATTAGAATACGCGTATGACTAATCTCTCTCCTCTACTTCCAAGTGAGGAAATCTGTATTTTGTGCCCAAAAGTGCAACTTCTCCCAGTGCTGCCACATGAAATCATCTCTGGCTGCGCTTGGCCTGTCAGGGAAGACCTAGGCAGTCTTCCTTTCACTTCTGCAGGGCATCGTTTTGCAGGAACTCCCTCTAATCTTTCCTTCTCCTGGTCTCGTCCATGGTGACAGATACTCCTCCATATCTCTTGCTGTCTAAGCACAACAAGCACAGACAACTTTCTGTGCAGGTCAGAATATAGAGAATATAGTAAGCTGTGGTTGTCCAGCATTTTAGCTTGCCTGGGCCACACTGAGTGAAGAGGAATTGTTTTCAGCTGTATACAAAATATATAAAATATTTAATGTTTATAAGCAACTAAACTTTTGTATATATATATGTATATATATAAAAGTACATCTTTTTATATATATATATATATTTAAAGAGCAACAAAAACATAAAACTAGTGGTATATTTGAGTTTGTTTTTGTGAAGCTAATGCATCACCCTGGTTCAATAGCAATAGTTGCAATTCTTAGTGAGGTCTCAAGGTGCTCACCAGAGATTTCTGATGAAATTTTATTCTTCTTATATTCGTCCCTTAAAACAGTTGTTCACAAATGTATGTACTGCCAAAAAGTGATGGCATGAATACAGCGTGATTGTCAAGAGGGTATATTTCTCTGGTAAAACAGCTCTTATAACAGTCAGGTAAAGAGACATGATCAGATTTTTTAGTTGAACATCTGACTGAAACCATATACATTCAGTTTGAAAATTTGCAGGTAATGTATTTATGTCAACTGAAAACGGAGGTGCAAATATACAAAAAAATTGGTGGTGGTTGGTTGTTGTTAGTGATAAGGGTGCGTCCAGGGCCAGGCCGGGTCAGTCGGTGGGAAGAGCTGCTGCCTTTATAGTGCAGGGCAGGGGGTGGACGCAGGACATGCTGGGGCAGGCTGCGTGGGGATGTGGGCCACGGGTTGGACATGCCTGTAGTTAAACCAGAAGAGTATACTTGTTTTCCACAGAGACTCCTTCTGCAGGTTTTCCTACAGCAGACTTGCATGCATGAAATAGTGAAGTGAATCAGTGAGAAGAAATAAACACTCCAATAGGTATCTGTTCTGCATTGGAATGAAGCAGGTGAATCTCGCTCAGATCATGTAATTCATTATGAAATGATGCTTGATTACTATAGAAGGCATGTTCTACATATGTATATCAACAGATGAAAAAGATTTCCATCCACTGTTGATAGCTGCTAAACCTCATCTAAGTTTTTGCTTATGCCTGTGAATTTTTATGTTAAAAATTTTCCTTACTGTGTAAAAACCTTAAAACAAAGTTGGAATAGATTTTACGTATCCTTTCTTTTAAGTTAACTGGATCAGCTATGATCTGTTAGCATGAGATGACTATCTTGCACTCCAGTATTTGCTCCTCGTACTGCTATTTAGCAAAATTAGCTGTAGACTGCAGCCTCCTTTTGTTTCACAGAGAACTTTCTGGAAGAATATGAAGCCTGCAATATTATTTTTCTTTTTCTATGTTATAAAAATACCTACCCATCTTCAAACTCAGCCTCTGTGTAGCTGACTTTTCTGATGCAATACTAATTCCTTAGAAAAAAATATTATTGTATTTCTTCATTTTCAATTAGACTACTTTTTCCTCCATGGTTTTTAAATTGTGGATTCTTGCCACTGTCCCGATTTTTGAAATGGCAATTAATTTGTGCTAGTCATCATTATTCCCAATGCATTTTTAAAAATGTAAATATATTTTTGTTTACTATACTTTTAAATGTAAGCATAAGGAGTTTACACTCTAAAAGTAAAGATTACCCCACAAAATAAGCACAACATGCTAATCATATGCAAAGGTCTCTATACTCTTTATTACCTAGACATAAGTGACAATTACATAAAAAAGCAACGCTGAGGTTTACATTTTATGCATGCCTCAGGTCACATTTTAGTCTTGTGAGCCTTATTCTTCCTCTTCTATCTTCTTATGAAACTCCCGGCTCTTCACTCGGAGCTTGTTGACCTGAGACTCTGCGATGTCAGCCCGCTCCTCAGCTTCCTCCAGCTCATGCTGGATCTTGCGGAACTTGGAGAGGTTGACATTGGACAGCTCCTCCTGTGTGAGGAAACAGAGTAATGAAAACAACAGCGCTTATGGTGTCAGAATGCCTAATGAATGGATGTTTTCCAAGATATTTAATTTTTTTAGAAAGAGTTCAGTATTTATAACTCCTCAGACAAAAATAAAAATGTTGGGCAAGCAGGGCTAACTTCAAAAAACAAGGAAAGAAGCTGTTAAGTGCAATATGTTTTTCAGAAGAGAAAAGAACATCAGGGTATGGGAAAGGCTAAGACCATTTTACACATAGCACAGTCCCAACAGAATCCATGGCAAGAGACAGTTTGGCAGCAGCTTCTAGTAGGGAGGGTAGGGCAGATATTAAGAGATAGAATGGGAAACTGACACTTAGAGCAAAACTAGAGATGGGGCACTGTATTCTGTCACCAAAGCAGCAGTTCTGAATATTGTATTTTTCATTGCCGTGTCTTGCAAAAGCATTTTAAAACTAAAAATTTCAAAACCTGCACAGAAAAAAAAGCACCAAAACAAAACAGAAAAGATTGATTTTGGTTCATTTCAGGATAATACTTACAGCCTCCTCAGCTTGCCTCTTGTAGGATTTCACCTTCATCTGCAGCTTGTCCACCAGGTCCTGGAGC
>JAOWBP010004377.1:88796-100262 GCA_028571105.1 Tragopan temminckii
GCTGTAAAAAAACTTTTTTTTTTTTTTTTTTTTTTTTTGGAGAAATCTGATTTAGTGGTTTGTTCTATTTTGCAAGCAGGTGTTCCACCTGGGTTCTGCATCATGCACTGGCCATGCAGATGTGGAGCACAAGTGGAAAAAACCCTGCAGACCCTGAGAAGAATAAAAGCAGGAGAGTCTGCGATGGGTGAGAAAGGAAAAGTGCACTTTGAGGTAGGGGACGCCCTGCTGGTGCTGCCTATCGCACCCACGGTCACTGCGTTTCTTCTCTCTCCTTTCGGTGGTTTGCCATCTCTCAGGGATCAATAAGTAATAATACATTAGCTTAGAAAGTTTCCATTTCCCACTTATGGAATTGTCTAAAATAAACGCCTGGGTGAGTGTGTATATATCGACTCAAAAAATCGTGACCTTCTATGTAACTCTTATGTTTACTGTGTTATCAATTGAGGCTTTGATTGAGTTATGATGACTATATTATTAATATAAATAGTGCTATTATTTTATAGTGTGGTAATAGTTTGCTAATAAACAAAAAAGAGAGAGTGTGGGTATGACTCCCCAGGAAAGAATAGCTAAAGCATGTTATGTTCTTAATTTTCTAAATCGGTGGATGACAGAGGGCCCCACAGTTCACAGGCATTTTGGTCAAAATGCTTTAACTCATGTCAACGAAAGAGCTTATGTAGGTTATGGTAAAAAATCTGAATTCTAATCAATGAGAAGGGCTCTATTCGTTGATAATGTGGGGCCGAGGCTATGCTTGTGCCTTATCAGGAACAGGTCCAAGATGGTACCAGCACGATGGGTGAGCCAGCCGTCTCAGCACCGGCTGCAACGTAATCACTGCACTACCAGCAGCTGTTTGAACACTCACCATCAAGTCACACCTTGTTTGTCAAGCTGCCTCACCAAGAAATCGTAAGAACTGGAATCACTGCGAATTGGTTAACATGGACTATTGTTGGTATTCTAAAGAGAATACCAGTTCAGTTTGTTAATTTGAGTTTGCTAATTCTAGAATTGTTTCTGAATCCGCTTCTTATTCTATTAATAGAAAAGGGGGAGATGTGGGATAAAGATGACCGTTGTATTGCTAATGAGCGATGAAGCTCAACAATAATTCGAGCGGGATGTAAACACCCACAAGGCGCCTAGCCCTTACATGTAACCAGACTTGTTTGCACGGGAAAACTGTTGTGTTGTGCGGGTATAAAGGGCTCTAAGCACCTACAGTAAAAGTCCTTTGTTCTGCACCAGTGAAGGAGTCCGCACCTCTTTCGCCACACCCGCGAGGGAGCTTGATGCCCTCTTGCAACAGATATTAGGAAGAATTTCATCTCAGAAAGAGTGGTCAGGCATTGGCACAGGATGCCTATGGAAGTGGTGAAGTCACCAGACCTGGTGGTGTTTTAGGAAAAGGTAGGTATAGTAGCTAGGGGCATGGTTAAGTGGGCAATATTGGTGGTATGGGGACAGATGGACTACATGATCTTAGAGGTCTTCTCCAACCCTAACGATCCTATGATTCTATGCAGCAAGGGCAAAGGTTGTCCAGAATTACTATGAAGTCTCCTTGGAAATTACAGAGAACAGTTAAACAAGGCTCTGAGTAACCTAAAGCAATTTGACTAAGGAACAAAAATTGTCAGATTTTTGAAACACAAACGACCTTTCTGTAGCTTTTCAGAAGAGCAAAACCAAACTAGTAGCGCAAAATGAGCTCAGTTTTAGACTGAGTTTTTTGCTCATGATAGTGCAACAAGCTGTGCCACATTGGTGCAGGAGAGGGGCAGTCCCTGTTACTTGTTCTGTGTGTGATCTCATACTGGACCTTCATGGCATTATCAGGATAAAGAGGAGTATATCATCTCCAAATTTTCTCCGTCCATGATCTCTCTGAAAACAAGCCCTCTTACTGAGATACTTGCCTCTGCTTCTTCTAATGCTGCTTGAAGGTCATATTTTTCTTGCTCAGTTTGCTTCTTTGTTTTCTCCAATCCATGATTAGCTTTTCCAACTTCAGCAAGCTGTTCAGTAAGATCAGAAATTTCCTCTGAAACACAGAAAATGTACACTGAATTCATCTTAAATAATGTTGTCACTGGCACCTGCAATTGCTGTTTGGCAGTGGGAATGATGGAAGAGGTAATAATATACTAGGAAGTGACAGTGAAAAGAAATAACAGGTCTTGTATCATGTGCAGTCTTTATTTCTGATTACCTGCTATTTCCAATTCAGTGTGCAATTTTAAAAATGAGGGGAACCAAGTGGAGAGAGCTCAGAGAACAATCAGTTACTTCTGGAATCTGAAATTACATCTCCAGAGACAGTCCAGTTTGATTTTATTCTAAAATACTCCCCAGGGAACATTCAGCTTCACATAAAAGAACTGAATTCCGTTTGCTTTACACAGTTAGTTCACTTATTAAATGCCAATCCGTTGTGCCACAGCTGCTCAGTGCTCCAATCAGGAAATAGAAAACAACCCTCCAAGTTTTTTTCTAAAGGCAGTGATTGAAGTGGTCTGAAAAAAACAAGTATCTGTTTCCATCATCATTTCTGCAGATTCAGTTAATTTGGTTCCTACCTACGAACGGGATTATAATGGTGTGGAGCAAGGGAAATACAATGATGGCACTAGAAACCATCAAGAAGTATGATACTGTCATGAGCTGTAGGCGTGTGCTCATAGGTGACCGAGTGGTCATCTGAACAGAAAAGAAAGTCACACAGCCTGTTTTGTGGGAAAACCATAAGAAACCAAAGCTTGGGAAGAGGCAAAGCTCTGGTGTACCAGAAACATAGAAGCACCTCTGGGTTAACTGTGGATCCCAGCTGACAGAGATCTGAACTTACGCTGAAGGTTCTTGTTCTCCCGTCTGACAGTCTCAACCTGGTCAAGCACTTCTTCATAGGCATTCTTCATCCGGAAGATCTCAGTGCTAAGGGTGCGAGACTCCTTCTGGGCAGCTTCCAGCTCAGCCTGACTCTCCTGGTACTTCTGCTTCCATTCAGCCACGACCTAGAGTGACAGGAACTATCAGTGCACAAGAATGGTCCATTTTACAACACGCCTGTCCCTGCACATTTATAATACAAGAACCTAAGAGACGTGGTTTGTCTTGCAATCTTTTGCTTTGCACTGATCGCTGCCTGTGGCAATCTATTCACTGATACATATACTGCGGCTGTTACAGTGGTAAGTACTTAAATTTCCCTCAAGGCTGGCAGACAAGCATCAGCCAAAAGTCATAAAATTATTATCACAGTATCATTTGCCTTGGAAGAGATCTCTAAAGGTCATTTAGTTCAACTCCCCTGCAGTGAACAAGTTGAACAAGCTTGATGAAGTGCTGAGAGCCTGGTCCAGCCTGATCTTGAAAGTCTCCAGGGAGAGGCATCCACCACCTCTGGGCAATCAGTTCTAATGCTTCACTACCCTTATCAAATATATATTTTTTCTTATAACCAACCTAAATTCCCCATTTCAGTTTGAAACCACTTCCCCTTGTCCGATCACAACAAACCCTGCTAAAGAGTCTGTATCCTTCCTTCTTATAGCCCCCTTTAGTTACTGAAAGTCAGGGTTTGTTAGTATGCATATGAAAACTTTCTCATTCTGCTTGGTCTTCCACTCAATACAGAGCTTCCCAATCTCCCTCGTGAAAACTTTGTGCTTTTTAAAACTATCAGAAGCTATTTTTTTTTTGATGTGGTTACCTGGGGTTATTTTACCTGGAGTTACTCATGCTGTGGCACTTTCATTACTATTTGTTGTGCTACATGCTTCTTACCACAGTTTTGCTTTAGATAAAATGTAATTTATCTTAGGTTGAGTGCAGAACTCTAATACTTTCAGAATTTGGTCTGGCCTATCAAATTTTTATGATGTTCATATCTAGTAGCCTTTCCAAATGAACCTTGTCAAAATTCTTCTGCTTTTTATCAAATGCTGCACAGGCTGCATTCGACCTCTCCACAGCAATCATGAGGTCATCCACTTCCCCCTGCAGCCTCTGCTTTGTCTTCTCCAGTGAAGCACACTTCGAATTGACAGCCTCAGTCTGCTCCTCTGAATCCTGCAGGCGCTGAGCAAGCTTCTTTCTGCAGGATGAGACAAGCAGTGCTAAGAAAAGGAAAATTCTGTCATTCTGAAGAAATGGACAGGAAGGGAGTTTGGCACAGTAGAGAGCCAACATAGAAAGCTGTGATATTATGGACAGAGAGCATGAGTAGGAGCCTTGGATCACAAAGAATGCTGGAGTGGTGCATAGGCTGGGAGAACACAGAGAAAGAGATATGAACATGCAGGTAGCATGTGAAGAGGATTCCCCAGAAATCTAGGAGAAAGGTGATATGTGTGATGGAATCAGTGCAGGAAAAAGAGCATCTACACCAAGGTGGGGAGGAAGCAGAAACAATTTCTGTATTGGCAGTGTGATTTTTCAACAATTATGTTAAATTCCAGCTAACACTGAAATTCTGCATTCTACAGAGACTCTCCCAAACATCCACTCCTTCTCCTTTAACTCTTTTTTCTCCCTCACCTTTTCATTCTCAACACATTACAAAGCACAGTGCTGTGTGTATTCCCACTATAAGCATATTCTGGTTTCCTCCAATTCCTTCTCAAATTTTTACTTAATTATCTTTCTGCTTGCTCAAGACCATCCCTCCACATACTTGGCATCCTCCAGTTCCTCCATACACTGAATAGCGTCTGTCTCATATTTGGTTCTCCACTGGGCCACTTCACTGTTGGCCTTGGACAGGGCACGCTGCAGCTCACCCTTGGCTTCCTGCTCCTCCTCATATTGTTCCCGGAGCAAGTCACAGTCATGGCGGGCAGACTGCAAGGCGTGGGCCAGGGCATTCTTGGCCTGTATAATTAGAATTATACAAACTGTCAGAACATTAACAATTTGTGACTGAACCTTTTTATTGCATTTTGATAAAAATTCCACATCTCACTGACCATTTTGCTAGGGTAACTGAAGGAGAAAAATCAATAGCATTTGGGACTCTGTGTTTCAGACTTGTGTTAATCAATATCAGGCCATTTTGTTTAGTTTGTCTGGGACACTGCCTCTTAAACACTTCAGCACCAAGTGCTTCAGGACCAGATACAGTAAATATTGCAGTGGGAATGGTGGGAATAATCTTTCCAAAAGTCTCCCTGTAAGCTTTTCAGGTAGAATTTTGTGTTTGTCTGAAGGTGGAAAAGACTTGAAACTACACTGTCATTTCTAATCCTGGGTAGTTCACTCCCGATCTTTTTCTTATTTTTTGGCTGCTGTTGTATTCTTTGAATCGGGAATTTCCCATAGCAGTAAGGCATGTACACAGATATTCTCATTCACTTCTCTCCTGTATTTGAACTTCAGAAAGCATGGTAAGAAGAGCTTAAATTGTCTTACTTAATATCTGATGTCTCTTCTTGCATTATACTCCAAGGCAAAGTTCTGAAGTTTCACTGTTAATGTCTTTTTCTCAGAGGAGCTCTCATTTATTCTTTTATCACATTGATTTATTTTACAATTTTCAGGACCAAATTAAAACAAATCACCTTATTTTCTTCCTCTAGTTGCCTCTTCAGCTCTTCTGTCTGCTGTGTGATAGCCTGTTTGCCTCTAGTCAGCTGAGAAATCAAGGACTCCTTCTCCTCCAGTTGCCGAGTTAGTTCACCTAACAAGAAAATGTTATTTTTAGACAGAAATATGAGACATAGGAAATTTGTGCACATGAGAAAGGCTAACCATATACAAAGAGGCTACAAGATTTAAAGAAAATTCAGGGCCAGGCTCTGAACAACCTGATTGAACCATGGATGTCTCTGTTCATTGCTGGGGAGTTGGACTAGATGACCTTTACAGGTTCCATCCAACTCTAAGGATTCTGTGATTCTATAATTTCATTCTCACCAGGTAGGAAAAAGCTGTCAAAGATAACGCTATGCTAGCATCGAAAGAAATGGAGTGAGCTGACCACAGGCCCACACATTCATTTTGATTGAGAATACTTCTTTTGTCTTGTTTTGTTCCTTTGTGTAGAGTTTTCTTGAGAACCCGCAGGAAGAAATTCTACAGTTTAAATTTTCTTCAGATCACACAGTGATGAATGTGTTAGAAGATATATAGGCAGCATATTTAAATACTTGCCACTGGACAATTATATTTAATCTAAGGACACACCGTTCTCAGTCTGTAGACGTGTTTTCTGGGTGTTCATATCATTAATTAGCCGCATATGCTCATCATCTTTAGTTCTGACTTCACTGTACTGGTCTTCGAGAGCTCTACACATCTTTTCCAGATTGCTCTGTTAGGACATAGAGAGTATATCTATCAGCTCATTTAATTGTTCAGAAAAACAACTACAGTGGCAAGAAATATTTAATCCAACCTTAGCTTTGGAGACAGATTCCATGTTGCTGGCCAAGTCATCAATCTCCATCTTCAGCTCACTCTTCTCTTTCTCCAGCTTCTGCTTGACTCGTTGCAGGTTGTCGATCTGCTCCCCAAGCTCCGCTGTGCTGTCCGCATGCTTCTTCCGCAGGGCGGCAGCCGTGGCTTCGTGCTGCAGTGTGGCCTCTTCGAGGTCACGGCGCATCTTCTGAAATTCTGCCTCACGCTTCTTGTTCATATCGATCTGAGCTGCCGTAGCCCCTCCTGCTTCCTCCAGGCGCTCACTGATCTCCTCCAGCTCCCTGGAGAGGTCAGCTCGCTGCTTTTCAGTCTTTGCACGGATTGCACGTTCAGCCTCAATTTCCTCCTCCAATTCTTCTGTACGAGCCTAGGAAAGTTAATTGGTTAAATGAGAATGTCTGAATAGACATACCTGAAATAAGCTTTAAGGAATAAGGAGCAAACATTCACTTTTGTTATATCAACATGGAGAGTAAAGCACTGCAAGAAATTTCACTGAATTGTGTCCTAGGACATTCAATACTCAGTTCTGGAGCAACAGTGAATGTAAACTTAGGAACTGTGGGATAGGTGAGGGGATGGTGAGTTGGACTGAGAAACGGCTGACTTGCAGTGCTCAGAGAGTTGTGATTAGTGGCTCATAGTCTAATTGGAGGTCTTTAGCTAGCAGTGTTCCCCAAGAGTCAGTACTGGATCTGCTCTTGTTTAATATCTTCATCAGTGACCTGGGTTAAGGGATGGAGTGCACCCTCAGCAAATTTGCTGATGATAGAAAGCTAGGAGGTGGATCTGATACACCAGAAGACTGTGTTGCCATTCAGCGAGGCCTGGACAGGCTGAGAGTTGCATGCAGAGGAACCTGATGAGAATCAACAAGAGCAAGTGTAGAGTCTTGCACCTGGGGGGGGAATAACCACATGTATCAGTACAGGTCAGGGGCTGGCCTGCTGGAAAGGAGATCTGTGAAGAAGGATCTGGGTGTTCTGGTGGACAGGAGGTTGGCCATGAGCCAGCAGTGTGCCCTCGTGACAAAGAAGGCCCATGGGACCCTGGGGTGCATTACAAAGACTGTGGCCAGCAGGGTGAAGGAGGTTCTCTGGAGTACTGAGTACTGTGTCCAGTTCTGGGTTCCTCAGTTCAAGACAGACAGGGATCTACTGGAGAGAGTCCAGTGGAGATCTACAAAGATGGTCAGGGACTGGAGCATTTCCCTCATGAGGAAAAGCTGGGGTTCTTCAACCTAGAGGAGAGGATCTTATCTGTGCTTATAACTATCTAAAGAGCAGGAGTCAAGCGGATGTGCCAGGCTCTTTTCAGTGGTGCCCAGTGACAGAATAAAGGGCAGTGGGTACAAACTAGAAAACAGGAATTTCCATTTGAACACGAGGAAAAACTTCTTTGCTGTGAGGATTACAGAGCACTGGAACAGGCTGCCCAGAGAGGTGGAGGAGTCTCCTCTGAAGATATTCAAGCCTGCCTGGACGCTTTCCTGTGCAACCTGTTGTAGGGAAGCTGCTTTAGGGGTGGCTGGACTAGATGATCTGCAAAGGTTCCTTCCAATCTGTTTGATTCTGTGAAAATCTGAAATTTCACTAAATATTGTAGCTCAGAATGGATTTTTTATGTAATGACAGGCATAGAACTGCACTTTTCTAAAGGCAAAATGGATGAGCCTCTGAAAAATGTAAAATGATGTGAGTTGTTTAGAAATTTGCAGAAGGTCAGGCCATCTCCATCAGCAAACACAACGTAATGAACCTTGGGACAAGTAACCATGGGGTGATATCAGTGAAAGGAACTGGTTTCCTTGGCTCTGCATTTAGATGGTGATCTCTATGCTGATTATGTAACTTTCTTTAATTTTCTTACTAAGGTAATTCTTAATGGCTTCTCTACTGTTATAACTCAGCATCTTAGCCATTTTTGAAACCTGCCATAAGCTTTGCTTAAGAAATTCTTACATACTCACCTACGATTATAGACCAGAGCCTCTGAAAAAAGTGCTGTCAGACAGCTACAGCACTACAAGTCTATGTTCATTGTTTTTTTATGTGCAGAATAATATTTCTCTATAACATTCTAAGAAAATATCAGATAATCCCAAGAAACCAGTACTTAGCTACTAAAAATATCTGTAGATATCTTTAGATTTTACCTGAAGCTCCTTGATTTTCTTCTGTAGCTGAGAACTTTGAGCCTGCTCATCCTCAATTTTACTTTGTAGGTGGCTGATTTCAAAATCTTTTCTGTTAAAGAACAAGAATGTGAATTCAATATAGTTAAGACAAAATATGAATTTTGGAATTCAGAGAATAAGTCAGTGCAATACTTTTTTAGCCTTTCATCCATCTGTTGCTTATCATTTTCCAAATCCATGATGGAATCTTGAGACATTTTCAGATCCCCATCCAGTTTTCTTTTTGCTCTCTCAAGGTCCATTCGCTGTTTCCTCTCTTGTTCCAGAGATCCCTCAAGCTAGAACACATAAAACATACTTTGAAACACATAAAATATACTTCAATAGTATATATTCTCATCTCCTTCCACTTTCACTAAAGAATTAAGGTTTGGTTTCTGATGTTAAGCTGGTCACACAACTTGGGTGTGCACAGGTGAAATGCAAGCTATTCAAAAATTCAGAAATTAAAGATTTCCAGTGACTGTAGTTCCTACCATACAGACTGCAAAACATTGACAATTTCCCAGAGTCCATAGCTTTCTGGATTATACCCATAAAGTACATAGGTCTGCAACAAACCTCAAACTGCCTTAGATAGCTGCTAAAGCTAATTGGTTAAAATGTGCAGTACAAAAGTCTACAATGCTACAATATCCAGTGATGAACACACATTAAACAGCCAAGAAAAGATGGAAAATATACTGGATTCCACAACACCCTATCAACTGCCTGTAAGTTATTAGGTAAAATTGTTAGAGCTGGCTTGGCTGTTCTAAACGTTGTTTACACTCCCAACTACAGATTTCTTCTCTCCTGATCTGTCAGAGCATCCACCTACACAACTCCATTTTTTTTTTGTCTTACATCATCTACTTGCTGCTCCAGTTTGGTCTTGATTTTGGTGAGTGTACTGACTTTGTCCTCCTCAGCCTGTAGGTCATCCAGTGTCTGCTGGTGTACCTCCTGGAGGGCCTTTTTCTCTTTGGTGAGTTTAGAAATATTTTCATCCAGAGCTGCCATCTCTTCAGTCAGATTCTTAACCTATTAGGCATCAAGCATCCATACTATGAGGTGGTGTAATAAGAGCAGACAGATTGAGAACACAAGGAAAGCACTTCTGCAAAATCTTGCATGGATGGAGTCAAAGTGATCTCCACAGAAGGTCTACACTTTTTATGATGAGAGTAGTAACCAGTATCATGCCTGTCATACCACTCTGGTCCTGAAGTGGTAAAAATCATTGCTTTAGTTAGTCTTGACTCCCAGCACTACTCTGACTGTTTTTATAGTGGAACGTGTGCTAGATATTCACTTGTACCTGCAAGCTGTACTCTGCTTGGATTTACTGAAGGCTTCTGAGTTGCTCTTGTTCAAAAAATGCATTTTCTACATGTGATATATTTGCTAGGCACACATCTGTAATTTCTCAGCAAGTGAGGTTGTTTAGAAGATACTACCAAATGCAAATCACAGCCAAAAGTATGTCAAATTTTCCATAAAAGTTTAAGTAACTTGGCAATATACAAAGAATCTTCTGCCTTTTAAGAGATTATCATGAATTGAGGTCTACAGCCCTTGACACATCTGTTGACATACCAGCTCTGCTGGCTTTATTTTGGGAAATTATTCCCTGCTCTTCATGAAGAACTGCACTACCAGCAACCTTATCTCAAACACATCAGCCTCTCTGCATGAGTCTGTCTGATGTTTGCTTCCCACTTTTCTCATTCAGATGGGAAAGACTGACAGTATCCATAAGGAAAGTCCACTCTGCTGGGTGCTTTAGCTACGCAGTCCTTATCTTACCACCCAGCACCATCTAGATTTCCTCTAAACATTAGCATAGAAATGTCCAACATGTCTAAAATTGCAAACTTAGGATCCAGCAGTGTTTTCAGTGATGTCAGTAACGGGAAACTCAACATGTAAATACATCTCTGTTAGTATTGTTTCTATGGCAGGACTGAACGCTGTCTCTGCAGATGTAGGCTTTTGAATTCTAAGATTTCAGTTGTGATTCGTCACATTAACTGTTGAGACATATGTAAAGAGATCAATGCTTTTACTGGGAGATAAATGAGCTAATGACAACCTGATCCTTAGAATTCAGGAACTCTCATCGTGTAGTCAAGTCAGTGGAAGGAAAGGATAGCCATCCTAGCTGAGATCTGGGCTTCTTAAATACAAGAGAATTATAAGAAAACATTTTGCATTTGCAAGATCAGTTCTCCTCATTCACTGGGGAGAAAGGATCTACACAGCCAGCCATCCTCTATTGAGCCACTCGCAGGCATACTAGTTCTCCATCCACAGGAGAGACACTGGATCCTTATGCCTGAAAATAGCAGCGTGTGGAAATTCTCCATCAAACATCTCAACAAGCTGTTAACTTTTTTTTGAAATGCCATGAAAAAAATATTTTTCCTAACAGGAAGTTATAATTTTAGCAAAATTTCTTCTGTTACAGGCAATTAAGTTGCAATATTTCTTTGTGCCTTGGGCACGTACCACCTCCATTGAGAGTACTTAGGAAACTCTGCAACATCCCACAAAACTGAAACCTGTCTGGGAAAACTGTCTGAGGAAGAATAATTTCCTGGTTTGTCTATCACCTTATTCTCTGTTGCATGCTTCTCCTTTTCCACTTTGGCCAGAGTCAGTTCAAGATCATCGATATCTTTCTTCAGCTCAGAGCACTCATCCTCAAGTTTCCTCTTCTTTGCTGTCAATTCAGCATTCATCTCCTCTTCATCCTCCATTCTTTCATTAAGTTCTTTAATTCTAGCTTCCAGCTGAATTTTACTTTTGATGAGACCTTCACATCTCTCCTCAGCATCAGCTAGATTTTCACTCTCCTG
>JAOWBP010004377.1:109761-120769 GCA_028571105.1 Tragopan temminckii
AAAGAGGTGTCAGTTGCCTTGGGGAACATGCACTCCTCTTCCAGGATGGAGAAGATGCCCATGGGCTGGGAGAAATATGAATACATGAAGAAAGAAAGCAGTCAGGAGAAGGAAAGTGAATAAAATTTCACCTTGCAGATGATTTGTAGTTTGTTTCTGTGACTGTAATTTGTGAGGCACAGGTTCTTAAGACATCATTAGCTACTGTAATAATCAAACATAATATAGTTATTGCTTAGATGCATCTAAGCGATCTTTTGAGTGAGAGGCTTGTAAAATTCATGTTATATTCAATTGCTTCAATAATCTTTGCCCTAAACTCTTTGGAATGTAAACCAGTGAAATAAAAATAGGAATTCAGAAGACAGCTTTCAGTGCCCTGCTCATGGGACTGCTGATGCTGTTGTGTATGTCTGTTACAAGTGATCTGGTTTCAACTGCCAATGTAAACTTCGTCTCATGGCTCCTCAAAAATGTGCATAAATAATGGATGCACATGAGGGATAAGATTTTTCTCACCTTATATGGAATGTAAATGGCATCAATCTGGCACATTAGAATACCCATAGCCTTCTAATTTATCATAGAATGTATTTAAAATTGGAAATATTTCAATACAGAAATGCAGGCATATCTTTAGACACATCAGAGCTTACGTCTGAGCCAAATTAGGAATCTTCTGATAGTGTAGATCAGTTATATCTTTTCTGATTTTGCTGGAGATACTCATTTGACTTCTATTTCATTGGACTAGAGATTACTCTAGGAGTTCCTTCTTTTTATAATATACACCTTTTTTTTTAACATATAATTTAATTAGATTCCATCAGATGCTTACAGCTGACACCAGGTAGACAGCTGCCATAACTAGAATCAGTATTTCTCCGGAGCATCAGCTATCCCAGGAAGAGGGTGTTGGGCAGGAATACCGTGTTTTGAATGAACCTTTTGCCACTGGGTTTGGGCTGTTCCGTGAGAGCTCTGGGGTTAGGACGTATTTTATTTAGCTGTAGGTGTCTCTAAAGTAAAATGTAGATCTGAGTTAGCTGTCCAGATTGTTCTAGCATCAGTGCATGCATACAGACATTTCACAGAATCAATAATGAGACATTTGATCAGGTGGTTTGCATCCTAGGTGTGTCTACTGTGGGAATACAAGAAAAACTCTTCAGAGCAGAAGCTGTGGAGCAAGATAAACAGCATGAGAACCAAGGACACTTCTAGAAGAAGAAAGAACATCTCACGGCTCTGATTGGATAAGCGCCTGTGTGAACGGTTGAAGAGTGTTTTGTAGAATGCTCTGTTGACATGTAAAGGTGGGTGGGAAAGTTGTAGGGGTGGATGGGAAAGCTAGAAAAAGAAAACCTGTGAAGATATTTAATTGATGTGAGAACTTGTAATAAACGATTTGGATCATTCACATCTGAGTCCGTGCATCAGACGCTGCAGTCTACTTCTTTCCTGTCATTACAAAAGTGACTACAGAACTATATTAATGCATGTGATGTAATTCCTGTGGCTTTAACTATTCTGTATTGCATAGATGCAGGACACAAACTGTGCGGACACTGAGCAGTAAGTGTAAGTATAGCAATATGCACCGCCTGTGAATGGTTCCACTGGCTGTAGATGCTGCTATGTGGTGGAAACAGTGGAAGGTTAGGAAGAAATGTGAGGCTTATATGTGCAAACGCATCATCCTTGGGTATGAGTATTAAGTGGTGAATATGCTTGTGGGGTGGTTGAAGAAGTCACTGGGCAGCAGGTGGGGAATAGGTACTGGTATGCTTCTGAAAGGGAAGATGTTTGGATGTGTGTGCATTGATTTGCAGACACTATGCTAGTGCTGTGCACTACCACTGATCACTGTCTCTGCTGCAGTGGGAGGTTAATTCCCATTAAGTTCACTAGCACTGTAGTGGCAGAGGGCACTGATAGAGGGGCCAGAAAGAATTATGTTGAGAGAACATGAAACTGAATTCTGTCAATTACTGCAAGAAGCAAAACTAGAAATTGCACCTTACTGTCTACTACTAAAGGCAAAATTAATGTGCCTCCCTACCTTCCATTCCAGTCAGAAAATCATCCTTTGTGCAGAGGCAGTTTGCTGCTCCAGAAATTTGTACAAATTTGTAATTTTAAAATAGATTTTAGATACACTTTTAGATTTTATAAATTGCCTGTTTTTATGGGAGAATCAATCAACATAAATACTTGAATTTATTAAGATTAAATGGACTGAGATAAATGACTAGGAAATAAATGTGCTTTCCTAAAAAGAAGAATATTTCCTCTACCTTCTCAATGAGCTCAATGCAGGCAGCAAGGTCCATCCCAAAGTCAATGAATTCCCAGTCAATGCCTTCCTTCTTGTACTCCTCCTGTTCCAGCACGAACATGTGGTGGTTGAAAAACTGTTGCAGTTTCTCATTGGTGAAGTTGATGCACAGCTGCTCCAGGCTGTTGAACTGTAAATTCAAAATAAAAAAAACAAAAAACAAAAAACATTTAATTTGGAAAAATTATCAAGGGGCAAACATACCTACTGTAACTCACATCAAATATCTCAAAGCCAGCAATGTCCAGGACACCGATGAAATGCTGCCTGGGTTGCTTCGTATCGAGCTGCTGGTTGATTCGAGTAACCATCCATAGGAACATCTTCTCGTAGACTGATTTAGCCAACGCTCCCACTGAATTGTATACCTGTGAGAAACATAGCCAAGGCAGTAAAGAAGATTGAGCTAACTTTGAAACTGAAAGAACTGAACGAAATGAAAAGTCAATCAGCTCTCTAGGTACCTGTTGGACATTTTGCCCTTTAGTCACGTATTCATTCCCAACTTTCACCCTAGGATAGCATAAAGCCTTGAGCAACTCTGCAGAATTCAGACCCATCAGATAGGCAGCTTTGTCAGCCACTAGGAGGAGATACAGCAAGGGAGTACAACATGAGCAAACATGTCTCGATCCTCTAGGAAGCATCTGTTAGAAGCAGCCTAGCTGGGCACTGCTCGGATGTGCCTGCTGTGACAGGGAGCTTCCTTCAGCGCCATAGAGAGCGCATCCCATCAGCACAGCAGTGTCCATAAACAAAACCAGCAACCTCGTGTCACCTGCTCCAACTGGTAAAGCTTAGTTTCTGGAAAGGTAAAAGCAGTCTCAGAGTTTCAAGCAACCCTCCCCACCTTCCGTGCCGTCCGGCTCCGCCTGCTCCTCCCGCTGCTTCTGCTTGAACTTCATGTTCCCATAGTGCATGACGGCCCCCGTCAGCTTGTACATCCCCACCTTCTCGTCAGGGCTGAAGCCCAGGATGTCCACGGCATTCTGCGGATGGAACAGGCCGGTCAGACGAGGCCGGAGGAGCATGGCCCACAGCACCGCGCTGCGATGGAGCTGTGACCTTGGCCAGGTGCTGCGGGGAGCGGCTGCTGCGGGGCGGCACAGGCCGGGGGTTCCATCCAGGCCGCGCAGCTTGGATCCGCCCAGCTGGGATGCCGTACTCACATCCGTCGCCAGCAGCTCTTCGCTGTCATCGATGCTGGCAACGGTGATTTCCCCTTGGCTCACGTAGGCAAAGTCGTAGGGGTTGGTTGTGATGAGAAGGAGATCTGCAAGTGTAGGGTGCACCGTTGGTGGTACGGGGCAGGTCAGAGTGCAAAGGGAGCTCACTGAGCAGAGCCCAGCAGTGCTGGCACTCACCAATGAGCTCTGGCTTCTTGTTGGACATGATCTGGTAAAAAATGTGATAGCTCCTTTCACTGGCTAGCTGGAAAGTCACTCTGGATTTCTCCAGCAGATCTAACGAAAAGAGAGATGCCACGATGCTCCTGGGACACCTGAGACCAGGAATGCACGATTCCCGTGCGTGTTGACTAGCTCCAACTCACAGGTTTCGATATCTGCAGAGGCCAGCTTGCCTGTTGTTCCAAAGTGGATCCGGATGAACTTCCCCTGTTAAGTTGTAGAGATCAACCTACTGGCCAGAGCGATCGGTGGATGAGACATATGTTAGATGTCTGCATTCCAACAGAAATGAAATGAACTCACGAAGCGCGAGGAGTTGTCATTCCTGACAGTCTTGGCGTTGCCAAAGGCCTCCAGCAGTGGGTTGGCGCTGATGATTTGATCCTCAAGCGTTCCCTAGTTCAGGGAGAAAGGGGATCTTAGTAATCACTACTACTTGCTCATAAATATGGCAAGGGATACATTACAAACAGGTCATTTTTACATCTCATATGTTACTTTAACCTCCAATTCACAGAGTTTTTAAACACTCATTAGCTATCTCTCAAGAATGTTGCCACTGGTTTCAGGGGAAGAGCAAGACCAATCTGTATTTTGTTTCCTTTTTCTACGTGCCACCATATGTTGAGTGTTACATGCAGAATCATTATGGCAGAGCTCAGAGAGATTGGCATTTGTATGAGAAAGGCATTTCCACATTCCCATTTATTGCTCACAGAGGACGTTAACAGATAAAGAAAATATGAAAAATAGGTGTTTTTTTTTTCTTCTTCTTTTTTTCTTTTCTGCAGGTTACTCAAACACAAGACACAG
This sequence comes from Tragopan temminckii, assembly GCA_028571105.1. Classification (NCBI taxonomy): domain Eukaryota; kingdom Metazoa; phylum Chordata; class Aves; order Galliformes; family Phasianidae; genus Tragopan; species Tragopan temminckii. The sequence continues at coordinate 114,322 of JAOWBP010004377.1, forward strand.
AGAAAATGGTACAGTCTTAAAGCTTTAAGTAGGACCCACCTAACAAGGGAGAACATAACATTTTTCAGTTGCATTCAAACAAGCAGCAGCCTTTCAGAGTGCAGCAGTGTATCTCCAGACACACTTTGATAAGAGGGGTAGGACATGGGTGAAGCCTAAGACTCAAATACCAGACTTAATAAAAAAAGGGAGCAGTGACTCTTGGAGGCTGGAGTTCTTTCCTTTTTCTTATCTTTTCTTTCCTCCTTATCTATCTATGTATCTATCTATCTATCTATTTATTTTCCTAGATGGAAACTGGATGGAACGCAGAAGAAAAGATCAACATACAAAATTTCAGTACTCTATTCTATTGCACTTCTTAAAAGAAAAAACAAAAATGGGTGGGAAAAGAATTTTCTGTGACGTTATGTCTCTTCTGTTCAGGTGCAGGAAGGTTACAGAAGGCACAGTCACAGCGTGGTGTTTTGGGATGATAGAGAAAGGTTTTCTCAGGGCTCTTAGCAAAGACATGGTTGATCCCTGAGCAGTCAGAAGATGAAGGTGTTGCCACGGATGGTTTCCAAGCAAAGGAAAGAATGAGATTAAGAAAACCGTCAGTTTTATCCAGGTGAAAGATCATCGGCAGAGCTGAAAGTGCTGTACATCATTTGGTACGGTGCAGCAGCCCGCAGCATTTTGCGGCGGGGAGGCAGCGCCTTTCCCAATAGTGTCTGCAGGCGGCGCAAAGGATTTAAGTTAGTTTGGACGTGAAGAGCCCTTCAAAACTAAGCGGTATCCGAAGCGCTCACTCTCTGTGTCCCTCTCTCTGTCTCTCATAAGAAATCTCGAATATCTAGGGTAGAGTCCTCACACATATCTCTTTCTAAATGAACTTCCTCATTTTAAGAGGTGTGTGTGTCAGTGCAGTTGATTCCACCACCAAAAACTTCATTTTAGTGCGTAGCTGTAACCTGGGAACATACTGGGTAGCACAGTGAATGGGAACAGTATGGAAGATCTGAAATCCTTTACACAAGTTCAATCTGGAGTTCTGTCTACAGGCTGCGTTACAAATTTCTCAAGGCTGAGAAAGCATTCCTGGGAAATATCATAACTCACTTCCTTTATTTTTGTGCTGTTGTCTGATACCTGATTTCACTCTTACGTCTGAGACTGGATGCTGGGCTAGACAGAGCCATAACTGAGTGTTTTATGTAGTGGTCTTAAGAAGAGACTGCTAATTTAGTGGCCTTATGAAAAGAAACAAACTACTGTTATAGAGTCTGTGAATATCAAATAAGTATTCTGTGAAAAAACTTAGAATAGGGCAGAACAGGTTGTTGTCCTTCTGAGAACTTGGTGGGTTTTTTCCTATCAATCAGTACATCTTTCAGCTGTCTCCAAGTTTTGCTGAGATCGCTCCTAGCATAGTGAGCAGCTGGTGAAAACTGAGCCCAAGAGATACTGAAATGGTGCTGATGGAAAGAGTGCTCGTGCTGAAATTGTCTTTGCCATAACAACCCATCAATCACAGACACCTGCCTCTCAGTGAGAAAAAGTATTCAGCCTTGGGATTTCCTTAGGATCCACTGTGCCCTTGTGTACTCAAATAGCACACTGATAGGCATCACCCTCTTTGATGCACATACCTCCTCACAGATTTTGGGACACTTGTGCCACGAGGGTGTTTGTTGCTTGCTGTGTGCTAGGGAATGAAACCTGTTCCATATAAGTGCACCGCTGGGCTCAGATTGCAGCAGCTGGGCTGCTCAGCAGAAAGGGACATCGGGGCATGTGTTTTCTTCCCTGGAAGGTTTCTCTCCGGGGTTAATATCAGGCAAGTGGTCGCAGCTGTCCCAAATCTGACCCTTTTCTTATGCTGCCTCTCAGGGCTGTTACACAGATCACAAACAGAAGAACGAGCCAGAAGTAATTACTGTGTGATGCACCTGAACTTACTCTAACTTCAGTGTGACCTCTATGGAGTCCACAGTTACTGTACTTTCCCTGTTGGGAATGAAACACAATTTCATGCCAGTGGGAGCCAACTATTTCAGTGTAAACATAAAAGACATAAAAGAAATGAGGACAGTTGACTTAATTAATCTGTTTTAAACTTAATGTAGAGAGAGAAAAATCAAATGCAATATATTTTGTTGCAGATAATGCAGCAAATGTGCATGGGTATGATACCTTATATGTAGAGCTGACTATTAATTTCATCACATAAGGGGAGACAGCATCCACTGAGCAAGAAATCCTAATGTACCCTACTTTTATTTGAGGGCTCTTGAAAGCCCTCAGGTGTGTGGAGATGGCCGATCTCACAGCATACTAATGGTTCAGTAGACAGGCAGATTGTCATCACAGAGAAGACTTGTCCAGATTTATATTATCTTCCTGCCTACGGTTGAAGCTTTCCCTGTGTAAATAAGGATTGGGTAGGAAATGATATTTAGTTATTTCCTACATTATGGAAGTGTTCTCTTCAGGGATCTGTGAGGTAGAATGCTGTATGATACAACTCCGGAGGAAAGAGGAGGCAAGGAAAGCTGGATAATATTCAATGATTACTTACACTAAGCCCAAGAGTGATGCATCCCAAAAAGAGGAAGCCAGAAAAAATGCTGAGAGGCCTGTAGGGATGAACAAGGAGTTCCTGGACAAAGTCAGACACAGAAAGAAAGCTTCCAGTGAATGGAAGCAAGGACAGGTAGCCTAGGAGGAATACAGAGACATTGTGTGAGCAGGCAGGGATCAGGTCAGTAAAGCTAAAGCTCTGATAGAATTGAATCGAGCAAAGGATGTCAGGGACAACAAGAATGGCTTCTATAATTATGTAAGTGATAAAAGCAAGACTACAGAAGATGCGGGCCCTCTCCACAAGGAAGTGGGAGATCTGGTTAACTGGGATGTTGTCCTGGTTTCAGCTGAAACAGAACTTTTTCTAACTTCATCATGTCTGGTAAGATGCTGTGCTTTGGCTTTAGGAGAAAAACATTGTTGGTAACACACTGATGTTTTAGTTTTTTGCTGAGCAGTACTGCACAGCGCCAAAGATACTTCGGTTTCTCAGCTGCTTGCACTGTCCTGCCAGTGGGTGGCTGCAGAGCGCAAGGAGTTAGGAGAGGGTAGAACCAGGACTCCTCAGCTAAACTGGGCAAAGGGGTATTCCAGACCGTATGACAGCATGTAGAAAAAGCTTGAAAACGATGGGGAGTTTGTCAGGCGACCTGCTGCTGCTTGGGGGCTTGTTGGGCATTGGTGAGTGGATGGTGAGCAATTGCTTGTGCATCACTTGTTTTGTATATATTATTATGGTAACTATTATCCTCTTTTCCTCTTCTCTTTTCTGATTTAGTAAATATTTTTTAATGTCAACCCATGAGTTCTACTTCGTTTTTTTTTGTTTTTTTTTTTTCTTGATTCTCTCCCACATCCTGCTGGGAGGGGCAGAGTGCGTGAATGACTGTGTGGAAAATGCTGAGGTACTCAGTGACTTTTTTGCCTCAGTCTTCACCAGCAAGTCCTCTAACCACACCACGCTACTCGCAGAATCCAAAAGCAGAGACAAGAGAATGAAGAACTGCCCACTGCAGGAGAAGATCAAGAGAGAGACCATGCAAGGAACCTGAAATGTGCACAAGTCCATGAGACTTGGTGAGGTGCATTTGAGGGTCTGGAGGGAACTGGCAGAAGAAATTGTTAAGCTGCTATCTATCACATGTTAGAAGTTGTGGCAGTCCAGTGAAGTTCCCGCTGACTGAAAAAGGGTAAACCCCATTTCAAAAAGAAAAAGAAAAGAGTTCTAGGGAACTTTAGGCCAATCAGTGTCACCTCTGTGCCCTGCAAGATCAGGAAGCAGATCCACCTATAATCTGCTGAGGCACATTGAAAACAAAGAGGTGACTGGGGAGGAAAGCCATCCTCACTAAGGACAAATCATGCCTGACAGATTTGCTGGCCTGCAATGATGAGGTTACAGCATTGATGGATAAGGGAAGAGTAACTGGTGTCATCTGCCTGGACTTGTGCAAAACATTTGACACTTTCCCACATGACATCCTTGTCTCTAAATTCAAGATACATGAATTTGACAGATAGATCACTTGGTAGATAAGGAATTGGCTGTATAGTCTCACTCAAAGTGTTGCAGTCAATGGCTTGATGTCTGGGTGGAGACCAAGAACAAGTAGTGTTCCTTAGGAGTTGGTATTGTGACCAGAATTATTTGACATCTTTGATGACATGAGCAACTGGATTGAGTACATCCTCAACAGGCTTATGGATGACACCAAGCTAAATGTTGTGGTCAAGATGCTGGAGGGAAGGAATGCTACCAGAAGGACCTTGGCAAACTTGAGAAGTGGGCTTATGTGAACCTCAGAGTTCAACAAGGCCAAGTACAAGGTTGTATACCTCCACTTGGGGCAATCTCAAACATGGATGCAGGCTCGGTGATGAATGCATTGATAACAACCCTGCAGAGGATGACCTAGGAGTACTGTTTTTTTTGTTTGTTTGTTTTTGTTTTTTTTTTAAAAAAAAAAGAGAGAATATGGGTCAGCAATGTGCACCTGTAGCTCAGAAAGCCAACCATACCCTGGGCAACATCAAAAGAAGTGTAGCCAGCAGCTTGAGGGAGCTGATCTTCTCTTCTCTGCTCTCATGAGACCCCACCTCCTGTACTGCATTCATTTCTGAGGCCACAAGCATTAGAAGGACATGGGCATATCACAGCAGGTCTGGTAAAGGATCAGAAAGGCTGGAGCACCTCTTTTGAAAAGTCAGTCTGAAAGAGTTAGGGTTATATTGCCTGGAGAAGAGAAGGCTCTAGAGGCCTCTTTTAGGGGCCCTCTAGCAATTGAAGGAAGAGGTACAGGAAAAATGGAGAGGGAATCTTCATCAGGGAGTGTTGTAATGGGAGAAGGGATAATGTTTTTAAACAATAAAGGGGTAGATTTATGGTAGATAATAGGAAAAAATTCTTCTTTATGAGAATTGTGAGGCATTGGCACAGGCTGCCTAGAGAAGATGTGGATGTCCCATCTGTGGAAGTGTTCAAGGCCAGATTGGATGGAGCTTTGAGTACCTGGGTCTAGTGCAAGGTGTTCTTGCCCATGACAGGGTGGTTGGAACTAAGTGATCTTTAGGGTCACTTCCAACCCAATCCATTCTATGATTCTATGATTCTGTTTCTTGAGGTAGAGTTTCACTAGTGTTAAGGGGGATGGAAGCTGGGAAGCAGGGGCAACCAAGCACAGGTGTGCTTGGATAGTGTATCCTGCCCAGTCACACTACACTTTATTTTGATAGTCTGGCAATGTAGAAATCTGCATTGATAGCTTCTGCTCTATGATCACATTCTCAACCAAAAATTAGAAGAGGGTACCAGTCACATACCTGCATTTTACTAGGCTGTTGGTCTTTCTTCTTCTCACCAGTAACTGCAATTGTTGCAAAGTACTGGATGACGCGCTTTGTGTTCACAGTCTTCCCTGCACCAGATTCACCACTGTTGGAATGAAAAAACTGTTATAGGAAACAGAAATCTTTTTTACTTCTTTATCAGAGTAGATATTAGAAGGAAAATTTTTTACTCAGAGGGTGGTGAGGCTCTGACACAAACTACCCAGAGAACTGCAGGTGCCCCATCCCTGGAGATGCCCAAGGTTGGATGGGACACTGGGCAGCCTGATCTGGTAGGGGGCAGCCAGCCCACAGTAGGGGGTTAGAACTTGATGGTCTCTGAGGTACCTTCCAATCCAAGCCATTTTATGATTCTGTGATTATGCGGTCAGCTTTGTCACGCATATCAAAATATACTCACGTGATAAGGATAGACTGATTGTCACGATCTGAAAATAAAGCCACAAAAAGAGCTCTTCAAATGAGTAGTGGAGGGCTTTTATTCCTCAGAAATAGCTAACCGACTTCAAAAGGTTATCCATATCAAAACTATATTTATCACTTTGTAATCAGTAAATTCTGCATTAATCTGCTTGTGCATTTTTATAGGTACAGCCAAATGAAGCTGTCCAAAATTAAGCAGTGGCTGCTTATAATGCTTTCCCACTTACTATTTCCTTTCACTTGTATGTCCAGACCTTGAATACTGTTTAATTGAAATTAGATTATCTTCTGTGACCGTTCCACCATGTTTCTTCAAATTCATTACTGATTCAATGTGCACAAAGCCAAATGGCTAGCTACAGCCTTTTCTTCATTATCTAACAGTGCATGGTTACAACCTGTGGCATCTTAATGGAGCTCAGTCACAGAACTATGGGAGTTGTTTCCCCTCAGGCACTGAATAGAGGAGCACAGAAGATGCCTGAACTGCTAAGTGTTCTGTGACCAGTAAGTCAGTTCTATATTCTTGTTAAATGACTCACCAGTCAGCATGAACTGATAGGCGTTGTCAGAGATGGAGAAGATGTGTGGAGGGGCCTCCTGGCGCTTTTTG
>JAOWBP010004377.1:120986-140313 GCA_028571105.1 Tragopan temminckii
TTGTACAGCACAGCGGGTTCATGGAGGTGGGTCATCATGGCCATGTCCTCAATTTTATCGTACTTGGGAGGGTTCATTGGAAACACTTCATCATCCTTTACTGTCACAGTCTGTAGAAAATGAAAAGAAACAAAAGGAGAAATTTTGGCTAGGGAACTTTCTGGACTGGATAGGTGACGTATGATGAGTAACAATATGACGGTTAATAACACTTACTGTATCATCATATGTTTTAACTGTGACTTTACCACCTTCTCTACTTTGTATGGTGCCTTTCACATACATTTGCTTTTGATCCACTACAAAACAGGCTGACTTAGCATCAAATGGGCGATTCTGGGCTTCAATTCGTTCTTTCTCAGACTTCCTTAAATAGGGAGCAGCTTCTCCAAAGATTGCCATCTCTGCATCTGAAGACATGGCTGGAGTTTTCCTGGAGGAATTCAGAAAAGTTTTAGATATCCTGTGTATTTAGTTTTTCATAATTAAATATATATATTTAATATTATATATTTAATAATTTATTATATATAATTTAATAATTTAAATTTATCCAGAAAGTAATTGTGTTCAATGACTAAAAGGAAGAGGAGAGCTAATCAACCTCAGGAACCTAACCACTGCCATAATTTTAAGTATCCACTGAACACTGAACAAATCTTAATAGAGTTCCTTGTAGACAAAAGCAAGATTTGCGAGTTAGGAAGACTTGCTTTCACACCTGATTTCAAAGTGGAGGTGTTTTTTGTGCCATTCTGTTTTCTGTTTTAAGACTAAGCAGGAAAGGTTCAACTAGTTTCTTTATGTACCAAGTACTGGAACAAACTGTGAATGGCAGTCATCATCCATCTAGAGCCAAACCTGTTTATCTTAGCAACTAAACATAAAACATCTTTATATACTAGTGACAAAATTAGTAAATAAAGGCATATAATGTAGTAAAGGATATCATTCAAAACATAGTGTTATTTAGCTAGATAAGTACTTGGTATTAGATTTCAAATATTTTCAAAGTACCATATTATGCAGGGTGACATCAGTTGTGAGTCATTAAAAGATGACTTGATTGTACCAATAATATTATGTTAGGGATTATTCTAGTAGAAATATTTGTACTAGAAATATTTCTCCCAGTCACTCAACCGCTAACTTTCCCTAAAAAGCTTAGGAATGTTTCATATTAAAGTTCTCTGTGAAGGTTACTCTTTTTATGTAAACAGTCATACCTCTCAGGCAGGACAGAAGAACACACTGAGTTTGTTCTGGATACTGGACCTTGTAGGTAAGTCACAGTCAGCATACAATGTTCTAGACCTTACCCCAGAGGAAACTAATGTAAGGGAGGACAAATTTAGACCCTTCTTGAATTGTACTGTGAGCCTCCTCTCTGAGCACGTCCTCAATTTCAGACTTCCAGCAACTGGGCAGATTGCAGAACGTGAAATTTGATAATCTACAAATTCCAAAGTGCCAACTTATACCACAAAAAAGTATCACTGTTTCTTTCTTTCATTTCTTCTTGGCTAAGCATCAGTATCTGTCACTTTTCTTTCTCCATAACTGGAGTATTTCTTACTAAGAATTATGAATATGCTCATAATGATCAAAATATAACTTTTGCAGTGAAAATGGTCCTAAAAAACAGTCCTTCACCGTTGTCTAGATGAGCTCCACTCAACTGATCAACAAAGATTGTTTGTTAAACCCTTACCTTCAGAGAGCCAAGGAGAAAATCTGCTTTCAGTATCTGTATAGAATGGTTAAAGAAAGGACAGAGAGTTAAATAAGAGTTCTTTGTTAGCTTTTAGTCCATATGCCTAGAGCGTATGCTCTATGAAACATGTTCACATTACTTGTGTAGTCTCTTATTATTCTTAAGCTAGGGCCAAATCCTGGAGAAAGACATGTTTCTCTCCACATTGCTGTGATCTGCTGGAAACATATATCATGTCCAGGAAAAAAATGAGCAATTTTTGCATATTATCTCAATCAACTTCAGTTGCCTTCAGAGTTAGTTTTCTTGTGCCTCTTACAGGGCTTGAAGATATCAAGTTTATAGAACGCCCTTCAAGAAATAGCATATAATTGCTCTCTGCTCTTCCTTGTGCCACCACACTGGAGTGGGTTGGATTATTTAACTTCGTCACTGCTTGTAAAACATGAATGAGAATGGTAGAAGTGATGAGTAAAAAAAAAAACATGAACCTACATATTCCAATTCTTTCCATAGTTGTGGAGATGTCATGGTCAGAGTACAAAGCAAGGAGATGGGACTTACCGTGAGATGTGGAGGTAACAAAGAATAAGACTTCCTTCAGCTGTGGCTCTTTATATGCAACTTCCTGCCCACACAGCAATCAAGTGCTCTATTTTTGGTCAATTATAATTTACTCTCTAGTTGTAAATGTGTTGAAGCTGTGATCTGTCTCCTAATTACTTAGAGGCAGGATTGACTGAAGGTTGTGTGGAGTCAGCTGCACTGACCTTCTTTTTTTTGTGTTGATCCATGCCAAGGTGGAGGATTAAGGAACTCAAAAATAGCACTAATAATGCCAAATAAGGCAACCCTTGTTTCTGACTTCAGGAGCTTTAACACTTAAACAAACAAGAATTCTTTCTCTTCTTTTCTAACTGTACATAATTATTTCTTTACAACATGCAGTTTTAACAGATCCCATCCTACTCTCTCTATCTATCTGTATATGCTGGTAGAAAAGGGGGAAGATTTGGTAAGATTGCTTTTTTCTCTCATTATTTTTGTTTCTCTCATTATGTTTGTTTATTTTTGTTGTGTAGAATGCTGGCAAGTCTGAGGCCAGTGTAAACTTGGGACAGTGTAAGACAACAGACATTTTATGGACTACAAGAAAGATTTGCAGTACTGGCCTGTAGGTTTACAATATCTGAGGCTTGGAAGCGTGCTTCAGGGCTCAACCTGTAGGAAGAAGGCTTCTGTGCTGCTGGTTTACCATGTACAGGATGTCATGGAGCAGGCTGAACACAGAACCAGAATATTTTTGACTTGCTTCATTGCAGAGGTCCAGTAGTTTTGGGAAAAGATGTGGGGGATCAAAGGCATTACTGCAACTCCGTTGGATACAAGAAGGAAATATTAAAAGTGCAGGAACAGGCTGTCCCCTGGTGCCATAAGATGAGCCAGCAGGGAAGAAGAGTGGCCTGGCCGAATGGGGAGGTTTTGCTGAGACTCCAGAAAAAGAAGAGAGTTTACAGTCTTTGCAAGAAGAGTCAGGCAACTCAGGAAAAGTACAAGGATGTCAGTAGGGTATGCAGAGGGGAAATGAGAAAGGCAAAAGCCCAGCAAGAATTTAATTTGGACACCATTTTTAAAGATAATTGAAAATGTTTTTACAAATGTATTAACAACAAAAGGAGGGCCAAGGAGAATCTCTCATCTTTATTGGATGAGGTGAGGAGCATTATCACCAAGGATTCTCAGTGCCTTCTTTACTTCTGTCTTTAATAATCAGGACATTTATCCATGGGGTATTCACTCCCTGAGCTGGAAGACAGAGATGGGCGGCAGAATTAAACCTCCCACAATTTAGGAGGAAACAGTTAGTGACCTGCTGCTCCACCTGGACTGCCACAAATCCACGGGGTCAGATGGGGTCCTCTTGACGGTACTGAGGGAGCTGGTGGAGGTGATTCCTAAGCTGCTTCATCTCATTTATCAGCTGTTCTGGTCAAACAGGGAGGTCCTGGATAACTGGAGATTTGCTAATGCAAAGCCCATCTACAAGAAGAATTGGAAGGAGGATCCAGGGAACTATAAGCCTGTCAGCCTGACCTCTGTACTGGGGAATGTCATGGAGTAGATTGTCTTGAGTGTGATCTTGAGGCATGTGTGGGACAACTGGGGGATCAGACCAAGCCAGCATGGGTTCATGAAACGCAGGTCGTGCTTGACCAACCTCATCTCCTTCTACGACCAAGTGACCCCCTGGTTGATGAGGAAAAGACTGTGAATACAGTCTGCCTAGACTTTAGTAAAGCCTTTGATTCTGTCTGCCTCAGCATTCTCCTGGAGAAGCTGGCAGCTCGCAGCTGGGACAAATGTACTCTTCACTGGGTAGAAAACCATCTGGGTCACAGGGCCCAGAGAATGGTGGTGAATGGAGTTAAATCCAGCTGCAGCAAGTCAGAAGTGGTATTCCCCAGGGGTTGGTATTGGGGCCCATCCTGTTTAATATCTTTGTCGATGATCTGGATGAGGGACTTGAATGCACCCTCAGTAAGTTTGCAGATGACGCCAAGTTGGAGGGAAGTATTGATATGCCTTGGGGTGGGAAGTCCCTGCAAAGATACCTGGACAGTCTGAATTGCTGGGCAGAGGCCAATGGGATGAAGTTCAACAAAAGCCAAGTGTTGGGTCCTTCTCTTTGGTCACAACAACCCCATGCACTGCTATAGGCTTGGGGCAGAGCAGCTGGCAAACAGTGTGGGGGAAAAGGATCTGGGGCTGTTGATCAGCACTTAGCTAAACATGAGCCAGCATCATGTTCAGGTAGCCAAGAAGGCCAACGGTATCCTGGTTTGTATCAGAAAAAGTGTAGCCAGCAGGACTAGGAAGGTGATTGTCCCTCTGTACTCGGCTTTGTTGAGGCCATGTCTTGAGTACTGTGTTCAGTTTTGGGCCCCTCACTACGTGAAAGGTATCAAGGTCCTGGAGCATTCACTAAAAAAAGCTGTAGTGAGTCATGATAATGACTTCTGAGTTGAGGACATGCTACCTGCAGAATCATAAGTGCAGAGGTGGAAATTCCACCATCAGGAATGAAGGGATGGCTACAAGTGAACTCTGCAACCCCCTCTTATGTGTCTGTTCACAGTGAATACTTTATCACTGCTGGGGGTACTTCCCATTTCATCACCTGTATTGTTCAGAGATATGCTAATAGGAGCTTACCAGCATCCTTCCACTGACCATGACCTCTCAAACCACTATCATTGTCTTACACTGTACCACACGCTATTGGAAAAATGTTATTATCACCATTACCATCTCCTTGTCATGAGGCTGTCTTACTAGATTGTAAGGCCAAAACATGAATACTTGTTTTATTTGTCATCTCTAAAGTCTTGGTACAGATATTGAATAAAAGCCTCTTTTTCTTTTTAAGTAGACTAATTATCCATCCCACATTTTTCAAAGACAGCCCACCTTTTATCTTCCTGTTTGATGGAAGTCATTTCCAGGTGAAGGCCAGTGACAAGTGGTACTCCCCAGAGATCCTTCTTTGGACAGGTGCTCTTAAACAACTGTATCAATGATCTGGACAGTGGAACTCAGTGCACCCTCAGCAGCCTTGCTGATGACTCTAAACTGAATGGTGATACAACAGAAGGAAGAGATGTCATCCAGAAAGTTCTGGAGAAACTTGAAAAGTGGTCCTACAGGAACATAATGAGATTCAACAAGGCCAAGTGCAAGGTGTTGCACTTGAGTTGAGGCAATCCCAGAAAAGTATCTGAGTTTTCTAGTGGATGAAAAGCTGGACATGAGCCAGAAGTGCAGCCCGGAAAGCCAGCTATATCCTGGCCTGCATCAACAGAGGGGTGACTGGGGCAGGGAGGTGATATCCCGCCTCTGCTCTGCCCTTGTGAGGCCTCATCTGGGGCCTGCAGCACAAGGAATATGTGAAGCTATTGGAATGGGTCCAGAAGAGGGCCACAAAGATGCACAGAGGGCTGGAGCACCTCTCCTATGAAGAAAGGTTGAGGGAGCTGGGCTTGTTCAGCCTGGAGAAGTGAAGGCTTCAGGGATACCTTATCTTGGACTTCCAGTATGTAAAACTTAAAAAAAAAAAAAAAAAAGGTTAAAAAACTGGGGAGAGACCAACTTTTTATATGGTCTGATAGTGATAGGACAAAGAAGAATGGTTTTAAACTAAAAGAGGGAGATTTAGCTTAAATATTAGGAGGAATTTTTTTACTCAGAAGTTGGTGAGGCCCTGGCAGAGGCTGTATAGAGAAGCTGTGGATGCCCCATCCCTGGAGATGTTCAAGTCTAAGCTGGATGGGGCCACAGGCATCTTAATCTAGGGGGTGGCAACCCTGTCCAAGGCAGGGGCTTGGAACTGAAGGGTCTTTAAGATACTTTCCAAGCCTAGCCATTCTACAATTCTATGACTCTATGATTCTGATTAATAAGGCATGTGATAAACAATCACAGAATCACAGAGTCACAGAATGTCAGGGACGTGAAGGGACCTTGAAAGATCATCTAGTCCAATCCCACTTCCGGAGCAGGAGCACCTAGATTATGTCACACAGGAACATGTGCAGGTAGGTTTTGAATGTCTCCAGAGAAGGAGACCCCACAAGCTCTCTGGGCAGCCTGTTCCAGTGCTCTGTCACCCTCACCATGAAGTTTTTTTCTCATATTTATGTGGAACCTCCTATGTTCCAGCTTGCACCCATTGCCCCTTGTCCTATCATTGGATATCACTGAGACAAATGAGACTGAAGCAAATGGTTACCAGAGTAATGACAGCAAAGCCAACTCATATGGAAATGGTGACAGTGATAGCACACTGTAAACTGGGAAAGCAAAGGGGTATCACATAGCAGTACTGATCATAAACACAACATTGATTTATTTGAAAATGTAGAGGTGGAATATTATGGTAGAATGGTGTTCTTCTCCGCTCTGCTTTTTATCTTCTCCAGTCATGAATGAACACTTCCCCTGGCACAATGGGGATTCTGCTGCACATACCTATTTCCAGCCTCATTCTTTGTTCACTTCCCTCCCCTTGTCCGCCTCTAGTCCCTCCCTAGTAGAAGTCTGTCTCTAGTTTTCCCTGGGTACTTCACCCTAACCTATCCTTTAGACAAAGCATTCAAGCCCATATACCACTCCAGTCGTTCCTCATGTTCTGAACATTATGTAGGTTCCAGTCTGCAGTCCAAATTGATCTAATGTTTTTATTATCCTAGATTAGTCTAGGATCATGTTATGTAATATTTTCTCTTGGTGCTCTATTCTTATCCTGATAGCATGTACAAAACATAAATAAAGAAACAATCCCTTTCCAAGCACAAAAGCCAATGTTTTCAGAGAGGTAGTGACTATATCTTAGTGATCTCTACTGAGTGGTGATGGTCATCTTAGAATCTGTTTTTTGTTTGTAAACACTGGATTCATTGTTTTAGTGGGCATAATTTATCGACATTAATTTCACCTGCATCTTAATCGCTCAGTTACAATATAGTCAAATGAGGAAATTAAGGAATGAAACTCACCAGCATTTCCCTTGAAACTCATCTTCTATAAAGAAAAAAAAAGCAAATTATTCTGAATTAGAACAAATAAGGGAGAGATAGAGTAAACCACAGTTCTGTAGGATCAGCAGTGAGGAGATGTCCTAGCTGGCGGCACATACAAAGAGGCCTAGGATAATGATTAGCATATACAGCTTCCCTCTGCAGGTGAATTTCCTAACCGTTAGGTTAAGAAGAAATCCCTTCTTTCCTCCTTGTATTCCAACCAATCTTGTAGTCCATTCTCCCCACAGGCAGATAGTAGAACTTCAGAAGGAAAGTTGAGAATGCATATCTATTCCCACATAGGCATGTGCACACACTGTGAGTTTGCTGAAAGCCATGTAGCTATGGGCATAAGGGCTGGGGATCTCAATTCTTGAAGTGTTAGTGGGAGTTGATTTGTTGACTTCAGGTCTCTCATAGCTTGGGTAAATGCTCTTACCATTAGATTATTTTGTACAGGAGATGAAGTGACAAACTAGATTTGTCAACAGTATCTCATCTTTTCTATAATTTAAAAACAAGGTAAAAAAACATTTGTCAGAGAAGGATTTTACTTTAACCATGACATTTATCACATCTTTGTAGAATTTGGTCATGTCTCTATCCAGAAAGAAATGGATTTTCAGATGCATTACTGCCATCATTTCATCAGGGGATATCTAGAGAATGTCCTTGGTGCATTTACACTGTTCTCATTAGCTGTTTGTTTTGGGTCATGTTTAAGACACTTGCTATTTAGGGTCACTGAATAGGAAGGAAGGGCCAATTGGATACTGCTACAGAAAAAATACAGAGAATTCCTTCAAGCCTGGGATTGCAACATGCGAAGTTGGGAAGTATCCTCTTTAACATTTTTGTCTTATTTCTTGAGTCTTTAGTATTCTTTTAAATACTTTTACTACATTGGTGTTTTGTGTTTTTTTTTTTTTTTTAATCAAAATTCTCTCCAGTCTGTCAAAATCTGTCCTGAAGCACAAGCATGAACACTGCATGAAATGATGGTGATAATACTCTGATGTGAAAATAATATTACTGTGTTTTTCTATGACTGATTGCTATATATAAAATTTGCACTAGATTCAAATTAGCTGTGCTGGTTGCAATATCAAAATTACATACTCTTTTTGCATTTAGCAGTCCTGAAGCCTGGTTTTGATCCTCTCTGATCTGTATTACTAGCTAACATTGTTTATTATTTGCTATGTGCACATACATTTGCATTTTAATTGTGTGTATCTTTGGTTTAACTATAGAAATAATGGAATAAAAATTACTACCTATCTGACATCATCTTTTCTTTCATATCTTATTTATCAAATTATTATGTAATGAAAATGATTTTGCCTTTTCTCCTGGGTAATATTTTTAGTTAAAATATTATATGGCTAAGAATCAATTCTTTCTGAAGGCATGCTCAACTACTGGTGACTGTGCATGTATGGAACCATTTTAAACCCTGGGGTGCATCAAGTACAGCATTGCTAGCAGGTCAAGGGAAGGGATTGTCCTTCTCTGCACTGCATTCATATGGCCTCACCTTGAGTACTGTAGTCACCACAGTACAAAAAGGACATAAAACTATTAGAGAGTGTCCAAAGGAGGGCAACAAAGGTGTTGAAGGGTCTAGAAAGGGATAATTATGGGAAGCAGCTGGAGTCCCTTGATTTGTTTGGCCCAGAGAGGAGGAGACAGAGGGAAGGCTTTCAATGTCCCTTTAATGCAAGAATAGCAAGAGAAAAAAAAAGGATGGTGGTACAAAACAGAAAAGGTGTGATTCTTTGCCGTAGACCATGATGGGTTTCAGCTGTGCAGGCTGTCTGACAGCATGGGCCAATGGCAATGATTATCTCAAAGGCAAACCTATAGAATGAAGGAGAAACAATAAGGATCATCCTCTAGCACAGCTGGGAATTCATAAGTTATTAGGGGAGGACTTGGATGTATGAAAAATAAAGGTATGCAAGAGCTTCAAGAATACAACTAACCATCCCCAAACTGTTCTTATCTCCCACAGCCAAAAGAAAGAAGACTTGTGGGTGATGGCAATCCCAGATGTGCTTACTGACAGCAGATATAAGGAACTTGTAATCAGAACCTCCTGGATTTAAAAACCATTAATTCCTAATTTTTCTATAGATAGTGAATATATGTAAAGCAGCTCTGTACCCCTGCACACTGTTTATTATGCTTCTGGAACACTGAAAATAAAGAATTGGTAACAACAAATTGGAATGACTGGAAGGGTTTGTACTCTCTTCAGGGCACGTTGCATCTTCTCTGTCTTTGCCCCAGGTATTATCTTCTCTGAAAATTTGTGTGAGGAACCCAAAATCAGTCAACCAGAAGAATCCTGCAAAGATAAAGAAGCCAGAGTGCAGAGGCTAGATAAACCCATTTGTCCAAAACGGCCACAAAATGTAAGCTGTAGTCTGGAGGCATTGTGGGCTGCAGTGGTTGGAGAGTAGCATTGCAAGGTTCAGCAAAGGAATAGCATGGAGTGTGCCCCACAAAGGGTGCTTCTTTTTGTTTTATGGAGATGTCATTGTCCTTTAAGAGAGCTCCCCACTTCCTAATTATACACCGACATCAGTGCTACCCACAAAGGAGAACATTCCCCACTGATAACTGTCAAACAGGTGATATTATGGGGATATTATGTCAAAGGAATGAGAATATATATACAACATGGAAATGTTATCTGTATGCACTCTGAGCATTCTGACTTTTTGGAACATCCCTGTAAGGCACTGAGGAGCTAAATAATTCAGAGGTATAGATGTCTACCTTACTTCCCATTGTATGAGAAGTTGAAAGGATAAGTAGGGCTGGAATGTTGTACGCGATATAACTGTCAAGAAAAATGGCACACATTTATTGCATCAATTCTTTAATATGTGCCATACCAGCTCATTCATCAGTTATTGTAAATTCTACTATTTTGAGAATTCTGTAAATTTTGCTACTTGCATGGGCTCATCAATCAAGTCATCATCAAGCAAGCAGCATCTGTATGAGTTTTCCTAATTCTTGCTTTGTCAAGCAGTATGTAAAATTTAAATGTAAGCTACTCTTCATTGCTGGCAGGTTAGATATGTGAGCCACAATCTGTACAATTTGTACATTTTGTTATCCTAGAAATGTTTTACTCTTTCTTGATGTTTGTTTGTTTTCTGCAGTTAGTGCAGGTTGCAATGACACATCTGTTCATAGAACTAAATGTATTTGATCATATTGCAGTTATGCAGTTTCTGTTCCACTGGGTTCGTGAAAATGTACTTATCCTAGAGGAAGTAGTCCTGTGCAGTAAACCTGTCCATACTAAGTCCCCAGAACACTTAATAACTTTATATACCTGCAGCTGGCATCAATGGGTTAGATAGACATTTTTGTCTTATCTAGGGTAGATATTCTAAGCTTTCATATAAAATCTCTTTTTCTAGGGCTGTATGTAGATACTTGTTCTTAATACTGTCCACCTTCCTGCCTTTTCTCACTGCATATTAACAGGTCACCACATTGATGTTATTGCACTACACCTGGAGGAATGAATGGGGAAGAGAGGCAACTAACTCCTTGTTGTCCCCCATCCATATATACAGCTTCCAAAAATACAGTATTCAGTTGTGTTACCTTTCACATTCTTCTGTTACATCTTCAGTGACGAAAAGTTGCCGGGTCTTTACCATAGTTCATCTCCAGTATAAATATCTTATTTTTAAATTCTATACAAGTTCAGTAAACTTGGAATGTATCTGCAATTGTTCTTGAAAGGCTCTAAAAGCCACAGAGAAGACTCTATTATATATATATATATATATATAAAATTAGTGTTGGTTATGGAAGAAACCCTATTCTGCATACTGTAAATCACATTGCAAAGTTGTGTGGGACCAGTTCTGGAGAAAAGGAGGAAAAGAATTTCCCTCCACAGGATACTGAACTTGGATGTGATTCTCACTGTAATTTAATGCCATGGTAACTCTGTAGTTTCATTTCATAACGTTATATTTATTGAAGCTTTTTGGCAAAAAGTCCCCCACTCCATGGGCAAATGAGTGAAAATTCCTCCATAGCCCTTCTCAAATTTTTTACATATTGGACATTTATTTTTCAGTTCAAATGACCGTTGATAGCAGAGTAAATGTATATTAATGGAAAGATGCATCTGATACATTTCTGAACTCATCAAGTGTTCCTGCACTTAAGAGAAACACATCTGCTAAGCCTTGAAAATATGTACTCAAGGTATATTTCATCAGCCTGACTTTCAATGACACTTTTAAAAAATGATCATTTATGCTAAGAGAAAATAAAGGTAACGTAAACTCGAAAATGTGTGATACTGAAATGCAGATTTTCTGTGCCACTGAGTGTCTGACACTGCATCAAGGCCAAATAGAATTAATTATAGTCACTGAGAGATTCCTATCTTAAAAATATTTGCTAGCTTCTTTTTTTCACAGCTGTCAAGTAGCTGAAAGGGGCTTCTGTTGTAATCATGGAGGATGGGCACTGAAGATGTCTTTCAGCTAACTGCTGAGCACTGCAAAATGGTCAGTGATATACGTTGTGTACTTGGGCTGAAAGGTGAGCTCTATCCTAAATTTATCATTCTTTTTCCAACATAAAGCAGTGATATGATCATGTCTTCAGGTTGTTTCTACAGTTGTGAGGTTGGCAGCCATCCATATTCTGTGTAAGTTACTGACAGGAATTAAATATTACCCTGTGGACCGTGGGGCTATTTCACCTTAAATGCTTTATTTCACCTTCTGCCTTCCCTGAGTCAGCCTAATTAGAAAACGCTTCAGAGAATCAGAGAATCGTTTGAGTTGGAAAGGACCCTTAAACGTCATTTAGTGCAACTCCCCTGCAATGAACAGGGACACCCACAGCTCCATCACTGCTCAGAGCCCCATACAGGCTGACCTTGGGTGTCTGTAGGGATGGGGCACCCCCTCCTCTCTGGGAAATGTGTGCCAGTGCCTCACCACCCTTAGTGTATAAAACTTCTTCCTTATATTCAACCTAAATCTCCCCTCTTTTAGATTGAAACCATTTCCCCTTGTCCTATCACAACACACCTTGCTGAAGAGTCCATCCTCTATTCACTATGAACTGAGATGTGTGAGCTATTGCTAAAACTACCATGCTATTGGAGGTATGGAAGTTGTCTAGCAGAATGTCAGTTTTTAAAGTGTTTAAAGGAAAGGTGGCCCTGTACATCTAGTGATTGCACTGGGAAAACTGGTAATAGTAAATTCAGTACACTGAGAAAAAAGCTGATGTAAAAGAAAGTCATATCCCACCAGCATAGGAGAGAATTAAAAATATGTGGACTAGGGAGAAACAGCTGGCATTGTCCTAATTAATATCTGAAGGTCATGTGAGAAGGTATGTCACCTTTCTTACTAAAGCTAAGTGTGAGTCCGTGTTGTTATATGATAGTTCTGAGAAGTGATCCTGGAAGAGGATAGACAGATAACCATCACTGCAGAAATACGAGTGTCCCTGAGCATGGTCTCTGAGTGTCCAAAGTAGCTTGATCTGAAGCAAATCCCAGGAGCAGCTTGAGGGAAGGATCTCTCCAGCAGCTCTATTTATAGGCTGTACAGATGGGGCTGCATTAGAGCTCAGCACAGCCTTCCCAAGGTATCTCAGCAGGCCTTGTGGCCTCACATTCCCTATGTAATTAACTTCACACCATTCCTAAGTAACGCCCTTGCTATCATTCCCTGTTAGAGCCTGCTAGATTATGAAACAGCAATCATTATTTTAAGACATTAATGTCCTGTAGAGGAGCAGGTGCTGATTTTTGCTCTCTGGTGAGAGTGACAGGAGCTGAGGAACAACATGGAGCTGCGTCAGGGTACGGTCAGGGGGGGGTCAAGGAAAGGTTCTGCCCCAGAGGACGGTGGGCATGAAGCAGCTGCCCAGGCCAGTGGGCATGGCCCTGATGCCAGAGCTCAGCGAGAGCTGGTACACCGCTCTCAGCTGTAGGGTTTGGGTGGTAATGTGTGGAACCAGGACTCAGTGGTTCTTGTAGATCCCTTCCAAGTCAGGGTGTTCTATGTAAATGTTCAAGTGAGTCAGGAATGACAGTGGAGTGTCAAAAGTATCTTGCACAGTATTGACAACTCCACCAGTTTTGATAAAATATCTTCTGAATTTGGGACATCAATGATGTATATCACTTGAGCTCTTTCCTATTCAAAGTAAGCAGTAAATATGTAGTGGAGAAGTGGCCTTCTGACAGCCCACACAGGCAAGATTGCTTTTCTTTTTCATCTTATTATTGCCCATGCTTTGGAAGGTCGATATTTCAAACAGTGGAATGGTGAGTGGATCTGTGATAGCTGGAGGGAGCTTCAGGGCCACCATGAGCTCCTACCTCCTTTCCTCAACAGCCTCCACGCAGAGCTGGACAAAGCAGGGCACTGTGCTCTCCTGCTGGCATAGGGCATCCAGGTGGCACCTGAACATCTGGTCTGGGACAGGGCAGTGCTGGGGCAAATTGGGTTGGGAGGCAATGGGAATTGGGGTGAGAGTGGGACTGGGGTCACACATCTTTAGCCAGAGGGTTGGACAGGATGATCTCCAGAGATCCCTTCCATCCCCCGTGATTCTGTGTTTTATTGAAAAGAATTATGCTCTCTATCCTGCTGGCCTTTTCTTATGTTCTTGACAGTAAAGATCCTGCACTAACTCTTTTCAGCTCCTTTCTTAGTCTCAGCGGAATTCATCTGAAGGAGCTCCTGCATGCTTTTCTGACAGCAATTCAGCAAGACCACTAACATGCTGGATCCAGTAGCCCAACACAGTTAAGGCTGACAAAGCTCCACACCCTTTGATACAAAAAGTAAAAAGACTGCAGATGTATCCCAGCATGCACACACACAGCACATACTTTCACAGTGTATGGGAATTACATAGCTATACTGTGTACATTATTGGCAGTATTTGCATGTATATTATACCAGCACTTACAGTACTTACAGCTATAATTTTCATTTCAAAGAAAGAACTATAAAAGAATGTATAGAAATAAAAGGAGATAGGAAAAGGGCAAAAAGCACAAAATATTTTTAAGGAAGGTAAGAATTACATTTGTACCTCTAAGCCCTCCCAGAGGACTGTAGTGTCCCTTGGAGGTGCCCAAGGCCGGGCTGGATGGGGCCCTGGACAAGCTGAGCTGATGGGTGGCAACCACCCATGGCAGGAGATTGGAACTGGATGATCTTTAAGGTCCCCTCCAACCCAATCCACATTTGTTGCTGGAAATGTTTGATCAGACCAGAGGTGTATTTCCTTACTGCCACTGTGTTTTAATACTTCGTTGCAGCATGCCATGGCTTTGCAACAGGCATAGCACAATTCTGGAATCACTTCAGGTAATATTAAGACAGCATCTCTATGACTATCTCTGCTACAGAGAAGGCAGAATTGGGATGATGTGGGTATAGAGACTCAGTGATCCTTGGTAGCACTGTTTTCAGTATTCTCAAGGTGTGGCAGGAGGAGGAAACCTGTTACCCAGCTTATTCTTCTAGGATTTACCTACTCATATTCAGCCTGTCAGGCACAGTTGAAGTGTACATAAGACCTGTGACAAGTCAGAGGAAGTTTGCTGTAACTGCACTCACTGCACAGTGCTTGGACCACACCATAGTGATGAGGTAGTTCTTGTCCCACAGGAATGACACTATGTGCTGCTGCCAGCAGGTGTACATACTCCCACTCCTGGATGAGTTGCCATGTTGGGTTGATACAATGGACCTGACCTACCAGCCTGGGTTTCTGTAATTAAATGATAGAGATCCCAGAGTCTGAGGAGGAGGTCTACCCTACATTCAGATTCATGCTGCTGATGAAACCTTACCTGGTCCTACTCTGAATAAAAAATAGGGAAGGTATAAATACAGCAGTATGGCATGGATACAAAAGCAGCATCATTTGGATCAGTGAGAATTGCAAACTGAGGTGCAGTAGAAGGCTCTGTTATTAGAATGAATACTTCAGGGACAGTTTCTCTGCATGCAGTATATAGCCTCTGTATTGGTGTTTTAGGGTAGTCTCTGTGTGGGATATATAGGCACCCAGACCTATGGAATAGCTATGAAGGTGGGACCTGGTCCAATGGCTAAGAAGTATGGATAATGTCACCTAATTCTGTATAGATCTTCTCTTCCTGGATGCATTATCTGGTTGCACTGATTCTGCTTGTTTGTACCTCTGTCTGTCCAGGCTGTCCCTGCCTAGCCTGAAGATAGGACTGTATCCTGCAGTGAATACCTATAGAGAAAGAAAAGATCCTCATATGGGTAAAAACTCTTGTGATAAAAGCATCTCAGTAGTAGAATCCTGCAGATATTTGTTATCAGTCTGTACTTTTCAACATGTTCAAAAACAATGTGTAAAAGAAAGCAAGTGAGATGACAAAACAGTAGTATGCCAACCAAGAGTTTTTGTCCTGAAGAGAAATATACTTGGAATTTATAAAAGTAGAAGTGGCTTTAAAAGATTAACTATGGTTTGCTTTTATACAGTATCTCCCTGCTCAGTTTAGAATATATAGTCAGCTTTAGAGAACAGAGGATGAACGACTACATGAGATAGCTTGTATTCCTGCCCTTGCAATGTATGTTTGCATATCAATTTTGTGAACAAAAATTAAAAGTAGTTTTCACTTTAGGTATAAATGTCCTCAAAAAGTCTTGAAGAATTGAAAAGATTTAACCTGAAAAAAATTGTCTTCTTGCAATTAAGCTACATGACTTATTCAGTAATCAATTATTAGACTAGATTACCAGAAGATGCAATTAAGTTTTGTTCCCTGAACAAAGCCTTTTAGTTAAAATGTAGTATCTTCCTAAAGCAAAATGTATAAGGAAGAGTTACATTCAGTAGTAAAGAAATAATGGTTTCTCCCTTGAGGAATTCTTATGTGAAATTCCATGGTGAGAATGAAGTTGGATAGCTGAACAGACCACTTAAACAGTGGTCGTTAAAATGTAAATAAGGGAAAATGTAAACCTTAAAAGAATCTAGGATAATGATTAAAATACAACAGTGAACTAATTATTTTCCATGGGAAAATCTCTACAGTTTTTATTAACTAAATATTAATTATCTAGACATTGATGAAGAACTAAGCAGTAATTACAAATCAAAGTGATAGAATTTCACATTTTGTGCAATTCTTTTTCACTTTGCACCACTGGAGTCACTCTTCACTTTCTGCCTTCTTGCCTATTTCACGGCTCTTTGCTCGGAGCTTGTTGACCTGTGACTCTGCAATGTCAGCCCGCTCCTCTGCTTCCTCCAGCTCGTGCTGGATCTTGCGGAACTTGGAGAGGTTGACATTGGACAGCTCCTCCTGGGGAAAGGAAATCAGATAAGAAAAATTTTAAATAATGAAATTTCCATTTTTCCTTCAATGTGTTGATGTGAGATTTACTAAAAGAAGATTATCAAATTCATGCTTATTTCTTTAGAAAACTTACTAAAACTTATTAAAAATAGGTTTTTAAATGTTTAACAGTAATTTTTTCATATTGAAAAACTACACTAGACATTCTGTGATATTTTGTCTTTACAAGAAAAGAGTCAAAGGCTGGGATAATATCTCCAATACTTCTACAGAGAATCCAAAGAAAGAGTTATTATATTAAATGCTAAATGGTTAGATGGTTAATAATACATGACAGGAATATTAGACGCTGTAAGTCCTAATGGAGTTTGAGATTTCCAAATAATACATATATAATTATAGAATAATTTAGGTTGGAAAAGACTTTCAAGATCATCAAGTCCAGTTGTCAATCTGACCTCCTGAGCCCCATCATTAAACCACATCCCTTAGAGCCATATTCACATACTGACTAAATATATTCAGGGATGGGAACTCCCATTTCCCTGAATTTCCAAGCCTGTTCCAGTGCTTGATCCATCCTCTGTAAATAAATTCCTTCTAATTCCAATCTAAGCCTTCCCTGGTAACTTGAGGCAGTTTCGTTGCATCTTGTCACTTGAGAAAAGAGACCAACACCCTTCTCACTGCAACCTCCTTTCAAGTAGTTATAGGGATTGAAATGGTCTCCCCTCAGCCTCCTCTTCTCCAGACTAAATAACCCCAATTGCCTTAGTTGCTCCTCATATGTCCTATTTTCCAGTTGCTTCACCAGCTTTGTTGCTCTTATCCATATAAGCTTGAGCAACTCAATATCCTTCTTATGGTGAGGGTCCCAAACTGAGCACAATATTTGAATTGTGGTCTCATCAGTGCCAGGGACAATCACTTCCCTAGACCAGTAGGCCAGCTGCATACTGCTGGCTCCGTTCAGCTGGCTGTTGATCAGCAGCCCCAGGTCCTTTCCTGCCGGGCAGCTTTCTGCCACTCTTCTCCAAGCCTCTGTCACTGCATGGGGTTGTTATGACCCAACTGCAAAATCTGGCATTTAGTCTTGTTGAACGCTGTGTGATTGGATTCAACCTACTGATCCAGCCAGTCCAGATCCCTCTGCAGAACCTTCCTACCCTCAAGCAGATCAACTCTCCAGCCTAACTCTATTTAATAAGGACTCTTTGAGCCTGGCCATCCAACCAGTTCTTCGCTGAGTACACGTGTACATCACGAACCAATTTCTCTAGGAGAATACTGCAGGAAACATTATCAAATGTTTTACAGTATCTAATAGCATATAATGCTTTCCAGATAAACAATGTACATAGTCTTTCCTTCTTCTACAAAGCAGGTCACCTTGTCAAAGGGGATAAGGTTAGTTAGGCAGGACCTAGCTTTCATAAACACGTTAGCTACTTCTGATCACTTAATTGCCTTGTATGAGTCATGTGATGGCGCTCAAGGTGACCTACTCCATAAATTTCCCTGGTACTGAGGTCAGACAACAGCTCGTAATTCCCAGGATACTCCTTACTGACTTCCTTAAAAGTCAGGTAGATGGAGGCAACTCCTCTGCCATCTTTAGTTTAAAGCTTTCTACACCAGCCTGGCAAACCTGTAAATCAAAGATGCTTTTCCTCTCCTCTGATAGATGGATCACCTCAGTCCCCATCACACCATTTTTCTCTGAGAGTCTCATGTTAAAAGAAGCCAAATTCTTTTCTTTAAGACCAGCACTGTAACCAGGCATTTCTCTGCCAGATTTGTCTGGTCCATTCAAAGCCTATTCCACTAACCGACAGAATCAAACAGAAGAACACCTGGGCTTCAGAGCCTCTTAAAACTATTCCAAGGGCATAAAGGGGCCCCAAGGGAGATTTATATCTATTTAATCACTTTCCATTTATTTCCTGCTATAAAATTATGTATTATAGTTGTTGGAAGGCAATTTCTATTTCTTCAAGTGGAAATTATCAAATGTGAGATAAAGAAAGTGAAAGAAAGAAGCTAGGACATGCTCTCACATGAGCTGATCTTAGACTTCAACATCACCTAGTGATGCAACAGAACTCAGAAGCACTGAGCTATTATGTAGTGCACAGACAAAAAAATGATGTAAATGTTAAGGACTTGAACACAGCTAGGCAGAGAAAAATGCCAACACAAAATGCCAGTTCTGCCAGGAGTGAGACTGACTGCTCAGACTAATACTTACAGCCTCCTCAGCTTGCCTCTTGTAGGATTTCACCTTCATCTGCAGCTTGTCCACCAGGTCCTGGAGCCTGAGAACATTCTTCCGGTCTTCTTCAGACTACAGAAAAAAGTAAATAATAGTC
Source organism: Tragopan temminckii (assembly GCA_028571105.1). Lineage (NCBI taxonomy): Eukaryota > Metazoa > Chordata > Aves > Galliformes > Phasianidae > Tragopan > Tragopan temminckii. The sequence goes on from JAOWBP010004377.1 coordinate 140,016, forward strand.
ACACTTCCTATCCTCCCCCCTAACATTTCCTCTAGCTGAAACAAAGGTAGTAACACTCCTCAGAGAGCACTACTGCCCAGTAGGACCAAAGAAAAAGACATATTAACCATGTCAATGAAAGAGAACAATGGGAAGAAATCACAATATCAAAGAAACTGCAATGTCAATATGACAACATTCTGACTTCATGAGAGAAGGATGTGTAAGAAAAAGCCTTTTCTGCCTTACCTGGTAGGTCAGCTCCTTCACCCTCCTCTCGTACTTGCGCACACCCTTCACGGCTTCAGCGCTGCGCTTC
>JAOWBP010004377.1:144813-166790 GCA_028571105.1 Tragopan temminckii
CCATTGGCCCTCTTGGCCACAAGGGCACACTGCTGGCTCATGGCCAACCTGTCGTCCACCAGGACACCCTGGTCCCTCTCCGCAGAGCTCCTCTCCAGCAGGTCATCCCCCAGCCTGTACCAGTGCATGTGATTATTCCTCCCCAGATGCAAGACTCTACACTTGCTTTTGTTAAACCTCATCCGGTCTCAGAACCTGAGACCTTTTACAACTGATTACTTAAATCGCCTTAAATTTCTTCAAGGTTTAAAGACCTGATTTATCCATGTAATTACTTAAATTATAGAGGCAAATCAGCAAATTGTCTGAACAAGTAATCCAATACCAATGCAAGTTGTCTTCTCGTTTGCTGAAGTTGCCTAAATACATATGGAAAACTTGTTCTGCCCCAACTGTTCTGCTTGTTACAAAATAGGTCATATTGTTCTTTCTCAAGTTAGAGTGCCAAAAACTAAATTTGGATGATTAGATTTGTTATCACCTTGCAGTTTTCCCACGTCACACCTGAGAGTAACTTAAGATGCTCTCAAAGCACTGCCTGAATTTTTCATTTCAGTGTTAAAGATAGTAGGCTTAGTTTGGCAGGTCACAAGAGGGAGCTGCAGGAAAGCAATCTGGTGAGAAGCGATGTGCTTCATCTGGCAAACTGCAGACACAGTTGTGTTTTTTTTTCTTTACCATTCTTTATTCTCAAGTCTACTTCTTCTGATTCATCCTTTTCAATATCCCTACTGTCTTCTGATTCATTTTTTTCAATACCCCTACTGAAGACTAAAGAAAAGTGCTTTATCTGAATATATACAGTTTAATAATCTTGTCCATCCTGCCACAATTTTCCCCTTGCACAAACTTTCTCATATGCACTCTGATCATTAATGGAAGTCCACATAACCTCCTGAGTGATACGTTTTTCTTTCCAGCTCATACCCAAGAGCATGCTGAGTGAAGATACTGTGCACACAATTCAGCCCAAGTATCTTGGCAGCTGAGTCTACTTTCCAACAGCTACTCACAAGAAAGCTCTTTTCATAGGCACAGCTCTATAATCATGACCTCAGCTACCTACTGGATGCTTATGTTAAAATAGCACCTGAAACTAGGGTGCTGCTGTTTGCTGTGACACAGAAAACTGGTACTAGGAGAGTGTTTGCAAACTGCTGTGCCAAGTTTGAGCTGTCTTTGCCATCTACTTGCACTGTACAAGAGGATACTGAAGTGGATGAGCCTTTGGCCTTTGCTGTTCTAATGCAGTGCCTCTTAGATTTTGAGGGCAATGCATTTGACTTCTGGGCGCATATGAGCTAAGAATATTTCTATCAAACATGTCAGAAATAAGTTATCCCAAACTGTAAAAGAGAAGATGCAACAAAAAACTAGCTCAGCAGTAACACAGGAGCACTGGCTGCAGATCTTAGCTTCCCAAAATTCAGCTAAGCACCAAACCACAACTGGAGCCCAGTAAAGCATAACCAATAGCAGAAAGCACTCAGCAGAAATCTTTGTGGCTCCTTGTGATAGAACAGAAACTTTTCACACGGCAGTTGTTTTTGTGTTCAAGACAGCAGCGTCTCAAACTCTCCAGTTTGTTCTCCACTCCCACCTTTTCAACCGCTGCATAGCGGCTGGCCAGCTGCTTCCTTAAGTCTGCAATATGGTGGTCACACTTCTTCATATCTTTCTTAAAGTTCTCTCTGAAGTTGAGCAGGGGTTTCTCTACCTCGCTCTGAAGCTGATAAAAAAAGAAAAAGGGAAAATGGTATTAATGAAGAGTTGGGCAGTAATTCCTGGCTTTTCTGCTGATCAGAAATCAAGACAGAGTAAACAACACAAACACTGCAGACACAGGCAGTGCTGTACTGCGACATTTCTCTTGCTCAAGTTAGCTGAGTGATGCTACTACAAACATCACCTCCTCATAGGACAGCTCTGCTAAGGGAATATTTACTGAGGGAAGCAGAAAGCCATACATTTTGCTTTCCTCTTTCTCTGTTAAATCCTCTCTCTTCTCTTGTATGTAAGATCAAACTTCAGGCAATTATTATAGCACTAATTGCAGCGCTCCAATTCTGACAAAACTGATGCAACCCACCCAAAAGAACGCAAACAAAAGCCGCTAACCCTGACTGCAGTGAAATGACTCAACACACTGAGGTTACGTGTCTGTATATACTGGGAAAAGGGATCCATTAATGGCCCATTTTATCTATTTATTTCTGTTATATGTAAGGGAGCCTAAAGAGAAATAAGTCTGAACAGTTAGCTGAGTCCCTTTAAATAATGGTAAGAAAACCACTGTGAAATGGGCTCAGGAAAGACCCACTGAAACACACCTGTGACTACAAGTACAGGCACTTACCTCTCACAGTCCAGACTTTACAGTCAGTGATACTCAATTCTGACAGAGCCCTTATCCCATTGCTCTGTAACTTTCTCATATATACATGGCCTTGATTTTTTTGGAAATGCACTCCGAAGGGATAAAGACATTTCACTCTCCCAGAAGCTACCCAATACTTTTTTTCTATCACCTTTCCAGTGCAGGTGCTGGGCTCTTCTTATGCAGCTGAGTTTGGTCCTCAATCACCTCTCATGGCCCACATTGCAGCATAACTAAGTAGTCCCTAAAACCAAGCATTTTTTGCTTTCCTGCAGAACTATTTTAATGGAGAAAGACATTTCATTTGAGTTCAATACAGCCTTTTGACAGAGAGATGCTACAGAGATAGCCTAGGCTCGATAGCACTTCCTAGAGAAGTTAATAAAGCTGACGTTGATAAGGCAGCTGGAGAGTAGCACCAAGGTTATTTAATATTGTCTACAAATACTTGAAAGTTGAGGAGTCGCATTCTTCTTCGTAGGGCCAGGCAATATCATAACAGATAATGGCCACAAATTCTATCTTTGGAAGGTTCAGACAGAATATCGTTTTTAAAAAGTATCACAAGAATGGTAGTGGAAAATTGGTACAGGTTAAACAGAGAGGCTGTGAAATTTTGCCAAAGATGTAGCTGACTTGATTCACTGTGGGTGATAACCTCGCTCTCAATGGGAATTTGGACTAGAAAACACCAGACAATATTTTTATGACCCTCTAGACATGATGACCCCAGACAAGCTAATAAAGAGCTGTTCGCAGCTCTGTGGTCCAGCACAACTGTACAAGCTCAATACCTGAGGTACAAATGTATATGTGTGCCAGTAGCATTTCCACTGCTCAATGAAAATAACAACTGTCACAGAGAGAATTTCTGCATGGCTTCAGTGGCAACTGAAGAGGCAACGTATTATAATTGATAGAGATGTCTGTGTGCAACTGAGTTTGAATTAGCTGAATCGATAGAGAGCCCTTCAGATCCCTCCATCAATAAATGAGTTAACCTGAGCAAACAATCCAAGATGAGTCAATCGGCCTTGGTAAGAAAGATAGAAACCTGACTCATCTGATCCAATCAGACACTGCTGTAAAAACCCTCAAGAAAATCCCCAGACTCAGAGAAATCAAACAGAACAAATTTCAGTGGCAATCATTGTTGACCAACAGAAAGTTAAGGTATTTATTACATACACTTAATAATGAGATTGGAAAATTTTGAGATCCCCAAAACAATGGGAAATGCATCATCAAGACGCTCAAAATGCAAGCAAGTAAACTTTCTCAATTTTTATGTGCTGGACATTAATGAAGACTTCTCAGTGACAGCAGTTATATACTCCATCAGCACTATTTCCAGAATGGTTGGTAAAATACCATAACCAGATCAGTCCACCATTACTTAAACTACGGTACATGCACATCTTTTCTTCTAGAGCAGAACTCACCTTCTGGAGCTCAATGAAACATAATCAGCTAGAGAACTGCTTCAATCCCGTGACAGCCTTCATGAAGGATAGACATATGCACCTGTGTGCATGTACCTACAATTGCCATTCCAGTCTCTACATGTATCACTAACGCAATAACACCACACTTTCTGAATGCCCCAAGAGCAGTCACCATCTCCAATGTATTTGCGATCCCTCCTCATGTAACAGCACTGTACGTACCTTCACTGTCAGCTTTACTTTTGATTACTCGTTGTGTGCCCTGCATTGTGCCAGCATTGATGGATTTTGTGTATCAATAAGAAATGCAATTACTACTTCTAAGATATTTTTTTTTTCTGAACATAACAGCAATGATCAGTATTTTTAAAAACACGCTGTTAATAAAAGAAAGCTGGACTTAGGAAAAAGTAGGTAAAGGATCAGTGTTGAATTCAGAGGATGCTACAGGAGCTTCTCTGGAGGATTTAGGAGCAGCAAAACAATAAGAGTCCTATTCACTGCTTGACTACATTTACACATCAGTCAGGGGTGCACCTCCTCCCATTGGAGATCAGTTTAGGAGACCAATAGGGAGCAGAAAGTATTTCACTAATTACAACCTTGAAGTAGAAGTTTGAAGCAGAGCACTGGGTTACCAGGGCAGCAGCTGGTTGCCTGAGTAACCTCTGCATAATCACTTACTGCAGAGCTATAATGTTCTTTCAGAACATGGCTGTTGTACTTAGATATGTGCATCTATATTGAACTTGATCACCCACAGAGGTTAACACAATTTAACAGGATGCAAGCGTATGTCACATGTGGTGGGAAAAACAGATCTGTACAAACATATTGTACAAGCAGTAATTTGTATAAGAAGTCTCCTTGGGCATCACTTGAGAGAAGTCCTGAGAATAACACAAAGTTCTCACTGCCCTTTTCAGAAAGGCTAACAATATGAACAAGTCATAGTCCTGGTTCTCTTCCTTGCAGACAGGTGAACTACGTTCTTGGTGAGAAACCAAATAGTATTACTTTTCTTTCTTCCTCTAAAGAAGTAATCTGTACAAGCTCGAGGCAAGAGGTCAAAGATTTTGGAAAACAAGGAAAACAAACCATTTACCTTAGAAGAAAATTTGAGATGAACCTCTGCTTCATCAGCAAGACTCTTCTTCAGCTGAGACCAAGCCTCTCCCAGTGTGCTGAAAAAACACAGCGTAGCAATGATCAGTGCAGTTTTCTGAACATCCTTACATCAAGATTGATCAGGCAGCTTCATATGACACAACAAAGATTTGTAGCACACCATGCTCTGCAAAATCATGGAACAGCGACAGCAGAAATCTCCGAAGATAACTGGTCTCTGTGACCAAGGAATAATTAATCACGTATGCACTGTATGTGGCAGTTCTCTGTAAAAAGTGTTCATAATCACCTCCAGTTGCAGAGATTCCACAGTGCCCTTACGAAAGATACTCTGCTATCTTATCCTTAAAATTTTAAACATATATTTATCCAACATTTATTAACTTTTTTCTTTTTTTATAATTAAAGTAGATTTTCAAAAGTGCATTTTTTCCTTTACCTCTTCTACTTCAAACACTAGAGTCAGTGAGCAAATTATTCTAATTCTCTGTGCAGAAGCTGTTAAGTATTGAAAAATACCAGGCCCGTTCTCCCACCTTCCTTTTCTTTCAGACAAGTTATTTTCTAGACAATGCAATTTTAGGTACAACCCTCTATACTATGGGTGTCCAACCGTCTGGTTTGCCTGGGGAAATTTGATTGGATATAAGGAAAAAGTTTTTTACAACAAGGGTGGTGAGGCACCGGCACAGGCTGCCCAGAGATGTAGTGGATGCCCAGTCTTTGGAGACATTCAAGGTCAGGCTGGACCAGGCTCTGAGCACCTGACCTAGCTGTAGGTGTCTCTGTTCATTGGAGAATTGGACAAGATGACATCTAAAGGTCCCTTCCAACTCTAAGGATTCTATGGTTTTCTACAATTCTAGGAAAGTGATGATATGAATAAGGTGTGATTGTGAAGTAAGAGTCATGATCAAATCTGATATGAAAGCAAGGCTGCATATTTTTTGCTGTTCATAGAACTGTGAAGTCATTAGCCAATGTATGAAAATGAATAATTTTTCATAACTTCAGCTTGCTGTAACTTAAATTTCATTTTGAACATTGTCATAGTTTGAAATGTAGCACATATAAGTTGATTTCCACCATGAAGATACATGTTTGACTTGCTTATGTGATTAGTCAAATCCACCAGAAAGCTGAACCTGTGAGCCATTCTTCATCTTCAAGTTCTGGCACAAGTTTTCCTTCTGATTCCATAGATGATTTGGTTTCATTTCACAAATGATAAAATCCTTTTGGCATTTTACCTCGACACAGCCACCTTCCTTCAGAAGAGGAAATGATGATCCCACAACCAGCACCCGCACTTCTAAGGAACTCCTGGGATTGGTAATGATTCAGTCTCCTGAACTTCATGAAATTCACAGCTTTCATGATAAAGTGTACAACACGTGGGTCTCAATCAGACTGTGTGCATGTGGCAGGCCCAAGAAGTGGGTCAGCCCTGCACTGTGCCCTCACCTGCACAGAGTCCCACTGTCACCTACAGTCTGTGCTTGAGCTACGTGCAATCAACTCATGAAAAATACTGCTAAAAATCACATGATAACGTTAAAAGTTCATGATCTTATGAGGCTGCGTTACTAGCTGCCCAGGGTTGCATGTGGCCCACAGGCTGGACATGCCTTCATTAGACCCTCTCCAACAGCCTAGGTTCCTCTTACTGTGTCAAAACAAAACCTACGTCATCTTCCAGTTGCTAAACTGGTCACAGACTATCTTGTATCAGACACTCTTTCTTCTACAGATCTCAATGCAATTGCTTTTATAGACAACAGCATGAAGTTGTTGATGAATAAGCTTGTGATTCACTATAAACAGATCCTTCTCCCACAAACTGTTATGTAACTGTATCTTTCACATCCTTGTGGAAGCATACAACCTGGTACTTTTTCCTTACTGAAATGAATTTCAATTTTTTTTTCAGCTCATTTGTCTGGTTTACCAAAATCACTCTGAAATGCAATCTTTTCTACAAATTTTACGTCAGCCCTCCTAGATTTGCCTCATCTCTGATTTTAATAAACCCATTCTTTTTTCTATCACAAATCATTAATGAATATATTGAAAAAAAATCTAGACTTGAGACAAAGTTTGTAGACTCTCAATCTATAGCTACTTACACAGCTAAATGCTAAGTATGATTTCTTCCCCACTTTTGAACATCAGCCTTTCGCCTATTTTTCTTGCCTGCCTACAAGAATCTCGCATTGTCAAAAGCTACACTAAATTAACAGCTATGATGCTGATTCCTTCTTCCACACGGCCTGTTATTCTCATACTGGAGGGATTTGGGTTGTTTGACATCATTGGTTCTGTATTCATCCATAATAATTGCTCATCACTTTGTTTTCCACTAAGTGCTTCTAGAAAGCTTGACTGCTTGTTCCATCACTTTCTCAAGGTTATATAAAGCTGACTGATCTACAATTTCACAGCTCCTTCTCTCTCTCTCCCCCAACTCCTTTTCAAAGACAGTCATATTTACCCATCCCTAGTAGCATTAAAAATTCCACATCATCTGTAATTTTAAAATAAAGATCTGTAAACTCCTAACGTTGCTTCAGTGAGTTGAGTCCTCTCAAGCATGGTGGGAAAATAATAGTAATGTTTATATATACACATGTATATATATTTACAAAACATAACTGCTTAACATAATTGCTCACCACTTGCAGACCAATGTTCAGCCAGTCCCCTAGCCAACTCCCCACAGTTTTATAGTGTTCACATCATGTCATTTGGTATGGAATATCCCTTTGGTCAGCTTAGGCCAGCTGTCCTGTTTCTGTCCTCTCTCAGTTCCTTGTGCCCCCTTCCGGCCTTCCACTGGCAGGACACTGAGAGAAGCTGCCAGCAACTAAAACACTGCTGTTATCAACACTGTTTTTCTCCTGAAGCAAAAGCACAGCATAATATCAGACTCTATGAAGAAAATCAACTCTGTCCCAGCTGAAACCTGGACATAAGTTTAGATGCTTAGAGAAATAACTAACACAAGGCTGACCTCTTGTCTATTGGAAGCAGAGAAAAAAATCTTGTGAAGCTTCACTCCAAGTAGAAACACAGTGTCAGAATTAGGGTGAGGACAGTCATAGTGATAGGGCAGGGGAGGGCAGTTTTAAACCAGGAGAGTGGAGACTGAAATTAGACATTAGGAAGAAATTCTTTACTATGAGGCTGGTAAGGCAATAGCACAGGCTGCCCAGAGAGGTGTGGGTGCCCCACTGTGGGACATATTCAAGGCCCTGGGCAGCCTGACCTAGTGGGTGACAACCAGTCCAAGTCAAGTGCTGGAGCTCAGTGGGCTGTTAAGTCCCTTGCAACCCAAGCCATTCTATGATTTCCAGCCTCAGATTTCAGTGCTTAGACGGTTTGCATTGGAATAGACAGCTAATTATTTTTAATCCTTCAGGAGTGGTATCTTTTCACTATTACTAAGGAACTGTAGTCTAGTCAAAGCACACTGCTTATTAAGCTCTTGAAAATTTCTGAAGCTTTGCTGCTGTGATTTGTTCTGCAGTCTTTGTTAAGGCAAAAAAGTACTGGTGCCAGAGACATCCCAATGCCAGGAAAATGAAGAGCACTCCGCTGTGTTCCTCAGCAAGGTCTCTTTGATCCTTCCCTTTCCAGCAGTGAATACGCTCTCAGCTGCATATTTATTCTATACATTCCTCCATATTCAAAGTAACTTAGTATGTATACATGCTAATCCCTATGGGAAATACTGCTGGTCCCAACAAGGATAGCATTAAACACATCATTAGAAATGCAAGGTTTTATACAGATATTGCTAAAAATTTATCATGAATATCTTCAAAATAAAAATATTCCACACCAATTCTGTCTTTCCCAATACACTCAAAATGCTAAGCTAAATAAACCTCTACTGAATGGAAGAGCTCAGGAAGAATGCCTGTATCTGTGTGGGAGGAATGACTTTAATGTTAGAAATTCTTGTCTTCTGCTAAAGTCACAGAGACAAACTTACCCTTCTTCCTGAGCAGCCAAGGAATTCTGAGACAGTTTGGACAGGTTCTTAGCATATTCCTCCTCAATCTTTATCCTACACACACACATAGAGAAAATAGAAAGACAGCAGTAAATCATCATTAACCCAGAAACCCACACACATAGTTTAAGAAAAATCTCTGTATTTTAAGGGATCTTGCCACAGGAATTTTCCTTTTAATCTTCAGTGGTTGGCACCAGTTTCAAGATCTCTCTCTCCCTTCCGTATGCTAAAAATGCAGTGGCAAGATCACGGATACATGCAGGAGAGCAGATGTGATAAAGTTAAAAGAAAAAACTACAGTTCTGGTGCACAAATAACAAGGACAAAGTGTTTCCAAGATACAACATGAACTGTCAGCAAAATTGGGCTCACTCGAGAAGTGTGTCTCAATGTGCTGCTAAACATGAAGTCACACATCCTTGAAGCAAAGATGAGGGGACACAACTATACTGAAAAATTCTGAGTGAGAGTGAGCAATGTGACATCATCAGCTATCAGGCTACAGTCAACCACTGGAGGATGGTTTCCCACAAGAAGAAAGATTTGACCTGAGGAGAGTAAGGAAGAATTTAGAAAATCACCAACAGCAAGTGAGAGAGATCAACTCAATCTGATTAAAGAGGAGGAAATCAAGTGGAAACATGGTATCAAGTATCCAGTACATAAATGGCTTCTCCATGTTTGCCACGGTCCCTGAATCTGGGGTGCTGGACTTTACTAGTGACATCAAATGCTTCCTAATTCCTGTTACAGATGACAAACCAGGTGAATATGTGGCAGAGGCTTCTGCAACCAGTGTGCAGGAGAGCAGCCCATGCCTTTCACCTACCCACCCCGTGCTGAAGCAGGGTCGTGGTCCTTGCCCGCATTCACTCAGCAGCACCATTCCAGTAGCAGCTGAACTTGCCAGCTTTGGTAGGAAGGAAGAGTGCAGCTGTTGGCACAGGATCACTGTAGGAATTGCCGCAGGGAGAAGAACCATTAAGCAAGGTGGTGGGGGTAAGTTCTTACTGCACATCAGGGAGGGGTGGAACAGCTAGTGGTTCAGAGGTGACATGAATCACGCTTGAAGCTGAACTCCAGCTCCCCTGATGATTTTCACCTAGCCAAACATTTGCAAAGTTCTCCTGACTATGAAGGACAACTGCTTTGCCAATTTTCAAACAAGTTTGCTCAGTTTAGCACCTCTGACGAAGAGCAGTGTGGCACCCAAGTGGAGTAGCTCCTGATTCTGTGCTGAGCTACATGCAGAAGAAAAGTGAGACAGAAGGTGGGATATTTCTGGCTTACCAGCTTGCAGTAGCTAGCTGAACACACTGCTGTGTGTGGTGCATTCAAGACAAAGGGATCCTTCTGACTAGCTAAGATACACCTAATATTCTGGGCTGATGAAAATACGGTGTGGATGTTACTCTGAGATGCAGCTGGCTGAGACCAAGGTGATACCCAGCAGTACAGCAGCAGTACAGCAGTACAGCAGAGCGCAACTACCAACCTCATACAGCACAGTGTGTTCTTTTTCTCTCCATCCTCTCAGTACAAAACCACCAGCTCAAGGCCAATTTTACAAGAACACTACTCAGAAATCACCTCTGCCACAAAGAGGTGTCAGTTCACAGTTTCTGTCAACAATCAAGTTGTTGACTGTCCACATCTTGGTCCCCATCTGTAGGTCACTGGTCTTACTGCAGAACCAGCAGAAAGAGCCAGGGCCACCAACAGCACCATGCTAATTCAGCCTCAACACTTCTTGTCTTCCCTCACCCACAACACTATCTGCCAGCACTTTTCTCGCATCAATTTAAACATATGACAAAAGAAAGCATATTTATATGGCTAATTTTGCATCAAGTCATAGAATGGTTTGGATTGGAAAAGCCCTTCCTGCCTACAATACGGGGCTGGAACTTGTACCATCCCATACAGCCTGGCTCTGAACACGTCTGGGGACGAGGCATCTGGTTTCATTTGTGCCACTGCTTCACCATCCCCTGTAAAAAAATTCTTCCTAATATCTAATCTAAATCCACCCTCTTGTAGTTCTAAGCCATTATCCCTTATACTACTGCTATACTCCCTGATGAAGAGTCCCTCTCCAGCTTTTGTGCAGGCCCACCTTAAGTGCTGGAAGGGTTCACAGGAATGACCTAGTATCCATGTTAGCTGATCCCTGAGCCTGGCTCCCAGCAGCCCTGTTCTAACCAGCAGCTCACCTTCACTCCACCCCACCAACACAGCTTCCTACACCCATTGTGCCAGGAATAATAAATCCTGTTACAATGTGCCAGAGAAAATCTGCAAGCAAGATGAATGGCATCTAGCTCCTGGCAAATGTGGGGACTATCTAGGAAATATTTTCTGTGGAGTCTGGAAAGGTCAACAGCTCATAACTGAGAAAAGCAAAGCCTGCAGAAGTCCCATCAATCTCACTTTAGGGCAAACTTTGTACTGAAACACAAGTGAGTCACAGTCTATAACAAGCATATCAACTACCCAAAATGTATTTTATTCAATGTTCCTCCCAAGCACAACAAACAATTCATTTGTAAGAAAAAGAAAAGTGTAATTGTGTGGTCAAAATAAATGCAGGACTGAAGTCTCAGGATACAAACAAATAGGAATTAGACACTACTAAGAAGGCAAGGAGGAAGGAACATTACTGGAGTCAGTAGTTCCTCAAAGAATTATAAAAAGGTGAACTGGTTACTGTGCAACAGCCTCACGACAAAAAATGGCCCCCACTTCAACCTTTGGCAAAAAGACTTTAAAGACCTTATCTTCAGCGGAAGAAAACAGCAAGACAAAGGTGTACCTCAAAAATGGGAAAAACTGTTTGCTGGCCTTGGCCAATTTACCTACCCTGAAAATACTCAATTGTGATTATCTTGAAACACCAACACACTAGATATTACAAGAGTCCTTAGATCTGTTTGAGCACTTCTGGAAAACCCCAGACTGATTTGCAATTATTTCAGCTTCACACAGATAAAATAAATTTTCTTGTTTTCACTAACTTGTTTGAAAACATTAAATATTTCACTCCCTGTGTACCAGAAGCATCAGTTTCTGAGCATATTTTCATATGTATTGTCTTAATTTTTATTTATTCTAGTTGCTCTTTGGATGTTTATTTCCTATTCTTTTTTTTTCTTTCTTTCGTTTTTAAAGTACATTGTGTGCTCACATTCAAATAGTTAAGAGTTCCAGTCATGGCATCCTATAATAGATAAAGAAAATCTAGAGAGCTACAATGGGAGGTAAAGATGATCTGATGCGACTACCATGTAGGAAAAAACGAAATAGATTATGACAACATAGAGAACGCAGAGAAGAGGTGATAGAGGATACCTGACAGATATCTAAACAACTGTCACTTGTGTGAAGACAGTGGCTAGGAGTCTTTTTACACTATCACTTGAGATTAAAAGTTATCAGACAACAAAATTACTTTTTGTGGCACATAAGTGCACTGCAGAAGTCTTTGCTGTAAAACATTACCATTGTCAAAAAAACAGATGTAAGGATTAGATAAACAGTGGAAATCAGTTTTACAAATACCTGCTGAACAAGGCAGACCTAATGCCAGCTCTGGTTTTGGTAATCCCTACACAGAAGCTGGGAGGATAAAGGCTCTGATGGTCTTCTCCTAAGCCCTGAATCCTGGCATGCTCAGAGTAAAGTTTCTGGGCTACAAAGACCTTTAACATAAGCAGGGTAATGGCTGTACAGTCTGTTTCATTTCTTGTGGTTAAATAATCTGATATTTATTTTACATTTTTCTAACCACAACTCAGCTCAACTAAAAAGTGTGAGTGGCCAAACACTGAAGAGTGCTGTTCCTTGAGTAATAAAGAAATTTTCTTTCTTATACTCTGCAAGACTAATGCCTTTCAGTGCTGTTTGCAAGTTTTCCTGGCTCTTCTGGAGTGCAAATTACTTGAATGCAAATGTTGGACCATATCTTCAGTTCCATTTTAAAGTAATTATTTCCTTCTTTCTCACCCAAATACTTGATCTCTCAGTTCACCTCTCTTTACCTCTTCCCATCCCTTCAGTCACTCTAGTTCCAAAAGAAATGCTTCTTTACCATGTGCCTGCCACTGTGTTATACAACCTGTTACCAGGATTTCCAGTTCCACCATTATTTACCTAGTTTCTGCCCCTCCTCCAAGTGTCTGTCACAGTGCAAAATCACGGAGACCTCATCCCAGCTTCCTATTTAGAGCTATCTTTATTAGTTGCCTGAACCTTAACTCCAGAAGGCAGTTTTTAACAAATGCAGAGTTTTCTGCACTTGAAGCTTGCAGTTAACCATTTTGAAACAGTTTTAGTAGCAGTAGCTTGATGATCATCACAAGAATCTTATCATAATTTCTTCCTTCTTAGCCAGGAAAGTAAAAGCTTTCCTGAAGGCCTGAGCTCTCACTTCCTCTTCAGCCTGACATGCTCCTCCTTTTTCATACACAGCAATCTTGAATCATTTGTTCCAAATTGAAGAAAAATATACTCAAGTTTTTGTAGCCCCTCTCTAGACTCTCTCCAAACTCACTACCAAAGCTTCTTTGTTGCCAGGACACAGTGAATCTTTTCTGTCCTTTCTTCCACAACATGCCTATTTCTTCCTCTGGTAATGACACAACCATGCCTTTTCCCAGTGTCAGAACTGGTCTCTCATTACTCCAGCCCAGCCTACCTGCATTTCATGCCCAATCTGCCTCTCTCTTGAATTCTCCCTTGTTTTGTTTCTGTTAAATTTCCATCTTACACTGTTTTCTTCAGAGTACTTACCTCCAATTTTCCCTGGCCATTTCCATCATTATTCTGCTTGCCTTCTTTCCATCTTCTAGCTTAGCATGTCCATTTCTCAATTTTATTTTTCCTCTGCCAGCTGATATTTTTTCACTGCTCACATTTATTCATGGATCATACAGGCAACTGTCTCTTAGACTGTCTTACACCAAAGACACCAGGAACCAAATATGGATGCCAGGCACTCTGCACCTCCTACATCAGGCTGTCTTCACAGACTATGCTGTACTTTGTATAGTTGCCATACCCCTATTACTGCTGCTGCCATACCTCTCTATTATTAAAAAAAGCTAAGAGGGAGGAATTACCTACAAGTTTTGCTCACTCAAACTACCCCACAACCTTCAACGTCTATGTCTGCTTCTTGCCTTGTTCACTGTTTCCACAGCAATGAACCATCAGTACAACAATGCTGTGACGTAGAAGTGGAGCAGGAAGACAACATCAGCTCAGCAGGAAGCCCAAACAGAGAGACAATAGCTAAGGATAGCAGCTCCTTCAACTGGTACAACTGCCTCAAAGACAGAACATGCATAAACGCAATCTGACCTTCTCTTGAGATTAATAATTTGTTCCCTATGAACTGTTCTCATGTTCTGACAGTCATCCTCAAGATGACTTATACTGTCTTGGACACATGACAAGCAATTTCAAATGACAGTAACATTACTCATAAGTAATGTCACCATCTCCAGTATCTGATTGAACTGCATATCTACCAACAGTGTGGTTGGTGCTCTTACTAATGGCGAAATGGACCATTAATACCATTCTGGCATTTTTTTGCTATTAATATCTCTCTTTATGATTTCAGGTTCACTCTAAATATCTGTGTGTTTAATTTAGCTCCATTAACAGTCTGAATTCAAGTAATGTTTTTATACATCTTCTACTAAGTTGTGCCTACATTGTTCTATGCCAAAAAATTAGTAGAATGATTTGGGCTGGAAGGGACCTTAATGATCACCTCGTTCTATCACCCCTTCCATAGGGACAACTCCCACTAGACCACGTTGTGCAGAGCCCCATCCAACCTAGTTTTGAACGCTTTGAGGAATGGGGCATCCTGTTCCACTGCCTTTTCACACTTACAGTAAATAATTTCTTCCTAATAGCTAATCTAAATCTACCCTCGTGTAGTTTAAAACCACTACTTCTTGTCCTACCACTACATTCTTTGACTCTCTCTTGCAGAGAGTCCCTCTGCAGCTTTCCTACGCAAGAAGGCCCCATTTAAATACTGGAAGGCTGCTACAAGGTCTCCCTGAACCCTCTTCTTTTCTAAGCTAAAAATACCCAACTCTCTCAGACTGTCTTTGTAAGAGAGGTGCTCCAGACCTCTGATCATCTTCATGGCCTCCTCTGGACTCATTCCAACAGGTCCACATTGTCCTTATGCTGGTTACCCCAGAGCTAATACAGTACTGAAAGCAGGGTCTCATAAGAGCAGATTAGAGAAGATGAGTATCTTTCCTCAACCTGCTAGCCACACTTCTTTTGATGCACCCCAGAATATAGTTGGCTGTCTGGGCTGAAAGCACACGTTGCCAGCTTCTATTGAGTTTTTCCACCAACCAGCAACCCCAAGTCCTTCTCAGGGCAGCTCTTTATCCACTCATCGCCCAGTCTATCTCGGTGCTTGGGACTACCCCATGCCAGGTGCATGACCTTGCACTTGGCCTTGTGGAGCTTCAGGAGGTTCACATGGACCCTCAAGCCCGCCAAGGTCTCTCTAGTAGCATCCCTTCCCTCCAGCATGTTGACCGTACCACTCAGCTTCAGTCTTGATACCAACCCCTGAAGAAACACAATTTGTCACTAGCGCTTTTTTTTAATCACTTCTGTCACATATTTTTCAGAAAGAAAAAAAAATCCTTTCTAAACATCTGTACTATGTTTTTCCCATATCCACGTTTTTCCCTTACCTCCGCAGTTTAAAACTTCTTGGTTCCCTCCATCTAAATGGGCATGCTGGGCAGTATGAGTGAGATAGCTGAGACATGAGTGATAGCTGTAGAAGACTGGAGAATGTGGATAGATATTAGGGAAGCACTTAATGCACTTCAAGAATTGGTAGCATATCTTTTACACAGTTTAAGTTCTGTGATTAATGTACAGAGGGAATACTCATACCATGAAAAAAAAAAAGAAAAAAAAAAAACCAGACCAAAACAGCTAATTTGATAGCAGAGTGCCAATTACCTTTCTCGAACGAACTCTGCCATTTCTTTCTGCATTTGTTTCCCTTTAAGTTGCTTTTGAAGAAGAATTTCAAATCCCGATACTGTATTGTTCCCTTGTGAATCCTTCTTATCAGCCTGAAAGGAAAAAGGAATTTCAACCAAATGATATATGGGAATCAAAGGCAGACACACAGTTCCCAGAATCAACTCCAAGGAGTCTGACCACACTGAAGCAGTTTTTGAAGAGCCTTTTGCAGAAAGCATCACCTGTGACAAAGCTGCTCATCACACCCACACCTCAACCATTCTCAAAGAAATGTTCAAACACTCTCTCATTCCTTCTCACCTCTCCCTTAAAAAAGAAGTCGTGCAGTTATCTTCAGCTAGCAAAAGGCTGCTGGAACAGTACTGTCTTCCCATTTGCTCTCAGCCTTTCACACCTGCTAAATCCCCAGGGCTGGCTCTGGCAATCATGAGCCCTGACAACACCCTACAAAGAAAAAAAATGGACCCTGGGGCCAGCACAGTGGAATTGCTGCAGGAAAGGAGAAGACCCTGCTGCAGTCTTAAATGACCTATAATAGACTGTAAAATTCTGTGCTGATCCGTGCACAAAAAATATACAGCCAGTCCATAATGCAGGGCAAAACAGCAACTTTTTCAGAAGCCTAATGCAATCCATCCCATCTTTCAATTATTTTTCCTACATGATTTTTTTAATCCCTTGCTTCAATGACTTCAAGTTTGCTGCAAGGACCAATGCTGTCTCCTGTTTTCTATTCCATCCCTGTTTATCTATATTTCAGAATTTCATTTCCCACTCTCTTCTAACAGGCCCAGAGAACACTCCAGAATGATCACAGTTTTTGCTGTCACAAATGTCACAGTAATCAAAGAGTGAGACTTTAGAATGAATGTATGGCCATAACACCAGGCAGCGGGCAGCAACGTGTTACAAGCCTGAGACTGGAGGAGTATAGTGCATCGAAGAAGCCAGATCATGGATTATAAGGCTGAATGACAAGAAATGGGAGGATAAGCATTTGCAGAAGAAAGGCAACTTTCAGTCAAGTTCCATCGAGGAAAGATGTGAACTAAACCAAGCAGTGATCAAACATAAATGGAAAGAAACAATTGTGGTGGTGTCTTCTGAAAGGCACATAAAAAATATACCCATAAGCCATTTCGTATTTTATTGTTTATTGGGATCAGAAGCCTAGAAGAGATGGAAGAAATGCTATTGTTTTGGTAATGTGACCATTGGTAAACATGATACAGTATTTTAGCAAGCTACTGCCATTAAATCATTATCTGCTGCATGTGCTTCACACAACACTGAGCACTCTCAAGGGGAAGTGCTGCTGCAGCTACAACTGCACTCTTCTTTATAGTGAAATTCCTTCTTTTTTTTTTTTAAACACTTCATAGAATCATAGAATCATTCGGGTTGGAAAGGACCCTTAAATGTCATCCAGTGCAACTTCCCTGCAATAAACAGGGACACCTTCAGCTAGATCAGGTTGTTCACAGCCTGGTCCAGCCTAACCTTGAACAAGGACACACCACTGCTCTCTGGACTACCTGTGCCAATGCCTCACCACCCTTGTAAAAACTTCCTTTCCTTACATCTCTACATCTCCCCTCTTTTAGTTTGAAACAATTTCCCCTTTTCCTATCACAACATACCCTGCTCAAAAGTCTGTCCCCTTTCACATAGCCCCTCTTTAGATATTGACAGGCCGCTCTCAGGTCTCCCCAGACCTTCTCTTCTCCAGGCTGAACAGCCCCAGCCCTCTCAGCCTGTCCTCACAGGGGAGGTGTTCCATCTCTGAGATCATTTTTGTGGCCCTGCTCTAGACATGATCCAACAGGTCCATGTCGCTCTTATAGTAAGGACTCCTCATCTGGATGCAGTATTCCAGGTGAGATCTCACAATGCAATGCAGAGGGGCACGATCACCTCCCTTGACTCACAGGCCACAGTGATTTTAATGCAGCACAGGATATGGTTGGCTTTCTGGGCTGTGAGGGCATACTGCTGGCTCATGTCCAGCTTGCCATTTGCAATAATTGGTAACCAGAAACATGTGAGATTCATAAAATTTCCTTTGTTCAGGTAGTAACCCCTCCTCCCTCCCAAAAAATATTTTTCCAGTGGAGGACCCTTTCTATCAGCTCCACACTTGAAGTACTGACTCCTGCTATCACAACAAACCCCAGTTTAATTTGATCTGATCTGATCGTAAAAGTGGAGCAAAGTAGAAGAAAGCACTGCCATGCTGAATGCCTATGGTGGTTTAAGACCAGTAGGAAGCTCAGTACCACCGTGATGGTCTCCTGCTCTCCCCTCGCAGAAGGGCAGGGGAAGAAAACACAATGACAAAAGCTCATAACATTCTCTAACACGAAGCAGCTTCCAGTCTCTTCTCACAGAGGCCATCCCTGCAGCCCACCCCACACTACCAAAACTCTGCCAGGTAACCCAATACCTCTAACCCTTTAAAAGATGAACTTATCATCTGGCCTCCAGAATAAACTACGAGAATGATCTGTACAGTTATGCAGAAGGACTGTCGATGTTAAATCTCTAGCTTACTTGTGCACTCCTAGCTGCTGTGCTCTGAGAAACACCGAAATAATGTTCACTAATATGTTACTACTTCTGTACCCCTCTTCTGCTGCTGTTTGGCTGAGGTATTTTGAGATGTGTAGTTTTTCCTACATTCCATCCATTTCCTGACAACACTATGCCCCAACAGCTCACACTGCCTTTCAGGACACTCTTCTAATAGCTGTCCTCATCTGAGATGGATTAGAATGACTTTCACTGGCTTCTTCAGTCTCTCTTGCACTGCCCTAGCACAGCTGCAGCTCAGTCCAAATCCTTTACCTTCTACCACAAAGCAAGCTTTTCATTCCTCTTTTTCAGAAGCTCAAGAGCTGCAATATGGCATGTGGCTGTCTGCCTACTTACCCAGAAATAATCACAGTAGCTCCACTCTGAAGGTTTCAACAACTGCTGCTCTGGCATTATGTCAGGATGGGGGAATGTTACACAGTTTATCTGTAAAAGAAAAAAAAAAGAGAAAAAAAAAAAAGGCAGAAGATAGTTAGAAGGTAATGAAATTTAGTTGAGAAAAATGCAAATGAAAGATTACATATACACACTTCAATCAAAAAGAAACCAACAACACAGTGAGTGCGTGCTGGTGAAGAAACATTGGTTGTTGCATGGAAACAGCAGCTCAGTATTCCCAGAAAGCTCCTCTGAGCAAGCAGTAGCGTCAGCTGAGAAAAACTGCCTGTTTCACACAAGGAATGCTTGTCTGATTCAAAAGTACCGTACACCAACTTCTAGATCCCTAACAAAGCTGTGGTGAAATACCTGATGTGAGAAAGCCCTGAACACAAGAAATACCACAAAGATCTAGAGCACTGAAAGCACTGCTATTGGCCTATCTCATCAGCAAATTTTGGTTTGCAGGATTACTTAAAAGGTCTCATTTTTTTAGTATGCAGCACTCCGGTCAGTCAGAGACCTTTTCACATAAAGCTGATGATCCTGCAGAAATGGGAATGAACTCTAAAATCAGCTAGTCTTCAGTGCATGAAAGCCACACAATTTTTTAAGATAGAACTCATCACACAGTCATTAAACAAAGGCACAAAAATGTCCAAGTACTCATTAAGTTATCACAGAAGAAAATGCAGCACAGTGTAAGTGAAGGATGTGACAGCTACTGCAGAACACGCTGCAGAATAATTCTGGGTGCAGCTAAGCCTGTCGGGGAAGCACCAGCATGAGTCAGACTGCTGTCACTACATACCGCTCTCACAAAACTCCTGCTGGGCAGGCGTACTAAAAGCAATCCCTCCCAGCATGCTAGCCGGTTCACTGGACAGTAAAGGTACCTGTATATTAATCAAAGAATCAACAGAAATTAGGGATGGACAAGCATCACAACTGTAACTTTTTCTGAGGGGGGATTACTTAACATTCAAAGGAAATCCAAGGGATTGTGGGCAGGGCTATCACAGCTGCATATGCAGCCCCATATCTAGCAGTGATATGCTGTAAATCTGCCCTTGGCTTTTCAGAGTATCAGAAAGGACACAGCACGCTGCTGCAAAGTGCTGACACAGGATAAATCCACAATGCCAGATCAATGCAGACAAAGCCTTTAGCTGATACAACACTGTTCCTGCAAACCCACAGCAACTCTGCCACTGTTTGCCTGCACTAAAGTTTCAGAGGTTGTCCTGTATGTAATCCAAAAGATTTCTTCCTCCTCCTCCAGAAGGATTACTCTTTCCTTCCAGAGTTTGCCAGCTCTATTTCAAAGCAAGCTCAGGACTTTTCCCTTGTAGTGTCCAGCTGTAACATCATCTAGATCCTTTCTGAGCCATGTCTCTCCTGTCAGTGCTCCCATGGGAACTGCAGCCCCTGGCAGGCCTCACGTTGTCAGCAGCCATTCTCTCTGGACTACAGGAGCTGGAGAAAACACTCGCTCTCTCACACCTCCCCATCAGAAGCGTCATGCATCAGGAATCACAAAGACAGCTCAATTCTGAGCTGGATGGTGCAGCAAAGGGCACCTGTGTGACTCCAGGCTGACCTCTGTCCCTGCAGTCTCTGCACTAATTCTGTCTGTGAGGAGTTTTACTGAGAAAACCTTCTGCCTCAGCTAATATTTTCCTCTCCCTTGTCAGCTCAATCATTTCAGAACAGCACTGCAAGCCTATTGCATCCTATTTTTGTGTTAGGTAGGTTGGGTTACCTTCGCTCTTCCATTCAGGGACCACTGAAGCTGTTTGCTTGATGCAAGATTGAGTCAAAGTCATTTGCACTGGCATCCCGATGCTTAAAAGCCCAGCCCATGGCATTAAATAGCCTTATCAACCCCATAAAGAGTGGCGTCTGCTCCCTCCTCATGGGACCACTGATCTCATTAATCAAGTACATGTCAGTGGGTCAAGGTATTAAGTCTAAATTCAAACAACATGGAAGACAACAACTGTGCTGATTTCTTTTAAAAACATTGACTTTTGAACCAGTAGGGCATACAAAAACATGCAGAAGGGACTATTACAGTTGTTACTGCCATATGTATATTAAATATATATTAAAGTACGTATCTTAACTAATGACAGACTCACAGAACTTCAAGAGAAAACAAGGCATAATGACTCGCATTATGTTTGCACAGATGTCACAGGGACAGCCCAGGTGATCATCAGCCTCATCATGGCATTAAGTCCTCAAGCGGACGCTTCACTAATAAAAATAATGGTTGTTGTCAGCTTGCAACAAAGCAACTGTAGTGAAAAGACACCAGAAAGGCGTGCTCCAAATGTAAGCTAAGCAAAGAGACAGGCGGAAAGCAGCCTGTCCTTGCAGCTGCCACGGAACGCTGGTGGCATCACAAAACCTGTCTGAGAGGTCTGGGCACCTGGTGGATTGCCAAGGTCAGAGCCAAGCACGCAGAAGCTGTGCTGTGACAAACATGGTGACAACAAAGCCGGGCGGGGGGACAAACAGAGAACAAGCAACCCCATTCAGTGCCTTTCTCAGACAAGTCTGTTTTGTATCAAATTAGGAAACCGATCAAAAATACTTTTGCTTGTGTACTGATCATGAGCAAAAGCAACTGCAATCTTCATAGCCAAACACACCAGCTCATATTCCATGAGTGATGGTAAAATAAGCTGTTTAATTGTTATTATTATTTTTATGTCTGAGATGCAAAAGGTTTACGGACAAAAAGTCACAGGGACATAGGTGAGTTTGCAGGATTTGCACAAGAGCAGCATGCGCAAGACACTTTGTTGGGCAAGACATGCACATCCATTCCACGGACTTCAAAGTCCTGCGCATGCTTTGAAGTGGCTACCAGCAGCCTCTGGTAAATGAGACAATGCCAAGCAACATGAATAAAACAAGAATAATTTGATGAAGGTTTAGATAATCAACTACATATTTATTACATAAGACGCTACATAAATAAGTGAGCAGACAG
>JAOWBP010004377.1:166890-190746 GCA_028571105.1 Tragopan temminckii
AGACCGACCCCTGAGGGACACCGCTTGTGACCGGCCTGCACCCTGACACAGAACCATTGATCACAACCCTTTGGCTGCCTCCAGCCAGCCGATTCCTAATCCATCAAATAGTCTATCCTTCAAATCCACACCTCTCCAATTTAGAGAGCAGGATGTGCTGAGGGACCATGTCAAAGGCTTTGCAGAAGTCCAGGTAGATGACATCCACTGCCCTTCCCCTATCCACCGAAGCCGTCACTCCATCATAGAAGACCACCAGATTGGTCAGCACGATTTGCCCTTGGTGCAGCCATGCTGGCTGTCCCAAATCACCTCTTTGTCTCATATGGGCCTTAAAATAGCTTCTAAAAAGATCTGTTCCATGATCTTACCAGGCACAGAGGTGAGGCTCACTGGCCTGTAGTTCCCTGGGTCTTCCTTTTTACCTTTCTTAAAAATTGGAGTAATGTTTCCCTTTTTCCAGTCACGGGGAACTTCACCAGACAGCCATGATTCTTCAAATATGATGGAGAGCGGCTCGGCAACCACATCAGCCTTCTCTTTCAGAACCCTAGGATGGGTATCTTCCAGGCCCATGGACTTAAACACATTCAATTTCATGAGGAGGACTCGGACTTGTTCCACCGTTACAGTGGGACAGAAACCACTCCCCACACTCTCACCTAGAGGCTCTGGTCCTGGCAGACATGGGAAGACTGAGGCAAAGTACTCACTGGGTACCTCAGCTTTTTCTATGTCTGAGGAAGTCAGCTCCCTGTTACCTTTCATCAGAGGGGGAAGGAACGCTCTTCTTGGCCTGTTTCCTCCTGCCTATGTACCTGTAGAACCCCTTCTTGTTATCTTTCACATCTCTTGCCAAGTTCAGCTCCATCTGCGCCTTGGCTTTCCTAATCCTATCTCTACACACACGGACAACAGCCCTGTATTCCTCCCAGGATACACGATCTTGCTTCCACCTTCTGTACATTCCCCTCTTTTCTTTCGGTTTAAGCTGCAGGTCCTTGCACAGCCATGACAGTCACCTGCCTTCCCTGCTCAACTTCTGCTGGAGGATGGAGAGCCGTTGCACTCTCAGAAGGGTGCCCTTAAAGAGCTGCCAGTTCTGCTCTGTGCCCATGCCCTTAAGGACAGTTTCCCAGGGGTTCCCACTCAGCAGTTCCTTGAGCAGCCGGAATTTTGTTCTCCTGAAGCACAGGGTCCTAGCTCTGCTTTTTGCCAGGCCCGCATTCTTCAAGATCACAAATTCCACAAAGGCATGGTCACTGCAGCCCAGGCTGCCTCCAATCTTAACCTCTCTAGTGCTCTCCTCTGCATTAGTGAGCACCAGGTCCAGTAAGGCTTCACCTCAGGTTGGTCCATCTATTACCTGGACCAGGAGGTTATCCTTAACAGACTCCAGGAATCTCTTGGATTGTCTGTCACCCATCGTGCCACTCTCCCAGCAGATATCCAGGTGGTTGAAATCCCCCATCAGGACAAGAGCCCACGAGCGCGACACCTCCTGCAGCTGAAGCAAGAAGACCTTGTCAACAGCCTTCTCCTTATCGGGTGGCCTGTAGCAGACCCCAACCACTAGATGGCCTTTACTGGACTGATCCTTGATTTTTACCCGCAAGCTCTTGACCTGGTCATGGCTGTTTCTCAGATACAGCTCTTAGCAAAATGCAAAAGCAGAGTGTGTTATGGTGGGAAGTGGCAATTGCAAACAATCCAAATGACCCAGGAAGCGAAAAAGCAGTGACACATAGAGAGATGTCAGAAGACAGTTGTTTGTAAAAGAACTGTATATACTCAGAACTCCAGTTTTCAAGGAATAAAGTAAAAACTATTTTTCTCCTGTCAGCCTATGCAATCCACATTTGTCGTAACTACCTGAACTCTGTACCTCTGATGAGATATGAGGGAGAGGAATAAGAATACGTCTATAAATGTTAACAACTGTGTGGGTCATAAGGCAGATGGAGTCACAGGTTCAAAGGTATAGCAAAATCATTAACAGTATACATGTTGTCCATGTGTTTTAGCAAAAGCACCCCAAAATGATTCTGGTGAGAAAGCACACAATTATCCTTGTTTCTTCTTCCCACCAAGATCATCAAAGAATTGCTGATCATTATGGAAAATAAAGCAGGATATATTCTTCTACCTTAGATGGACAAAAAGCTGTGAAGCTCAAAGATGAGAAATTCAACTTATCCTAAAAAATGACAGAAAGACAGAAAACTAGAAAACCCAGAAAGTAGTACAACCAGCAGTGTTGAAGTGCAGTTTGAAGTGTTTTGTCTCTTCCTTATCTCCTGTGAGTGATGTGGTATCTGTGAAGATTAAAACTGATGGAGTTGGTCTGATAGGCTGCCAGCTCCCAATGTTTTATTACTGAGAGAGCAACAGAAATCACTACCAGAGAAGACAGTGATTATCTGAGCTGAGAATTGGTGTCACAGGGGTCATGAAAAGTGGAATATTTTCTATTTGTCATCAGTCTTTGATGTGTACACAGTGACTGGGAGCGCGGCTGGAAGCTGTTACATTTAGAAAACAGAGGTTTTGGGGTGATTTTAAACAACACTACTAGCTCGTGGCAAAGCATGTAAAACATGCTGTTTATGTGCACATCAAGGCAAAAAGAACAGCAACTATTTCTGCCCTGTTCACCAAACATAGCACTGTGAATGCATGAAGTCTGTTACATTTTCTAAATACTCTTTTCATGCCAGAGCACAAGTGATCGTATGTTGTTTCCATATGATAGGATTGATATTTACTTCATACTGAATGAATTCACATGCTTGCAGGTTATTTAAAGTGGTACACAATGTTTTTCATGATCATTCATTGTTTGAAACATTTTTTGTAAAACATCTATTTGCTTCTCTCCCCAGGAATACATTGTAATGGGACTTTTGATCAGTTTGTTTGCTGGCCATACTCAACCCCAGGAAAAGTATCTGTTCCTTGTCCTTCGTATTTGCCATGGTTGCAAAATGGTAATGTAAAAGTTGTAGTTTTTCTTGGAGTTTATGCTGGCAATCCAGACACGTGACAAATAGTTCTGGTCTATTTTGTGATCAGTGACTTCTTTTCAACTCTTTTCTGACTTGACACACAGAATTACAATCAATGTTTAGTTATTTACTTTTTTTACCCTTATTTACCACTGTCAAAGCAAAATTTCCAAGGATGTATAACTGTACAGTCAGGCCTTGATTGGTAGTAACAGATTTGGGGTTCAGCTTCTGGTATGCCTACTGATCCAAGAGATTAAGCACTGGAATAGAATAGACAAACTAATGGGTCTGAGCAGTTCGCCCTCCACTGCAAGGTGCTGCACCAACAGCAAGTGGTACATTGAAAAAAAAGGTTTTCCAAGCTGTGCTGTCCTGGACAGAGTGGGGCAGGAAGGCCCTCCTGGAAGGGAAAAAATAGTAACATCTGCAGGAGCAAAACCATCTGAAAGCAAATAGTCTTCGTTTTCTCCAAAAGGAATTTAAAAGCATTCTTACCAGCACAGTCTAATGATTCTGAATCCTGCTTAGTTTTTCTTAGCTACATATGTTTTTTTTACTCATATTTGTAATACCTCTTAGAAGAACCAATTGTGCTTGAGTTCTTTGGTTGGGAATCTACCATGGGCTGTTTATCCTAGATTTCTCCAGTCCACCCCACAAATGATTTAATCAAAAATGTCATCATCTGTCTTTTTTGGGGCTGTTGAGCTCCAAAACAGAGAAGACCAACCTTTATCTATTCTCTCAAGTATTTTCTTCTTCCAACCACTTGTAACAAATTCAGCTGCTCAAAATAAACATGGTAGCATCTTACTTCCCTCTTTTTTTTTTTTCCTTTTTTTTTTCTTTTTTTCTGTCTGAATTTCTACAAAAAACAACCTGCAAGACATTGCACCAAATCATGAAGCTTTCCACTGTGATCGCAATGGGAAATACTAATACTAATTAGAATTAGGTTGGGATGCATTCTCATCCATGCCCCAGTGTATTAGGAGAAGTGTCACTGAGACAACCCTGCTGTCTGTCCTAGTGATTCCGTGGATCTGGGGTTACCTGTGGTCCCCTCTTCTCCTCTTCACGTTTCCAAGGTACAGCTGTGTTTGTTCTGGCACACAACTGGACTTGAACCAGAAATGCTTGTGGGCTTGAGATAGATTTTTTTATGATTTGGTATCATTGCACTGGAAAACTAGAGTACTCTAAAACTAAGATTTTGGGCCACATTTCATAGGAACACCTTATTTTTTTCAATGTCTAGATTAAGTATCTGCTCCAGTTATGGTCCACATAAATTTTAGCCCCTTTTCCTGGCTCTAGAATCCCAAGGCCCATCCTCACAGTCAAGCTCCTGGATGGCCTTTCTGAAGATTAGAGTTTACAAAGTGTTGCCAAAATTCTCCCTAATGATAATGCGGAAGAGCACACAAAGCATTATTTCGTCTCTCCTACTTTGTATCTGGCATTGGTCAGTTTACTGCCTTTAGAGCTAGCCTAGCAATGAAGTGGGACCACACTACAACAGAGCAGTTTCTGAATGAAAGCTTAGGAAGGTGGTTCTCTAAATAACATAAACCCTAAGATCCCTCCTGACCTGATCTGACATGAACTTCTGGGATCCCTGAGCTTTTTTGTCCTAGACAGGAACTTTTTCTTCCTCAGATACGCTTTTACTTTTTAAAGATATATTTGTCATACTGTATAAATCATGTCCTTAAAGAGTCTCCATTTCTGTATGGTATGCCAGAATGCTTGTAAACGTGGAGGTCATTTCCTGCTTGGAGAATCTGTTAAAACTCCACTACTTGTTGGACCATAAAATGTGCACTGGACATGGACAGGCAATCCTCACACAAAACTCCTGCACCATCACAGCAAACTGTGCTCTAAAAGCAGTTCTCTCAGTTCCAGTCATTCAAAGTAAAATTAGATATTCTGGTGGTTGCTGCTGTATGGACAACTGTTGCCCTCTTAGCCTTCTCTTCTCCAGACTGAACAGTCCCAGGTCTCTCAGCCTTTCCTCATAAGGGAGATGCTCCAGGCCCTGGCCATCTTTCTCTGTCTGCCTTGAGCTGGGGAATCCAGAACTGGACACAGTACTCCAGATGTGACCTCACCACAGCAGAGCAGAGGGGAGAACCTCCCTCACCCTACTGGCCACACTCTTTGTAATGCGCTATACGTCACTGGCCCTCTTGGCCTCAAGGGCACACTGCTGGCTCATGGTCACTCTCATGGCCACCAGAATCCCTAGGTTCTTCTCTGCAGAGCACCTTTCCATCAGGTCAGTACCTGTCCTGTACTGATGAATGTGGTTATTTCTTCTCAGGTGTAGGACTCCTCACATGCCCTCTTCACTTTTTGAACCTCATAAGGTTCCTCTCTGCCCAACACTCTAGTCTGTCCAGGTCCCACTGAATGGTAGGACAGCCTTCCAGTGTATCAGCCACTCCTTCCAGCTTTGTATCAGAACATGCTGAGGGTGGACACTGTCCTTTCACCTAGGTCACTGATGAAGATATTGAGAAAAGACTTGACCCAGCACTGTCCCCTAGGGAACACCGCTAGCTAAAGGCCTCCAACTAGACTCTGTGTCATTGATCACAGCTCTCCGAGCTCTGCCATTCAGCCAGATCTCAGTCCACCTTACCATCCACTCACCTATCCTGCAGCTTGTTTCACAACAAGGATGTTGTGGGAGATGGTGTCAAACACCATTCTGAAGTCAAGATACACAAAATGCACTGCTCCCTCCCCATCTACCCAGCCAGTGACGTCACCATAAAAGGCTACCAGGTTGGTCAAGCATGATTACCCCTTGGTGAATTCATGTTAACTACTCCTGATAACTTTCTTCTCTTCTAATTTCTTGGAGATGGCACCAAGAATAAGTAGCTTCATCACCTCTCCAGGGACAGAGGTGAGGCTAACTGGTATGTAGTTTCCCAGATCCTTCTTCTTACCCTGTTTGAAGACTGAGGTGACACTGGATATCCTCCCTGCTTTCTTCTACCAAATGTGAAAAATATATTGCCAAAGACAAAATAAAAGGTGTGGGGGGTTTTTTGTTTTGTTTTGGTTTGGGTTTTTTTTGTTTGTTTGTTGTTTTGCCTGCATTTGAGCGAGGGTTTATTGCTATGGTGTAAGGGAGAAATCGTTAAAATGTTCATGAAAAATGAAATCTTTATTTTCACCTTTAAGACTAAACCTCTATTTACTTTCAGGAAGTGCAGGAAATGTATACAGAGTCTGCTTAGATGAAGGTACTTGGCAAACGAAGGAAAACTCCACAGACATTTGGCGTGACAGTTCAGAATGTTCTGAGAAAAATAATCTCCAAAAAAATGTAAGCATGATGTTTTATACCGTGGTTTAATACTTTAATCTTTGTAATCCCTTCTTGAATAACTGATAAAATATTTCTGTTGAATACCTGCAAAAGATGT
This sequence comes from Tragopan temminckii, assembly GCA_028571105.1. Taxonomy (NCBI): domain Eukaryota; kingdom Metazoa; phylum Chordata; class Aves; order Galliformes; family Phasianidae; genus Tragopan; species Tragopan temminckii. The sequence goes on from JAOWBP010004377.1 coordinate 173,342, forward strand.
TCAGATTTCATTTGGATTACCAAATTGAAAACTGCTAAGAAGCAGCAGAGGAAGAAAGATTAAGGAAGGAGATTCTTGCTTTAGATTAGACAAATTGTTTTCTGTTTAGAGTCCAGCATTCACATGTGCTGAATCCCTCCTAATAAAATTGAAATAAAAAACCTGCAACTTGTCTAGCAAATAGCTTAGAGGACTGGAAGTCAGCCAAAGCCAGACTCCCAACCCCTGTGACCTCCTGAGCCTTTTAGCACAGCAGTTCAAATGGAAACCAGGAATCCTGATGCCTTGCCACCTTGCCCAGCTGTGCAATGCCTCGCAATGAATGCAACGAATTCAGATAACAGTAAAGCATGTGACTGAATGGGTTTCAGCTTCTTATAACTACTTTTGCCACACTGGCTTTGCTGATCTCAAAATGAAGTCTGTTTGGTGAGCAGTATTACTACTGAACACTTTATTAATTTAGCTTTTGTTACTTTGGTAAGTGCTATTAATGTTTATTACTTTACTGATTTTATTTTTACTAGTAATTTATTGATCATGTATTATTTATTAAGCAAGATTATTTCAGGATTACCAAGACCTTAATAAACTCTTTACACAGTGAATATATGGTTTTCCAATCTCACAGTTTATTCCAGTGTGATAAACTTGGAGTACTTAGTTTTTCTCCAGACTGTTGACTATCCTGGATTGTAAACTTGTGGGTGGAAGACTACCACTTTAATTCATCAGGTGTGACAACAAGAGAACAAGAGGCTTCTCTGAAAGCTTTAGCCAGCTTTCCAAACAAGCCTAAATGTGTGTTTATACCGTGTAATTATATTTAGTCAAAAGCCACAAGCAGTTAGGAATAACCCAGAGCTTGTATCCACCCACATCTGATGAATCAACTTCATTTCACTTGCTTCAGATTTGAAAAAATGTCAGCCAATATAATTCATCCTGTTGGAATGTTTTCATGGAGCTGAGTGACTAATGAACATCCCTTGGGAATCTCCTGCTGTGCCTCTGGGCATCCTCTCCAAGGATTCCACCAGCAGGCACAGCTCACTCTGCTATCCAGATAGTGCTTATTAGCATAAACTGATTTAGAGACAGCTAACTGGAGGAGAAGAGCGTGATAATCTGTGGCTGTACAAGTAGATAGTTCACACAGTTAACAGCAAGGGTGTTGCCAGACAAACCCCAGCCCAAATAAAACTCCTTAGCACCTGTGTAGTATTAAGAAGCAGGCAGTCTATTACAATGACTCTATAGATACAGTTGACTCTGAAAATTTTACTCACAAGACCAGTGTGTATCTTGTCTCCCCAGATCACACAAACAGTGATTGCATTTCAGTGCATGGGTGGAGCTCACTCTGCAGTTATTAAACATTAGGATCCATTTCATTTATGTAATTGTTTTAATGATTAATAGTCATTAAGACTCAAAATTGGATTTGTGCAAGAGAAATCTGGAAATGGGACCTTGAAGGCCTTCAAATTTGAGAAAAAACTTAGTCTGTTCTCCAGGATCTCTCCCACAAGGTTTTAATGAGGAAATGCAGGGAACAGACATCAGAAATTGGCCCTGGCTATGCTGCAACACAAATAAATTGGACTCAAAAGCTTCTTATTTATATTCATACCCTACTTACCTGCCTGCATATACATATGCAAAGCTCCTTTCTTTTTTTCTTTTCCTAGGAAGAAGAACATAAATTACTTACCACACTACAATTGTTGTACACGATAGGATATTATTTTTCTCTCATCTCACTTGTCTTAGCTCTCCTTATACTTTCTTTACTCAGGTTAGTATGAAATTGCATGCATTTTAAAATATAAAATACAATATGCACGTTGTTGTTTTTGCATAGTTGAATTTATTATTTCTGATGTAAGTTATGGAGGAAATTCCTGTATAAAATCAATCGATGGCAACAATATGACTATAACGGTATTTTTTGTTGTTGCTTTCTTTGAATTAAATATACTCCAAAAGATTTATACATCTTGTCCCCCACAGAAAACTTCACTGCACAAGAAACTACATCCATATGAATTTATTTGCATCTTTCATCTTGCGTGCCACAGCCATTCTTATTAAAGACACTGTACTCCACAAGATTTACTCCAAAAGACCAAATGATGAAACTGGATGGATATTATTCCTCAGTCCTGAGGTAACTTCTTAGTTTGTTGCTAATAGTAAATGTGTACTCCCAGTGGCCATAACAGTTACCAATACAGAAGTTTGTCATATAGCACTAAGTTTTAAGGTGTTTGCTAGTTGAGATTCAAATCTCAGGCAGTCTGGAAAAACTGTGTTCATAAATTATAATGCACTCATTAAAAAAACAACAACAACAAATATACTAAAAAAAAATCTATAGATATGTTTAGACACTTCTACTTAAGCAAAACAGTTTTTTCACACTTGTAGCTTTAGGAAGAATTCAATACAGTTATTCAGCACTTACATAAGAACTCTTGCATTTATTCATTCTAGGTATGCATAGCAAAATGCAATGTACACAAATACTGCATTCAACACTATGCTTCCAAACAACGCATTTACAGTGAAAGTACATGAAGGGGAAAACAGTTCAAAGGCTTTTCAGTACTAGGAAATTGTGTAAATTTTCAGAGTCAGTATTGAACACAACAGCCATTGCAGAGTTACTTTCATAGAATCCCATATGGTTGAATTGGAAGGGACTTCACAGCCTCCCCAGCCCCATCCCTGCCATGAGTTGGCTCTCCCCTCAGTTCAGGCTGTACAGGGCCCATCCATGGCCTTTGGGCACCTCCAGGGATGGGGAACCCACAACTCTCAGGGCAGCAGTGCCAGGGCCTCATCACTTCTGGGTGAAGATTTTCCTCTTAGTAGCTAACCTAAATCTCTCCTCTTTCAGTTTAAAACCATTGCCCTTGTCCTGCCTGGTCCTATCAGACCATGTAAAAAATTGGTCTCTCTCCTGCTTATAATCTCCCTTTAAATACTGGAGAGCCTCAGAGAGGTCTCTTTGAAGCCTTCCCTTCTCCAGGCTGAACAAGATGAACTCCCTCAAACTTTCTCCATGGGAGAGGTGCTCCAGCCCTCTGAGCATTTCTATGGCCCTTCTCTGGACCAACTCCAACAGATCTGCATCCTTCTGCTATGGGCCCCAGGCCTGGGCACAGTGCTCCAGGTGGGGCCTCACAAGGACAGAATAGTTCTGCTGATGTGCTTGTATACCAGCAGCACTTATCTTCTAGTAAACAATAAAATTAATACTCCTCACTGCTTCCCCTTGTTCCCAAGTATCAACCCTGGCATGAACTCTGAGTTGTTTCCAGAATCATAGTGCATCCTGAGTTGGAAAGGATCCACAAGGATCATAGAATCATAGAACTATAGAATGGCTTGGGTTGGAGGAACTGTTAAAGATCATCTAGTTCCAGCCCCTCTGCAATGGAGGATCATCAAGTCCAGCTCCTGGTTCCACACTATCCTAATGTCAATTCACATGTCTGACATTTCACCAAATGCTTTTTGAACTCCGGTTCTACCCTTTTTTTCTTCAAAGGCAGAGACATATCCAACCTAACTGCATCATGTTTACCTCTATTCCCAGAAAGTCCAGATCTCCCAAAATAACAGCTGTTCTGTATCTTGAAGTACTTATGACTGAAATACATACATATCACAGCCACATACTGGCTTTAAAATGATTGCTGAAGTAACAAGGGAAAATTAGGATTTGTCAGAGCTTTTATGTATTACAGTGGTTCCTGGTCTTTCATTCCTACAGATTTTAATCATTTGCAGAACCGCTCAGTTTTTCATGCACTATTTTGTTGGAGCAAATTATTTTTGGCTATTAGTAGAAGGAATTTATCTGCATACATTATTGATTACTGCTGTGCTCTCAGAAAGAAGACTGCTGCAGACATATATAGTGATAGGATGGGGTGAGTACCTAATGATTTCAAAGCTTTTGATTCTGTGGTATTTTTTCAAGACATTGATGAATATTTTGTAATGAAAAGAGGAAAAAAAAGTTTCATTTTTGTTCTGAAACCAGCGTTTATCAATAGAAGCATATTAGAAGTGACATGTTAGTTGCAGCTCAGTTTGATTTGCAAATAGAGGTAGTATCTTGGTTTACCTGAAAACAATAGCCTAATAGAATGAGAAGAAAATTTACTACATTTGGTAATATTCTCTACCAGTGTCGAATATTAAAGCACTATCAGCACCTTCAATTTCTTCATCTGAATTAAAACATCTATTTGGTCAAGATATCTACACATTAAACGCTTTGCTTTTATGTATTCACCTTCTGAGCTCAGCAAAACTTGCTGAAGCTCTAAAGTGTGCTTTAAATTAGAGGACAGTTCAAAACACTACATGATTCAGATCCTGTATTTCAGACATTTTTCATGGAAGAAAGACAACATAAAGGCAGTTACAAGCATTTTAACAATGTTGCGTAAATTATTTTCTCTTTCTCTTTTTTCTTGAGAGTAGTGCATAATTGGACAATTGTGTTTGTTGCTCACTTAGCATAATTCTGTATACAGCCTGAACAAAAGGGAAAGTCAAGGTTTCCTAATTCCCAATAATCATCTAAAATCTACCCATACAACTTGCAAGTCTTATAAAAGTTTTTATGAAGATTTAAAAATGTAATTTTTATCTAGGTTTGGTGCAGCACTGATTCACAGCTGATGGAGTGACCCGAGGGGGATGATAGGGTGGATGGCCATAGGAATATCTGCTAATCATAAAGCTTTTATCAGTGTATAGATTTACTAGCTCACTCACTAACACCATTCAATTTACTTTTTCAAATGTAAAACTGCATATCCAGGACTGTAGGATACATATATATCTGTATATGCATATATGAATATATATATATATTTAAAACAAGAAAAAGAAAAAAAAATGTACTAAGGAAAATTATTTTTAAAGGATTAATCTGTAGTGGATGACTATATAGTTTATTATTCCATATTTTCTCTACTTTATTGCGTACTAAAATCTCTACTCAGGATAAAAAGGTAAATTTTAAAGATCTGTTTAGACTCAAACAAAGAAAAACAAATAAAATGTCAGCTAAGATTGAAATTATAATAATTACAATTGGAATGGAAAAAAAAAACATTTAAAAAAGCTTAAAATAAATTTTTGTTTATTGTTATAAAGGCTGTTGTTATAAATTCCTTGTCAATTTGACAGTAACTTACATCATTCAGTTCCAGGTGTCTAAAATTGTACAAGACTGTAATAATCACAGGGAATTGTGACAAGACAGTTCCTTTTACTTCTTTTTGGTACCTGTGCTATCTCTTGATATTTTAAATAGGATTTGGGTAGCATCTAAGAAACAAATATCTTTCTGGAATAATTTCTAGAATTAAGTGAATTTCAGTTAAGGCCACATTTCCTGTGTTTATGAATGTATTTATTAAATAAATACACATATATTTATGAAATAGGAACCATTCCTGTAGAAAAATACCAATTCTTTAAGCAAGATTCAAAACAGGGTTTCAGCATAAACTGGGAAATTTTGCTGAACTAACACACATCAGTTCCTTTTGCTAAACAAATATACTGGTCCTTAAAGTATGTATTGATCTCTAATACTAAACTAGACTATATCTTAAGGTTAGTCTATCTGGTAGAGAGAGGGAGTCATTTTATCTAACCAAGTTAAATTTATGTGGGTAATATCTACATTCTTCCTAGAACTAAAGGAAGAAGACAAGAAGGAACAGAACTGTGGAGATCATCTGGTCTCATCCCATTGCTAGACCTAGTGAGCACTGTCCAGACAAATATATTTTTGTATGGAAATCTGTTTTGTTTATTTTTAATAAAACGGTTTTCCAAAAAGAACACTGCTTATTAAAAAAAAAAAAAAAAAAAAAACCTCCAAAACTTCACTGAAAATGACCACCATAACACTGAAATATTTTCACTTTTGGTGTTTCATTGGAAAGTTTGAATTTTCCCATGTCCTAAGCCCCTTCCTCAAAATGGTACCTGCTTCAAAGTTACATGAGTTTGCTCAAAACCAGTAGAGTTCTGATTATTTGGAGGAATGGAAATGCCACTGCTCATTTGTGTCCACATTTCAATGCTTGATTGCTCTAATTTGAAGAATATTTTCCTTATACCTAATATGAACTTTGCCTGCTACAGCTCTTTCCTATTTTCTACCACTCTTCTGCTGTGCACCTCCTGCTCTATGTGTTTCTGCTATTGAATAGTATTGAAGACACTAGTTAGGCTTCCTCTTAAACTTTTCTTCTTAAGGCTGAAGACATTTAGTTCTCTCAGTCTCTTCTTCTACATGATGCACTACAGGTCCCAGTAGTCTTGGCCTCTGCTGGAGTATTCATATTTCTTCTAGTTTATCTACATCACGGACTTAGAAAATTTAGACTGATCAGCAACATTTATGTATTCATGTATGTGCATACAATTTGCACATTGAAAATTTGATATTCAATTATACAAGGAATTTCTTATTTTCTTTGAGGTGCAAATGGGGAAAAACAGGAAGAGGTTGATTTTCGTACATCTAAGTAGAATGCTGAAAATCATGTCTTTGCACCAGGGTCCATAGTAGTGTGTCTTTATTTTGTATGAATCATTCTGCAAGCTTGGCTGTAATACCTCTTTTTTTTTTTTTTTTTACAGTTGTTCCTATTCTGTTTGTCGCCCCCTGGGGAATAAGCAGATCAAAACTGGAGAACACAGGGTAGGTTACTAGGCTAAACTGTCTTAGAATACTGGTTTTCAGTTTGCTTATTTTTTTCCAGAAGCTTTTGACAGTAATTGACAAAACTATTGACTTTTGGATTATATTAAGATTATACAGTACGTAGTAAGACTTGCTAGATTTTAAAGGTTCATTTTATTCTTTTTAAATTTAACTACTGGAAATTCATGGATTCAATTACACATAAATCAAGAAGGAAAATGAACATTCACTGTTTCTCAAATGAAAACTATTGTATCTATTTTTCACTCATGAGAGGCAATTTTCCTGCACAAACATCTTCCCTGAGAGCGTCTTAGCAAGAAAAGGAGACCAATGCTTTCCCCGGAGACCATCTTTGGTTTGAGTTTTATTAACATTCAATGTCAGATTGGAAAAAAATATTAGTTACAGTAGATGCACCAGATAGTTTTGAGGTTTGCAGCCTCCAAAAACTTCTCTCAAAATTCTAGCAGGAAGATCTCCACAAAATGTACAGTTTTTGGTTATACTCTTCATAGTTTAATTCAGTTTCTCTTGAATACCACCTAGAAGTTTAAACTTTGTCAAGTATCCTTTGAAATATGTACATGCGTTATTTAAGCTTTCTTATTTATTTCCATGAAAAAAAATATTTTTTCTAATTATTCTGCAGGTGCTGGGGAACAAATGAACACATGGGAATCTGGTGGATCATTCGAGGACCGATGTTGTTTTCTATTACAGTAAGAACTATTTTTTCTGTTCCTAGCATGATGGCTGTATCAAATGTAACATCTCTTATTTTATCACGTTGGCCCATGATGCATGAAAAAGTGTTCCATAGCTGCAAATTTGCTCAATCAAATAGCATTACTGTGCTCTTTTTATCTGTTGTAATTTCCACAGAAATAAATAGGAGGCATTACTTTCAGAGAATCCTACATAGCATATACAACTATATCTATTGTGATCCTTTCAATAAATGTAATCCAATTGTTGTGTTAGAGGAGATGAGGCAGAAAAGATTGCAGATGAGATTTCTTACTTGCTGTCAGTGCAGGTATGTCCCCAGCACAACTTACATTTCCAGAGAGTCGACAAGGCATAAAAAAGATTAGAGGAATAGATGATTTGATCAGCATCCTGCTAATTTGTCTAGCAAATATTGTACAGAAGAAATCCACTTTACTTATGCTAGGACTGCTCAGACTGTGATACTGAGGAACTGATGCATGTGGAAAGAAGGGTATAATTTTCTGTCATGCTGTAGGAGAGATGTAGCAATTATGACTTTAGAGAAGAAGCAGTGGACTGTTTTGCTTCTGCTGAGCTGGAGAGAAACACATGAGAGAGAAAGGGGCTGTAGCTGGGACTGAGCTGTAAAGCAGAGCAGCACATTTAATAAGCAGTCAACAAGAAGTAAAAAATTTGATGGGCAGCAGAGCTCTCTTGACTCTCAAAAGGCAGTGGAGAAACGAGCCAGAAAAGAAAGAATCATATCATAGAATCATCAAAGAATCATAGAATCACAGAATGGCCTGGGTTGAAAAGGACCGCAATGATCATCTAGTTCCAAACACCTACTACATGCAGGGTCACCAACCACCAGCCCAGGCTGCCCAGAGCCACATCCAGCCTGGCCTTGAATGCCTCCAGGGACAGGGCATCCACAACCTCCTTGGGCAACCTGTTCCAGCGCGTCACCACCCTCTGGGTGAAAAACTTCCTCCTAACATCTAACCTAAACCTCCCCTGTCTCAGTTTAAAGCCATTCCCCCTTGTCCTATCACTATCCACCCTCACAAACAGCCGTTCCCCCTCCTGTATATAAATTCCCTTCAAGTACTGGAAGGCCACAATGAGGTCTCCCCGCAGCCTTCTCTTCTCCAAGCTAAACAAGTCCAGTTCCCTCAGCCTTTCCTCATAGGAGAGCTGCTCCAGCCCTCTGACCATCTCAGTGCCCTCCTCTGGACCCGCTCCAAGAGCTCCATGTCCTTCCTGTGCTGGGGGCCCCAGGCCTGGACGCAGTGCTGCAGATGGGACCTCACAAGAGCCGAGTAGAGGGGGACAATCACCTCCCTCTGCCTGCTGGCCACCCCTTTTTTAATGCAGTCCAGCACACAGTTGGCCTTTTGGGCTGCAAGCGCACACTGCTGGCTCACGTCCAGCTTCTCGTCCACCAGGACCCCCAAGTCCTTCTCCGCAGGGCTGCTCTCAAGAAGAGCTTCCCCCAGTTTGTATAAATAAAGAGAAGGGACTTGAAAGGTGTAAGGAGGAAAAAGCTGAAAGAGAGCAGGACTGCCTCAAAACTAAGGGAGGGATCATGATCAACAAAGTCCAGAACTTCAGATCCAGAGGGAATCTAAACTAATAAATAATCAATATGTATTTTCTTTCAAGGTTAATTTTGGCATCTTCTTAAAAATTCTGAGGATGTTGATTTCCAAACTAAAAGCCCAGCAAATGAGCTTTCATGACTACAAATACAGGTATGTAATACATAATAAGAGATCCTAGTCCTTTTTATTTTCACAGCATCGAAACGTTCCCATCGTGTCCTTGCAGATTACACACTTACCTACCCACCACTGTCAATGTAAAATATATTCAGAATAAGATATATAGAAGCCAGCTGAGAAAACAGGCTCTGCAAATAATTTCTTATCTGAGTGATAAAGATAGGTCATTATCTGTGTGTTAAACTCCTCAAGGAGTTTAAAATACAGTATGGATTCTTCTCTCAGGTGTCCAGAATGCATATAAAATAGCCTTGTCTACTGTAACTTTTTTTGTGTGTGATTGTGAAAAAGGGCCCTCAAAAGAAGAAATGTTCAGAAGATCTGTGAAATGTTCCTAGTTTCCTTGGTCACCAGCACCTACCTGTTTTTCACAGATACAGGCACTGTGCAAACTTACTGAGCTTGCACCCCCTCCATCAAGATCACTGATTAAAATGCTCAATAAAATTGGGCACAGTACTGAGCCCTGAGGAACACCACTTGTGACCGGTTGCCAACTAGATTTAATTCTGTTCACAGTGACCCTTTGGGCCCAGCCATCCAGCTGGGCTAGCCATCCATTCAAACTATGAGCAGTCAGTTCCTCCAGGAGAAGGGTATGGGATACAAATGCCTTGCAAAAGTCCAAGTAACAATATCTACAGCTTTTCCCCTCATGCACTAAGCAGGTCACCTTATTATAGAAGATCAGGTTAGTCAAGAAGGACCTGCCTTTCATAAACACATGCTGACTGTGTCTGATCACTTGGTTGTCCTGTAATGCTTTCTGATTTCACTCAAGATGCTCTGCTCCATGACTTTCCCTGCACTGATGTCAGACTGACAGGTGTGTTAATCTCCCAGACCTCCTTCCTCCCTTCTTACAGATGGACATCACATTTGTCAATATCTAGCCAACCGAGACCACCCTAGTTAGCTGGGCAATCATTTCTGGAATAATTTCTATGTAGATCCACTTTCAATTTTGCACTAAGGATGTTGAGAAATACCATAATTATATATTTTCTTTTCAAGACTGGCAAGATCTACACTTGTGCTGATTCCATTGCTGGGGATCCATGAGTTTATATTTTCCTTCATCACTGATGAACAGGTGGAAGGATTTCCAAGACATGTAAGACTTTTCATTCAGCTGACAATGAGTTCATTTCATGTAAGTACTGTTTTGCAAGTACTTTTTAGGCATCACATATCCACCACCTATGTATGTTCTTTATCTGTAGATTCTACAGGCGTATAGCATCCTTTTAAAATAGTTTACTATGGCCTGTAATGTCTTTAAATATACAGTAGAGATTATAATAAGTACGTGAGTTGTTCAAAACATGGTGACCCCAAAGTCCAAAAAAAGGAGTCTGATGTTTTCAGAAAGAGTATATCCTGTATTCTCTGAGAGTGACAGATCTCTGACCTGAAAACAGAATAAAACCAGCCTATTTTAAGTAGTGTTTCATGTAAATTAGTTCTTAAAAAACACTGGACAGAATTTTATTACAATTTTAAAGTGACCTCTTGATTTTATAGTCAGAAGAAGCAGGTTGGGCCTGGATTCATGTTTTTCAGCAAATTTTGTATATTCAGCATATGTCAAATACACCACAGTGATTGTGTCATATCACATAACAAGAAAAGAAAAATCAGTGAAAAATCAGAGAAAATGGGCACAATACCTGGGGATACAAGGAACAGTTTCACTCCATTTTGGTTAATCATACACTGACCATACAACTGACACAGTAAGCCTGAGATAGTCCTTCCATTTTGTTTTTTTCCAAAAGGAGTTGAACTTGGACTACATGGCATTTGGAGTAGTTTGATGAGAAGAGATACAGACCTGAAGAGTGAAATGACAGTATAGTTAAAGCATTTTCTGTGAGGATAAGCATCTGGGTGGGAAGTAGAACTTAATATGACTACCAGGCTGATGTTCTTAGGCAAGTATGTTGAAGACAAATGTAGCACATGAACTTTGTCAGATTCCCTGACTCACATGAGTCATGAGACATGCTGCTCAGCAGCTGTAATAGAGGCACTTCCATAAATGCCTTCAGGAAAACTCAGAGAGTTTGGATATTTTATTTGAGCAAAAACATACATATAGACTTCAGGCACTTACGTATTTTAGGCCACAACATTTCATGTGTAGGCATCAGAGACATCATCCATGATGCCTTTTAAAGGGCTATAATTTGGAGTTTAAGTATAAACTAAAAAAGGGTGGGTTTCTGTGATTCATCTCTGATGAATTCAGTGAACAGGTATCAGTAAAAAAAAGTCTACTTTGGCACACCAGACCCGTGATTACTGTACTTGTCTGGAAAATGGAGTCAACATCGGGGAAGTGCCCCAGGAAGGCTTGCAAAGCATTGTTTTCAACAGGAGTTCAAGCACAGCTGTGTAAGTCAGCAACCAAATCTGCAAAATGAGCTGAGAGGAAGGATGAAAAAGTATCAGAATCTATGGCTAAGTGGTACAAGCAGCCAGCTGAGAAAGGAATGCTTTGAGGCTTTGGCATCTGCTCCTGAGTGCTGATAACATTCACAAACATAACTAGAAACTTAAAAAGAAAAAAAAAATGAACAAAAGCAATTAAAGAATCAATATTTAGAAAATCTCAGCACTTGCCTTAGCCATCCTAGAATCACAGACCCTTTGAGGTCATCTATTCCAACTCCCCTGCAATGAACAGGGGCATCTTTAGCTTGGATGAGACTGAGAAGTGATCTCATAAATGTTTCCAAATATGTAAAGGGTGAGTGTCATAAGGATGGAGCCAGGCTCTTCTCGGTGACATCCAATGGTAGGACAAGGGGCAATGGATGCAAGCTGGAATACAGGAGGTTCTACATAAAAATGAGAAAAAAAACTTCTTCACATAGAGGGTAACAGAGTATTGGAACAGGCTACCCAGGGAGGTTGTGGGGTTTCCTTCTCTGGAGACATTCAAAACCTGCCTGGACACATTCATGTGTGACCAAATCTAGGTATTCCTGCTCAAGCAGGGGGATTGCACCAGATGGTCTTTCAAGGTCCCTTCCAATTCCCGACATTCTGTAATTCTGTGATCTACAGCTAGGTCACATTGCTCAGAGTGCCATCCAGTTTGACGTTGGAAGTCTCCAGGAACAGGGCAGCCACCTGTCTGTGCAGCCTTTGCTAGTGACTCACCTCTTTATCATAAAAAACTTTTTCCTTATATCCAATCTAATTCTCCTCTCTTTTAGTTTGAAACTATTTCCCCTTGTCCTATCACAAACGATCCTCCTCAAGAGTATGTCCCTTTCTTTCTTATGGCCCCCCTTTAGATACTGACAGGCCACTCTCAGATCTCCCTTGCCCCATCCCTGAAGGTATTCAAGGCCAGTTTGGATGGGGCCTTGGGCAGCCTGGTCTACTATTAGATATGGAGGTTGGTGTCTCTGCCTGTGGCACAGGGGTTGGAGCTTCATGATCCTTGAGGTCCCTTCCAACCCAAGCCATTCTATGATTCTATGATTCTCCCTGGAGCCTTCTCTTCTCCAGGCTGAACAGCCCCAGCGTTCTCAGCCTGTCCTTGCAGGGGAGGTGTTCCATACCTGAGATCATTTTTGTGGCCCTCCTCTGGACACGCTCTAACAGTTCCACATCTCTTCTGTACTCAGGACTCCACATCTGGACACAGTTCTCCAGGTGAAGCCACACCAGCACAGAGCAGAGGGGCAGGATCCCCTCCCTTACCCTGCTAGCCATGCTGCTTTGGATGTAGCCCAGTATACGGTTGGCTTTCTGGGCTGTGAGGGCACATTGCTGGCTCATGTCTAGCTTGCCATCCATCAATACCCCCAGGTCCTTTTTGGCAGGGCTGTGCTCCATCCTTTTGTCCCCCAGCTTGTTCTGATAGTGGACATTGCCACAACCCAGGTGCAACACGTTGCGCTCCAATTTGTCAAACCTCCTGAGGTTCCCTGGGCCCACTGCTCAGCCTGAGTCTCTTGTGGATAGCATTCCATCCCTCAGGCGTGTTGACTGCACCACACAGCTTGATGTCATCATGAACTGTCTGAGGGTGCACTCAATCCCTCTGTCAATGTTGTTGATGAAGATATCAAAGAGTACCAATACACCAGAGGGACACCACTTGTCATTGATTTCATCCAGACCACTACTCTCTGGTTACATGTTCACAACCAGTTCCTCATCCATCGAGCATGGACAGGCTGGATAGCTGGGCTGAAGCCAGTGGGATGAGGTTCAACAAGGCCAAATGCCGGGCCCTGTACTCGGGCCACAACTACCCCAGGCAATGCTACAGGCTTGGGGCGGAGTGGCTGGAAGACTGCGTAGAGGAAATGGGCCTGGGGGTATTGATTGATGCTCGGCTGAACATGAGCCAGCAGTGTGCCTGGGTGGCCAAGAAGGCCAATAGCGTCCTGGCTTGCATCAGAAACAGTATTGCCAGCAGGAACAGGGAAGTAATTTTCCCCCTGTACTCAGCTCTGGTGAGGCCACACCTCGAGTACTCGAGTGTTCAGTTTTGGGCCCCTCACTGCAAGAAAGACATTGAGGCCCTGGAACGTATTCAAAGAAGGGCAACAAAGCTGGTGAGGGGTCTGAAGCACAGGTCTTATGAGGAGCGGCTGAAGGAGCTGAGATTTTTCAGTCTGGAGAAGGCTCAGGGGAGACCTTGTTGCTCTCTATAACTACCTGAAGGGAGTTTGTAGTGAGCTTGGGGTTGGCCTCTTCTCTCGTGTAACAGTGATAGAACTAGAGGGAATGGCCTCAAGCTGCGCCAGGGGAGATTCAGGCTGGATGTTAGGAAATACAACTTCTCTGAAAGAGTGGTCAGGCACTGCAATGGGCTGCCCAGGGAGGTGGTGGAGTCACCGACCCTGGAGGTGTTCAAGGAACGTTTGGACGTGTTGAGGGACATGGTTTAGTGAGAACTATTGGTGATGGTTGGACTGGATGATCTTGTAGGTCTTTTCCAACCTTGGTGATTCTGTGACTCTGTGAGCAGTTCATTCATCAAATCCATACCTTTCCAATTTGGAGAGAAGGATGTTGTGGGGTACCATGTCTGAGGCCTCACTGAAGTTCAGATAGATGGCACCAGCATCTCTTCCCTTGTCACTGATGCAGTTACACCATCATAGAAGGCAACCTTTTCAGGCAACCTACCTTGGTTTAACAGAAAGTCCAGAGAAGCTGCTCTTTGAGTGAGCACTTTAGGATGTGGCTGTCCTTGTTGTGAGGCATTAGGTATTTCTCCTACTTCCAATGGTTAAAAGAACATTTCTACTTTTTGTTTCCATAGTTCCTGAAATTTGTCTTGCATTGTTAACACATGTGAAACTGTACATCATACTTCATATCTACACATACCTCTATTTAGAACTATTTTTCCTCTTAGTAATCATTTCAGCTTGACCAACAGGTGAGCTATCCTGTTTTCATGACAAATAACTGCAAAAGAAAACTTCATACAAGTCCTCATGGGATTCAATTCATAATTTTTAGCAAAGATTTTAAGAAAGAACCTTTTTAATGGAGTTACCATGTTTCAGTTTCTTTGGGAAGGCAGAAAAGGTTAGCAATTTAACTTTTCTGAGTAAAGAAAGATCTTTGCTGCTGTCTCCTGAGATAACTAGGCAATTCACAATGTACCAACAATTATTCAGATGAATGAAAATGTGGTTCATTCCTGTAATACCCCTCTTGAAATGTCTGTGCATCAAACTTTTCTACTGAAAAAATATTATCAGTCCTCATCCAAAGTTTGGCTCCATTTTCTTAAAGGATGTATGCATTCATAATAACTGCAAAGTGACAATATGGCCTCCTAGATGTAAACTTGTAAAGTACAGAACTTGTGAAAAAACTTACAAAGAGAAGATTGTCAGTGTACATACATGGGTGGAACAGATAGATGGATAGCATCTGCAGACAAAAAATATTTCCCACCTATACAGTCAGTGGAGTGTTTTAAAGATGTTTATGCACTTGACTCCCTCTCAGTTATCCTGCCTTAGTAGTGAGTAAATATGCACCAACTTAAAGCAGTGAAGGCATATGTATAATGCTGGTAGCTCTGCACGCTTATACCTTGGGCAGCAAACTTGAAGGTGTAAAGGAAGCATGCTCCATTATAGCGGTTAATGCTGAATAGTCCAAATTCCACAGCTAGCTATTACTGAAAATGAATAGTGAATCTCATCACTCTCACCATCACTTATGCACAACTACACTTGTGTTTCATGGTAACTTTATTCTGTAGTTTAGAAAGGCTAAGGAATGGACGTATCAGTCACTGCACTGCTGTATGCATCAATCCATGTTACACAAAGTTGCTGAGTATTGATTTTTTACATGTAGCATTCCAATTTAACTACTTTCCCAGTTTGAGGGAACTGGGGGTGTTCAGCATGGAGAAGGCTCCATGGAGACCTCACTGTGGCATTCCAGAACTTCAGGGGAGCTGATAAACAGGAAGGAGAGAGACTTTTTACATGGTCTGATAGTGGTAGGACAAGGAGGAATGGTTTTAAACTAAAAGAACGGAGACGTAGGTTAGATATGAGGAGGAAATTCTTTATCTAGAGGCAGTGAGGCTACAGCACTGCTGCTAGCCTGAGTTGGGGGGGCAGCCAGCCCATGGCAGGGGGCCTGGGGGGCTGAGAGAACCCTTACAACCATTCCATGATTCATTCAACACTCTTGCCCTGCCTAATCTTTCAGCCTTAATGATCTCAGTGGTACAACACATCAGTGTCCAAGTCTTCTGTCTTTAATGAGGTGCCCAGGAATACTTCAGGCCAGAAGTCCTTCTTGCTCACTAATTCAGTCCTTTTGCCCTCTTTGGTAGCCTGAAATATGAACGCATCAAAGCACTGTCCCTAGAATTTATTGTAATCTTTGTTTTCAATCTGTATGTACGCTCCAGTGCCCTGGTGTATGCATCAGTGCTTTGACAGTGCAATTTGAGCCTCTAATGAAAAATTTCCACTTGAGCAAAAAAATGTCCGGGCAGGCAGAAGGGAATTCATGTGGAACCATCACTCTAAGAGGACTGTTTGATATGGTGTTGAAGTGTATGTTAGACATATCCTTACTTGGAGAGGTTGCAGGGACTAGATGTTATTTTAAGCAACATAATCATTTTAAATGAATTTTTTATTTAGTGCCTTGGACAAGGAAGCATGATATAGAGGACAGCTTACTCAACCCTGCCAAAAAGCACAAATTTCATTCTATTTACAGGAAGGTGCACGTGCTCTGCTGTATGGAAAGCTTTAGAAGCAAAACTTCTTTTCATAATACCCAGAAATCTTGGGCAATGTTTATTGTAGATTCTCTTTTTTAGCCACAACATTATTTGTTAAGGGATTAGTGAAAAAGCATATAAACTGTACCCAATTACATTTGTTTAGTCTGTAAATCCTCTCAGTAGTTTTAAAACGCAGTTAAACTGTTTTGTTAAAGGAAAAGAGCCACCTCTGGGGATCTTCCCTGGAGTCTTTAACTCAAACATTTTCAAAAAGCACAACAAAAGCATTACAGAAATCAGGATATAAAGTGAACAGCAAACACAAATAACCACTCTGCCTTCTGATGTCATTTTACAGTGTTTCTGTGCATCATTCTGTGCTTTAATTCACATGGGGGTTGATAAACTTCCATTCAACACAGAGATGCCACCAGCACCCACAAAGCCTTCCCCTGTTCTAGTGACTTTCCACATTTCTGGCCATGTCTTAGCAGCACCAAGCAGTACAGCCCCTATTTCTGCTTGTGAGTTTCCATGGCATTTCTATCCAATGAGAGAACAATCTTCAGATGAAGAGGTTCTGCAAAAAAAGCTCTTTTTTCATATGTAGTTCTGCATAAAAGCTGTTTTTGAAGCCACTGAACTTGTATTTAATCAACGTAAACTCTCTCTGTGAAACAATATTCAGATATATTTTTTCATAATGCTGTGAGATAATTCAGATGCAGAGAATCATTTAAAAGTTACACTGACAAAGGATATGTCAGAAGCACTTAGATCTTGCAACCACTATCCAGGTGAAGCATGAAAGATGGCAGAATTAAAATATTCACAAAAATCAAGAAAGACAGGGAGCTGTTGGAAAGGGTCCAGAGGAGGGCCACCAAGATGATCAGAGGGCTGGAGCACCTCCCCT
>JAOWBP010004377.1:190846-207125 GCA_028571105.1 Tragopan temminckii
TGTGATCAAGCATGTCATCCAGGAGGATCTGTTCCATGATCTTCCCAGGCACAGAGGTGAGACTCACCAGCCTGTAGCTCCCTGTGTCCTCCTTGCTCCCTTTCTTATAAATGGGAGCAATGTGACCCCTCCTCCAGTCATCTGGGACCTCACCTGACTTCACTTGAAGTCAGAGGCTGTGACAATCACATCAATAAGAAGACTTCAAGTTCAATAGCTGCCCTAACTTATTATTCCTCTGCTGGTCATGTAGTGAAAGAGCTTTTGCACGTTTCTTCTGTACATGTAAGAAGCTCACAGTTCAAGGTGGGAAAGTACAGTTTTTACACTGAATAGTTACCCCAGTCATTAACAAACATATTCCCTTTCAGTTTATAGTCTTTCACCAGACAAGCTCTTTCTATTTGGACAGAGATGCCTTTATGTGCCCAGGCAATCTCCAGTTTTCACTGAGATTCACCTGTTAGTTCATCTCTCTCTAGTTATCTATTAGTTACATCACTGTTTTACTGTTCATATGCTAATGTCACACAGGCAGGAGCAAGCAGAGTCCTCTTGTGTCCAGATAGTAGCAGGAACTGGCTAACAACTGGTCACTGAACCAAACAAACCTTCTTAAAAACAAGTTATTGTGTCCTTAGACATCTGATTGAATATCCACAAAGTGATTTCATAGATATATATATACACCAGGTATATATACATACATATATACTAACAATCATAAATTAAAAATAGAAACATTGCTAAGACATGTAATTGACTAAATACTACATACCTGTGCATTATATGAGTGGGGCAGATGATGCATGGGAGTTTCTGGTCAAGGTGTATTTCTCAAGAAAATCTTTATCTTGGCAAAAAAGTTGATTTTGTTCAGGAAATTTGACTGATACATTAACCAGCAGTATGGTCCAATAATAGGACCTTGCATCTAAATATTTTTGAATAGTGAGCCATCATTACACATGCACTGAGCACCTACGTATATCACCCTGCCTTGGGATGTTCAGCTCAGGAATAACGAGCTTGATGCATCCCAAGTCTTGTGCACACAGCAGCCATATGTATGTGTGGAACACAAGCTTTGTCTTCCTGTGCAAGGTGGGATGTGACAAGGGCAAAAACCTTTATTTCCACACAGGATTTCACTGCCCTGAGGTATTTTCACATTGCAGGATTCAGGTACAGAAGTGCTTTCTTAGGTGTCTTAATCTGACTTGTGGATACCAGGGACCAGTGACCTGTTCATCGAGGTGTTTCGGTACTGCATCCACCAGTGCTTCTAGGTATGAGGAGCTCTCAGCCCCAGACCCACAACCTACTCCTCATGCTACAAACATCTTGAATTATTTGTGAACAGAGACATGGCTGCACAGAGGTGAGAAGAGGGGCTAGCCCTCAGATATTCAGTCTTTCTGCTACCCAGGTAGTTGCAAATGTATATCCAGGCTATTTGGACAAGAGTACTTTTCTAGTATGTATTTGAAAACCTTGGAGAAGACTTTATTCTGGATCAGCCACTTCCTAGATTGGTCTAACCATTTAAATGATGGGATTAACATTGGAGGGGACTCTCTTCATGGCATCTGCAAGCAGGTTTTATAGGAAAAGGAACAGTTCTTTGAAAGAACTAGGTTTACTCCATGCTTTCTGTAGTTATCTTTGGGTTGCATGAATGGAAATACCTACTGAGAGCTTACAGTGAGACGATTCATCTCAAGATTAGTTTGGTTCACAGCACATCTCCCAAGTCCCTTGGGATTTAATGGGGACAGCAAGTTGCTTATATGCTACCATCCCTGTGTCCTTTCAACGTAGCACAGTGTCAGCCATGGAGTTCTTGACTGAATTTGGAGGCGTGAGAAAAGAGAAAAACTTTAGAAATCCTAATTTCCAGTATCTTTATTCAAAATACTTTTTTTTTGTTTAAGTTGCTGTTCAAAAGGAGTAGTTCCAGAGGACACTGACATATACTTTAAGTCATGTGGGCTTCATTTTAAAGTGGAAACACTAAATAAAGAAGAAAAACTATATGGGATTTTTTTTTTCAAATCAAAATACATTATATTTATTATATTGGTATATGTGATCAAGAATGTTTTATTTACGTAAACAAAATTGCATATTTACCTCGATCAGAAGCTGGAGTCAAACTGATAAAACTTCTACATTTCTCACCTAAAAATAATAATAATAATTTTAAAAGAAAATTCTTTTTTTCTTTTTTTATTTGGTATTCTGTAATGACCTAAGGAAACAGTTCAACAGAAAACAAAAATGCCACAGAAGCACAAATTAAGATGATCAGGAAAACCTCTATTTAATAGGTGTTTGTACATAGTCTCTGATATGTGGATCAATTTCTGGAGATCCTCCCAGCCTGTTTCAGAGCAGAAATAGTATTACCCTTTTATGGGAGACTTAGAGAAAGTCTTTGAAGTGTTTTCCAAAAAGTTACAGTGGTGAAAGCCAGAAATTCAAAATTAACAGTTAATTTGAAAGACTGTATTCCATCCAGTTTATGAATTACAGAATCACTAAGGTTGGAAAAGACAGCAACAAGGCTGCTGCTCACACTAATTTCTTTGAATCTTGACTGCTTTTTTATCTGTAAGCTTTGATTTTCAAACTCATGTGACCTCCTAATCTCTGTGTAGATGCTTTGAACAAAGCTCTTGGAATTAATTTTGGTCTGAGAACTGCTCTGAAAACAGAGGATGGGCTTTTTTCAGCTACTAACTGCACCAAGTACAAACAAAAACAGCCATAGCCAACAGATCAATTCTATGAACCCAGTATCTACAGCAATCTCTACCTAAAATGGTCTTTTTCTGTTGTTTTCTTTTTGAGAGATGCTTTTTGCTCTGATCTTTGACATTAACCTCTTTAAAATTGCGTAATGTACAAGATCTTTTGGCAGAACTCACTCCTCAGGACATACGAATTCTAAAATATTTGTATTTTGTTGCACAGATGACAGATGACTTGATTCCCAGTTTTGTTCAATTTGGCACTCCTAAACTGATCAGAACAATAAGAAGAAAAATGTAACTTCGACCTGAATTCACAATATAAACACTATTTCTTGAATCAGTTAGGCAGTTATCATATACAAAGATCCAAAATTAATTAGAGGTTCTCTTACACAGCAATTTCTTCCCATTCTACTGATACTTATGTAGTCAGAGTAAAAAACAGTTATATGCCAGCACTCATCATTCATGAATTCCAAATTCTGATTTAGGAGAGTGAAAAATAGTACTATTCTGCTTTTGTTTATGTATTGTGAGATCACAGTAAGAAAGTAAGAGTGTCTGTACTTAAGAGGAAATCCATGAAAAAACCTTAGTCTCACAGATTTAACTGGTAAAATGAAAATCTAAATAATTTATCTTTAAAAATGCATGTTATGGTTTTTATATTGCTACAGGGCAATCATTCAAGGCAAATAAATAGAATCACAGAACTGTAGGGTTTGTAACGGGCCTCTGCAGACTGTCTAGTCCAATATCCCCTAAAACAGGTTCCCTGCAGCAGGCTGCTCAGGTAGGCACCCAGGTGAGCATCTCCAGAGAAGGGTACTCCAGCACCTCTCTGGGCAGTCTGTTCCAGGGCTCTCCCACCCTCATTGCAAAGAACTTCTTACTTCTTCCTCATATTTGTTTGGAACTCACTGTGCTGCAGTTTGTTCCCACTGCCACTTGTTCTGTTATTGTACAACATTGAAAAGATCCTGCCCATCCATGATGGGGGTTATTTTTGCCTAAGAGAGTAACAACAGCAGAAAATAAAACACTTCCCTGTTATGAGTAAAAAAAACAACAAAAAAAAAAAAAAAAAAAAAACACCTCGATCTGCACGATGGTCTGTCACTCTAAAATTCTTTACAGAATTTATTAGATTTTTTTTAGAAATTGACTGGGGAGTATCCTCTACGTTTCCCTTTCCCAGAGAAGATCAACTTTTAAAGGCTACTTATTCTTTTAAAATACATACATGATATTTCAGCAAAGAGGAAATTAACATCAAATAAGTAGAAAGAACTCTGAATATTTTCTAAAGTAAGTTTACGTGCTTTTACTCACCTTTCCCACTTATAATTTCTTCACACGAATACCAAATCCCAGCATGAAACTTTCGGTCAACAAACTTGTCATCTCCTGTCTCCCAGATATATTGCACAGCATTGCTGTTGTTGGCATCAGGGCTATTAAAGCGGATGCAATTATCCCCTTTGGCCTGTCCTATGCAGAAAGGTTTGGCAACTTTTCTTGTCCCTTCACACCAGTAATTGCTACTGAATGCTGTAATAGAGAAAACTAAAGAGAGAAAACTGAGAAAAAATGCTGCTGAGGCTCTCTGCCGTCTGTCTGTGCCTGGGGCTGAAACTGGCATCCTCTGGGACTGTCGTATCTGTTCTTCTGAAACAATCATTTACAACTCTACATATATATCTGCCTGGTGAAACACCTGCCTGTATTTACCATCCTAATCTTAACTCCTCTCAGTGAACTGCACCAGCTTGGCAGTTGAGGCAGAAAGCAGAGACAGAGGCGTAATCAGAAATCATGTGGTAGGAGAGATTAAAGATTTAGGGCAGTGCTGTTTTGTACTAACATCTTGTGAAAGAAATACGAGGAGAAGAAATAATGAATTATAATTTGGCCCAAGAGTCACAGGAGTAAAGGCACAAAGAACACAGGAGTATAAGAAGCATCACAGAATCAGAGTCACAGAATTGTAGGGGTTGAAAGAGACCTCTAGAATCCAACCCCCCTGCAAAGCAGGCTCCCTACAGCAGGCTGCACAGCTCAGCATCCAGGCAGGTCTGCGGTATCTCCAGAGAAGGAGAATCCACAACCTCTTTGGGCAGCCTTTAAAGCATACCAGTATGTAATCAGAAAAACAAAATATTTAAAGAAACAAAATACACTCACTATCTCAATCAGCATGTGGAGTCAAACTGATGAAGCTTCTACATTTATCACCTAATAAATAAATAAAGTTAATCTTGCAGTTCCAAATGCTCCTGTAACACAGAGCATTGAATTAAATTGAATACAGTCATCAATCTTAAAGACATACTTGAGGAGATGAGAGAATTTCACAGCATTACAGCATTTCCCACCATTTGTGCTGAAAGGAATGAGGAGCAGTCCCTGAAGAACACTGCACAAGTCCTAGTCCTCACTGGGTTTGCAGACAGAGGTGGAAGTGTATTCTCATACTCCATTTGTTTAATCCTTCTGTCAGAGGATTTCCACTTTAAGCAGTGCTATGGGACTGATGCACATTCAGCAAAGCTCCTTGAGGACACTTATAGTACAATCTAAGGCCTAAGGTTTTCCACTCCTTGGCCTTGCAGACTTTCTAATATTCACTGATGAATGGCTAAGCTCAAAGGTATGAACAAGGTTGCTTGTCAGGTAGCTTCCTCTCCTGTATATTAGCAGTTATCGCTCAATAATTAGCTGCATTTCCAAACAGAGTTTGTCTTTTGGTCAACTGTAAAGCAGGAGCAAAGGCAGTACCCTATCTTGAAACACAGTGGTTCCATACAATTGTTCTTTTTTATGAGACTGGTTTACAGATTATTTTACAGTCACTGTATTGGACAACTTGAACAGCACAAATATGTTGTGTTCTGAGTACAAACACAGGATTTTTTATCTCTGCAGCACTACTCCTTGTACTGAAACTCTTCTGAAATATCATTATCTGATCTGGAAAAGGGAAGTGTGTAATCAAGATGGAAAATGCTGAAAGCTGTTTACTATATATCCCTTGCTTGCACAGGAAGATCACCTAGAAATCATACTATAAGCACTTCTAGAAAGGAAGTCACTTTTTTACCACATTCTGGATGATACTTTTGATAGAGCACCTCAAAGAAACTGATACTGATATAGGCATTAAGAAGTACAAAAACAGCAAGACCATAAATGATGGTGTGAGGAAAACAGGAGCAGACACACAGCTGGTCCTTGGTGTAGCAGCAGGAATCAGATATAAAGATACCTTAATATGGGTCTCCTTCACTGACTGAGCCCTTGGGAGTGTTAATTCTAAAGGGAGACCAAAGAAAGACTGCAGAGCATCAAGCGTAAGTTTCAGATGACTTTAGAAGATGAGCAGTTACAAACAACTTGTAGAACCTGAAAACTGAAAACAGAGCCTCAGCTGCTGGTGCCAGCTATAAACTGGCTCCTGTGAGACACAAGGTTGCATTGCAGAAGATCCTGCAGATCTCCTCATGTAAGGTCTAGGCTGGGCATGTCCAACCCATGGCCTGCAGCCTCACGCAGCCCATCACAGCCTGTCCTGCAGCTGCCCCAGCCCTGCTCCCTCATGGCAGCAGCTTGGCCCCACAGAGTGACCCCGGGCGCACACCTATCACATGGAACAGCGAAACACTGGTGTTATTATCTCAGCTGAAACCAGCACACAGGGAGGACACAGTGCAGTGCTAACTCAAGTTAAGGCAAACAACTTTATGCATTCTGATACACTGACTAAACACAGTCCTGCAAACGGCAAAAAAACACGCAGCCTTGTTTTCCATTTTGATAAGGGGATCTGAGAGTAGGTTTCAAGATTGCCAAAAAAATCATTAGTTTATATTTGTGATTCCATTTTCAGTCGACATAAATACACTATTTACAAATTTTCAAATGAAGTGCATAGAACTGCAATCAGATGTTCAACTCAAAAATTTGATTATGTCTCTTTAGCAGACTGTTATAAGATCTGTCTTACCAGAGAAACTTAACCCTCACATCACAATCATGGCTTATTCATGTCATCACTTTTTGGAAGTACACACATTTGTGAACGATTATTGTTAAGGATGAAGTACAAGAAGAGTAAAATTTCATCGAAAACCTCTGGCAAATGCCTTGAGATCTCACAAAGAATTGCAACCACTGCCATCGAATCAGACATGCATTAGTTTCACAGTGATGGGGTTAAATAGTCTACTAGCTTTATGGTGTTGTTGCTCTATTTTCTTTAATATTTTAGTAAAAATATTAAAAGTTTAAATAAGTTTTGTTACTTATATACATTAAGTATATTTTTTATTTTACAAGGGCTGCTCTAAAAGTAATGCCTCCTGTTTTATGATATTGATCGATGACATCAGAGGCAGATGTTAGTGAGATGCCAGTAGAGATTGAACCTTCCCACCAATATTGCATTACATTTTGTTGTTCTGTGACAGATGGCAGCAGAGAAGAACTCTGACAAATTGGACCCTGGCATTGAAGTGTGTATAAAGCAAAGCTGTGCAACTGGATTCCTCCACATGGAAAAAAATTGCACTCGTTAACATTCATCAGTGCTTTCTGAACATTTATGGAGACCAAACAGTGGATGTGAGCACAGTGGGTGGTGTTTTTCAGCAGGGCTAACAGTGACATTGGGTTGCCTCTGCTGGAGCAGCTTTTGAGGAGTGCAACATACAGGCTCTTGTTCATTGTTGGTGAAAATGCATAGCCAACGGTGGTGACTGTTGAAAAACAGTGTTTTGTAGCTGAGAGTTTGCTTTTTCAAGTTACCGTGCTCATTGTATCAGTTGTAGTTTCCATGAAAATAAGTAGGAAGAATTACTTTCGCAGAGACCTACACAAATACTGCCCAAGACAATTCCTCATCACTCAGTGCAGACCAGGCAAGCCCAGGATTTCTTTAGCACTGAGAAATTTCCTTATAGTGGTCTCAAAAGAGCTCCAGTGCCAGAGCACAGTTTGGGTTTACTGTTTGTAGCCTACTATAGAGCTGATCTTACTTACACGACAATTAGAAAATTTGTATTTATCCCTCGTAACAATACACAGCTGAGCAGTTGTTACAGGGATTTATAGATGCCTCTCCTTTGTCCTCAGAATTGCCCATAGGTGTGGCTTGGGGAGGATGTGTACTCAGAACAATCCTGGCCCCAGACAATACAATGAAGGCAGCTGATGTCCTTTCTGACAGACCTCTCTAGGATGGGGTGGGTCCATTTCCACCCTGAAATGCTTGTCTCCAGAGCACTTTTGTATTTTGTTCCCAGAAAATTTCTGTACCACATCCAAGCCCTAAGTAAAGGTGAGAAATGGTTATACATCATGCCCTTCTATTTTTTGATTCATCTAGGCCAAATTTTGGGCGAGGAGGGAGTCAGGTACACTTACTACTGAACAGGTTGAAATGATGCACTGCAGTTTGCTTTAAGCCTATGTATGGCAATGAAAACTGGGCTGCCACTGGTTCCACAGTCTCAGTGGTGCATCTCTACCCCTTCTCTGGCTGAGCTGGAGGGGATACCCATGAGTTGGGGGAGAGGAGTGGGGCCTCCTTCTGTACAAATAGCTGCAAGTCTCATTTCTCTTGGAAGTGCAGAAGGACACATCCACCTGAGTCTCCATGCTGCCCACTGAAAGTAGAAGCTAGGCCCTAAAAACTTTGTATTGTAAATATTTTTACTTTCCTGGGTTTGTGTATCACATATATTGAATATGAAAAGAATTATTGTAAAACTTTAACTGCTGACTGTGTCAGTTTTTATACATTTAGACTGGCCTTGATCCTGCACTGACTGTGCATGTTTGACAAAGTATTGATTAGGATGGATCAAAATGCCTATTACTGAGACCGAGCTTCTTCCTGCCAACCAACTTGATTCAGCAAGATTTTACAGATTTTCAGCATTCTAGGTCATCCTTTTATAGTTTCATGAGGTGTGCATAAACATATGTATATATTTATGGAACTGTATTCCATTCTCACAAAGTCACTGGCAAAATTCCCATGAAGTTTCAAGGGAATAGGATCAGCTTCTTAATGTTTTAATAGTTTTGTGACTTCTTATTGGCTAAAGAACAAGCTACAGTAAACAGACTTCATGTGAAGTTTAGAGTAAATTCTCTGTGACTTTAATCAGAAAAAAAATAGAAAAGCAAGACATAGCTGGAGACCATCAAGTCTAGACATTTTAGAAGACTTCCTGGTTTATATCTAAGAAGATTCTTGAAACAGAAGAATAAAAGAAGACACTTTAAATTTGTTTCACAGGAGAAAGTGATACAACTGGTCTATTGTACAGTGATACAGCAGCATACTGGGAACAAATTTATTAAAATGGGCATGATTACACTTTTTGGTCTCTGCTCCAGCATGGGGATCTGGTCCGGAATATCTCCCATACCTGCCAGCTCAGTCATGATATTATTTCTAGTGAAACAGGTAAGCCAATTCCAAAATTAATAATTATCAAAGTGAATATATATCACACAGCATTTTAATCTTCCCTGCATGTTTATTTCAAAAACATTTCTGATATGACAACTAATATTTATTAAAATTAGTTATAAGAAGAAACATTGTCTGGTCTGAGGAACAATAGAATGATGTATTATAACTCATTCAGAATAGGTGATATATTACAATTTTATTCTATAAGAGCTGGTTCATACAGTGAATAAGCCATGTTTACATTAAGTTTTGCAGTCTCTTTACATAATGACATTGATCATTATTAAACTAGCTTTATTTTTTGAATTTTCTACCAATATATCAATACTGTTATGAAAATTCTTTTTTTTTCTACTGTTGTTTCCAATCATATTCTAATCCCAATGGTGCTTACTTTACAGTGCTACCATTTAGCCTTTCAGAAATATACAAAGGGAAGGCACTATGCTTCTCGTATTTGTGAAAGCTGATGTTACTGGTTTTGTTCTGCAACTCAGCTTCTAACATCAGGCTAGCAAAGCTATTTAGTATTGTTACTTCTAATTCTTGGAGTGCTCTAGCAAAATAGTCTTTCTTTCTTATTCTAAATCTATGAAAAATTAAAAGCTTTCTTCCTCATCTTACTGTCTTGAAATTTGTGAGAGTTCTCAGAATTTAAGGACAGCATACCTCAGTGTTATTCTCTTCAGGGAAATTTTCTTTTTTTTTTCTTCCAATTTTATTTATTTATTTATGAATATATATCTTTATTTCAGTAAATTAAAAAGATACATATATTAATGTGTTGAAGTTAATTCCAATTCATCCAAATAAAAATCATATGCAAATTTAGGGAAATAATCTGTGAAATAAGTATACAAGGCAATGAGCACAACTGAACAGGTTCACTTTACGCTGAAATTAACAAGTTACTTCTAACCACTTGTGCTACAATTGCATGTGAATGTGCTGTAAATATTGAAATTTTGCTCTTTTTTTCTGTTTTTTTTTTTTTAAGAAAAAATTACCAAGAGACACGTATCCTGAGTCTAGAACTTCTCCCATGTAAATGGATAGAGAACTGACGCAAATCTCTGCTTTCTGAGAATCCTTGAATCCATAGGATTCAAGCGCCAGTACCATCAGTGTTAACTGAAAATCTGCCTGTGACTTCTGTGTCATTAAAATTTAAAGAAATTAAAGAGATGCAAACCTGATTACACAGTAGTCAGTTATGAAAAGAATAGGTAGATTACAATTATTCTGTTAGCAAACTTGGAGGTCTATTATAATAACCTACTTCTTAGAGGGGAACTTTTAGTAGTGCTATCTACTGCAACCAACATATTTGTAAACAGTGGGGTCAGCTTTGTGCAGCTTTGTGCACCTGAGTGAACCAAACAAATGTAAAGACCTTTCCAGGGAGATTTGGTAACATTTCAGTGTCAGTGAACTGAAGTGTTCACAGGCTACCAGCAAAACTTCAGACAACCTCAAATGAAGAAACGCCCAGCTTTGATCAAAAGATCACAGACTTTCTGAGCTTCTGTCTTGGAGGTTGGAATTTAATTTCTTCTGAGTTTAAAGTCCAGTTTAAATGTGACTGAATTCTTGCTGAAAAGTGAAACTGGGATCAAAAGTCATGCTTAGCTATGTTGTCAGACTATGAGATCACTATAAGTGTACCTGAAAACTTGTGAACATGCACTGTAGCATCTAAGTTTTGATAGCAGAGTTGCCCAAAAGTAAAATAATAAAAAAACCTCTCTTCTGTAATCAGACTCGATGCAGGGAGTGATCTGTGGCTCTTTTCAAAGCACCCGTACAGAACTGGATCCTCTACTATACATGATGAAGGCATGAAAAATGCACACAATCTCAGCAGCTGCTGCAGTGCTCCTCACACTGTCTCAGGCTGTAGGTCTTTTACGAGAACCTCCACTCCTTCCTGATGAATAATCATGACATGTATATAAGTTACAATGGCAAGCCTCTTTGTTATTTTTGTTGAATTATTTTCACTAAATAAACTGACACAGGACATCAAGGCATTCCATGTCAACTTGATTTTATTTCATCAGAAGGTCTTACGGTAGAAAACCAAGCATTTCACAAACATTTACACCAACAGTGAGCAGCTATTGTATATCTGGGTCTGCATAGCGCTCTGCAGAGACTGACAATTCCAGAAAGAAGTGAAATTGTCGTTTGTACCTGGGGTGCTCCTCATTATTGTTAACTAAGATTCTTCATGGATGATTCTCAGCAATTTTTCCAGAAAATGAACCAAACAAGCAGCCAGGTAACCAACATGAGGCTTTCTCTGTTTCTTTAGCTGTTTAATGCATTTGTTTATTAGAAACAGAAGTGCTATTCTTAAATCAAGCAGTCCTTTCTACAAGTGCGTCATCGTATCTTTTGCTTCTTCAGATGAGGTTCACTGACCAAAGAGTAACTGAAGAATCTCCTCTGGCTCTCAGCATTTTGAGGCCCACATGAGGGAAATGTCAAGAAGATTTGTATTTTGGAAACATGCATTCTTTTCTCATGGCTGCTGTAAATATTCTCTCCTTATCTTGCAAGCCCATCAGATGAAGAAAAATTATAGACTTTCTACTGCCTGGAATTTAAAGTAGGGTGTCTGGAAATTAGTTGAGAGTCTCAAAGCAGAGCAGTGAGCAGACAACATCTTACACAGCCAAACCATGCAAGAATGGGTGGTCTGAAAAAACAACTAGATATCATTCACTGTTGTTCTGTTTTGAATATGCATAAATACTGCTTTTCTTTGCTTTTTAGTAAACTTATGTTCAAAAAATATCTTACAGGTGAAGTTCACAGTCGTTGGGCATCCTGGTTGTTTATTTCAGCTCTTGGCATATTACCTAGCTCAGACAAGTACCACTGTATACATGTGAAAGGCGCTTTCTGAAAAGGGTCTAGTCCAGGTGAAAAGAAATGGATTTTCCCTGGGGAGCTGAAAAGCATTTTTTTGGTGCAAGAATTATTGCTTTTTAGAAAACTTATGTTTGAATTGTCTTCCCAGTTTTGTCATTAGAGTATGTAACATTTTCAACCAGTAATGAATTGATCTGTTTTGGTGATACACAGTGATATTGTTCTTGGACTACTTGCCTACCTCTGGCTTCTGAAAGCCCTGGTGTTCAGGAGACCAAATGGCATATTATACAGAGACTGCTTTGGCTAATGTTTCTTTCACTGGACAAATAATGATCAAATCATCATGCTGATACTGAACTGCAAGCAATATTCTTTCTCTACTGCTATCGTCCTAGTTGGGCATTACTTAAACAGCCCAAATCTGATAGGATGCAAAGCAATTTTGCATTTAGCTCTTCTGTTTTACCCATTCCTTTCCTAAACAGTATTTATCAAGTACAGCTCTCTGAAGGCCTCTGCAGTAGGAGAGCACTGTATGAATAAGATGCATCAGAAAGACAGATATTTAAAGAGAAAAAGTTAAAATTATAAGAATCCTCTCAGGATAACAGTAACCCTTACATTAACAAGATTTTTGCCACAAATGCCCACCACATCCTAGGCACAGCAGTCACTTCATATGAAATCATTAATAAAATCTGTTCGTCACTGGGAATTATTACTTTTTTTTAATGTGGCTGTTTATTTATAGCAGATTTTATCTTAGCATTTTTTTTCTCTCCTCTCTACTAGCAACTATATATCTACATCTCAAATCTCACCCTTTGAAGATAACTAGGTCTCTTTCACAGAATCACTGAATTGTAGGGTTTGGAAGGGACCTCAGAGATCATCGAGTTCAACCCCCCAATTTTTTTCCTTTCCTTTCTCCATATCAGTCTTCTGATGCATCTCCGGTTCCAGGGTTATTGATCAACAGCCAGCTGAATATGAGCCAGCAGCGTGCCCAGATGGCCAGGAAAGCCAATGTCATACAATCATTGAATCACAGAATGGCCTGGGTTGAAAAGGACCATAATGATCACCTAGTTTCAACCTCCCTGCTATGTGCAGGATCGCCAACCAGTTTCTTCACAGGAAGGGTGAACAGCCATTTCAAAAGCTTGATTTTGAAGATCTTTTCCGATCTACGTTTCTGCAGCTGCAGTGCTGTCCACATCTTATAAAAGCAACTCTGCAGGGAGCAGCTGAGAGGAGAACTGATTTTTCAGGCACTCCAAAGAATCTGCTGTCATCAAACTGCATAAATACAAAGTCAAGCCTGTACTACACTACATTAATAAAAGAGAGACTGGTTTTGTAGTGCTTTTAGTTATATTCTCTTTAAGCAGATAAGATCAAAGCAGTTATTCTAGATCCTTTTCTTCAGAAATCTAGGTTTTCAGAATTTAAAGGTCTTCTTGATCTCTCCGTAATCATAACTGTAACAGGAAGATCCAAGCTTCCAGGTTTGAAAATATCTAATATGAAAAAAAGAAATATTCGTTTGTATGAGATGTTTTATATGGAAAAAACTCTTTTATGGATAAAAATAAGCATGCATGCTCCATTTCATTTTGTAAAACTGTCCGTTGCCCAGGCAAAACAGAGTTAGTGCAGACAGGCAAGAAAAACTAGAATGAATGATTGTAAGTTTTCCGGAAAGCTGAGGAATAGAAATGTATTTATGGCATGGTTGCTGTATCGGAGGAAGAAGTGGCCTTTGCGTTGCTGAAATGGAGCTCAGAATGAAGTGGAGAAGAGACAACAATAGCTAAATATTACTGTTTATTCATTTCACTTCTATTCAAATTATTACTGAAGTATTCAATCAAGTAAGCTTGATTAT
Organism: Tragopan temminckii; assembly: GCA_028571105.1. Classification (NCBI taxonomy): domain Eukaryota; kingdom Metazoa; phylum Chordata; class Aves; order Galliformes; family Phasianidae; genus Tragopan; species Tragopan temminckii. Next base: position 204,852 of record JAOWBP010004377.1, read on the forward strand.
CTTCAAAAATACTATAAAAATAAACAGCCAACAAAGTTGTCATCAATCAAATTCCTAAGTTAATCCAGCAGAAAGAGAAACATAAATACATGAGAACGATTAGCTGACCTTGGCATGAAATGACTGTAGAAGGTTTGGAAAGACTGTAAAAGTTTTGAAGCTTAGCACACATTTTCTACAGTGAAGGAATTGAATGTCTTTTTTTTTTTTTTTTTTTTCCCAACATTTAAGAATCTGTGTGTATTTTTAAAAAGGATTTTATGAAGCTTGGATAGATTTGTATGGCAATACATACAAAGAAAACAACTGATGAAATCTCTTCCTCCCAGGGAAGGGAGATCTTTTACTCCCTGCTTGCCTAACTTGCCTCCATTCTCCTCCTTGCTTCCTCGCTCCTCTCCTCACCTCTTAAATTTGTCAGTTGATGGAAACTTGCCCACTAAAAGACCACAAAACTAGCTGGTTTTCTCCATGTAAGACTTTTTTTACTCACAGGCCAAAGGATCTCTGCTGGAAAAAACAACTACTGGATGGAACAAATACAAACAGGAATGTCTGAAAATGCTACAAGAATCAACTGTAGGTACTGGTAAGTGTACAAACAGCAAAATAAAGACGTGTTAAGCAGCACAGCTGAAAATGCAAATATTCATATAATGTTACTTGATTCACAGAAGTGTGTGACTCTTAAGTTCTAAATGTAAACAGCCAGTTATAACTAGACCTACAAATATGCAGTCATGAAGTAAATGGCTGCCTTTGTCCTCAACTACTTTATATTGAAATGAGCCACAGAACATCTGGTCCTGAGCTACTGCTGTGATACATCACAGACTACATAGCTGAGAGCTCCTTTGGATGAAGGAGACCTGTGTTCACTCCACTTTTCAGCCTGAAGGAAGACAAGCAGTTATTTCTGGAAATTGTACTAAGCATAAGATAATGAGTCATCAAAGGAAAAGGAGATGACTCCCATTCCTCCTTCAGAAACCGAGCCATGGTGGACAAAAACACAAAACAAAGGAGGCAAGGCAGCTGGGGTCTCCTCACTTTTCACAGAACTGCTTGTGCATTTCGCAATTCAGCCATCAGTCAAAATAAAACAAGGAGACCAGGTTTCCCCATGTTTACCTGGCACATGTAACCCTTACTTTACAGTTCTGTATTTATTCTCTAGTCTCTATGATTCTGGATTCTTGACCCGAGACTAGAATAGCTTCAGAGGATACAGTCTTTTCCTGGAAAGTTGCACAGGGAGGAATAGAATCCAATCTCTTACTTGTGGTTGGATGCTCTAAGGCTTATGCTTTTGCTTTCTTTTTCTCAATTATTAAGGCAGACATATAATCTACAGATTTTTCACAGAACTTCCATCTTAGTTCAATTCTTGGCTGATTCATCCAGTTACATTTCAAAAGGTCTGTTGCCAGACAAACTTTAGAACTGAAACTCCTTCTTCATTGCTGAATTGCTGGGCTGAGGCCAATGGGAAGAAGTTTAAGAAGACTAAAGTTCTGCACTTTGGCCACAACAACCCCAGGTAGTGCTATGGTCTTAGGGTAGCAGGGCTGGAAGACTATGTGGAAAAAATGGATCTGGGGATGTTGGTCAGTGCTTGGCTAAACATGAGCCATCAGTGTGCTCAGGTGGCCAAGAAGGCCAACGACATCCTGGCTTGTGCAAGAAATAGTGTTGCCAGCAGAAGCAGCAGGTGATTGTCCCTCTGTACTCAGCTCTAGTGGGGTCACATCTCATGTGCTGTGTTCAGTTTTGGGTCCCTCACTACAAGAAAGATATCGAGGCCATGGAGTGTGGCCATTGAAGGGCAACTAAGCTGGTTAGGGGTCTGGAGCACAAGTCTTAGGAGCAGTGGCTGAGGGAACTGGGATGGTTTTGGCTGGAGAAGAGGACGCTCAGAGGGGATCTTGTTGCTCTCTACAACTACCTGAAAGGAGGTTGTAGTGAGCGGAAGGGCTTGGCCTCCACTCCCATGTAACTAGCAACAGGACTAGAGGGAATGGCCTCAAGTTGCACCAGAGAAGGTTCAGGTCAGATATAATATACCCTAGGAAAGTCAAGGAGCCAAGAAGAAAGGCATCTACTCAGATACTCTTTCAATCACAGAGCATTATTTTGCTTTCTGGTGTCCTTTGATATTCCCTTCCCACTCCTCCCTTCTCTTGTCTTCCTCCTTGAATGGCCTTGAATGCCTCCAGGGATGGGGCATCCACAACCTCCTTGGGCAACCTGTTCCAGTGCATCACCACCCTCTGG
>JAOWBP010004377.1:207225-235147 GCA_028571105.1 Tragopan temminckii
CCCCAAGCCAACCCCGTGGACCCGGGGTTGGGAGCACAATATGCCACATAGGAAGGGCTTTTATTCCCAGGGAAGGCAATTCCATACACCTTTCAGCCAGTGGGACTTGCAGGCTGCCCTTCTCCCAGAGCTCCCAGGCACTCCAAGCAAGGCTGGCCGAGGTGCTGGGAGCTTACACCGAGTTCCTCGGGTTGGGACAGCCCTGCCTTCAGGCTGGCTGTGCCAATCCCTCCAACACATACAAGCCCTCCTTCTCTTCCTCCTCCTGCTCAGACCTGGTGCGTGCAGCAAGGTGGGAAAGACTGGAGACTAAGGCACAGGCAGGATGCGTTTTCTGTTTCAAGCAGCCAATAACGTCCACATAAAAGACATGATGCTGGCTCTCACTTTCCTTTCTTTTTCCCCATTGTGCTTGACAGTCTTTGACCTAGATAGTGAGGGAGACGGGGGAGGAGTGGGCTGGGGCACAGGGCAGGGCTGCAGCAAGCAGCATTCTGCTGGGCATGACGTGAAAACACCACGGGGATGGGAAAGGGCAGATCCCAGAAGTGCAGCCCTCCGTGGGAGCAGCAATGGCGATTTTTGCTATATCCACACCCAGCACCAATGCACTGAACTCCTCATAATTCCTGGGTTTGTTGCCCGAAACCACTCTACACCACTTCTCAGCTCCGATGTGCACAGCCTCTGTGTGTCCCTGTGTGCCACAAAGGGACGTGCAGCTCCAGCTCAGCCTCTTCTCTTTGGGTCTCAGCCCCACAGCCACCCGACACCCTCCTGTCCCTGACCACTGGGCTGGAATTGCTGCTATTATCCATGCGCAAGCCCTGTGAGATGCCTCCAGTTTGTAACCTGCTGTCACCGATTTCCAGCCCACTGTCACCGATTTGTTACCTGTTCCTCTTGGCTGAGCGCACACAGGGATACTTCATTAAAAAAAGGCAAATCTGCACAAAGAGGCTTCTACTTTAAATACGGACCTCAATAACCACAGAGAGACCAAATGTAAAAATAATCATCTGAAGTCTCAGTCCTGCATCTCCTGCATCGGCACTCACCAGCTTTGTTTCGAGATCACAAACTCCCCTGTGTGCTGCATGCACAACTCCAGCAACTCCGGTCTCAGGGAAAAGATTAGCTCTTAATTCCCCGAAGCCAAATCAGGACACGACACAGCCCATATTGTTCCAATTTACACCTCCTTATGAGTTTCCTCAGCTCCCTTTATAGTCTCAGTCTCTGTGCTGTGACTCTTCCCCATTTCCAGCCTCTCTGGTCTGGGGGCCTCTGTGTCCCATGGCCCTCACAGTGGGCGGCTGCCCCCAAGCTTCCCAACCCCAGGCTGCACCGCAGGGCCCCCGGACCCTCAGCCTGCATGGGGCAGCAAGGGACAGGGGGAGGTGATGGCCCAGGGGAAGCCCCCAGGGGGATGTGCTGGGGGCAGCGTGGGACACGGGACCTCAAGCATCCCTCCATGGTTGGGAACCCGGCTGAGCTCCAAAGTGTTGTGGCACAGAGCTGGGTTTCCAGCTTCCATGCAGCACTCACATTGAGTACTACTGCCTCATGTGCAGCAATTTTATCTCATAAGATGTTATGGGCTTGTTATTTTGATTGGGAGGATATATATATTTCTTTTAAATGAAACATGAGGATCTGATGAATGAGACAGCAGCCTCAGATAACCCCTGGCTTGGCATGCAGGCAAGTGCCGGCTGTTTGGGATAAACACTCATTCCCCAGCCTGAAAGCAGGGGTACTCTGGGACGGAAGCAGGGATGGTGGAAGCAGAGCACCCAGCCCTGTTCCCCCCCAGACCCAGGAGCAAATCCAGTGCAGCAGCACAGCATGGCAGGGCCCTCCTTCCCCAGGACCTCACCCCTGGTCTGACATTTTTCACTCCTGCTTCTTTCAACATATTTAATTGAGAATGTGCTAATTGGGCCAGGTGTGAGAGCTCTTCCAGGTGCCCAAAAGGATGTAGGGACAAGAGCAGTGCCCGGCTCTGGCAAATTCCCACCATCTCCCCAGCGCTGCTCCTCAGGACCTTCTTAGCCAAACCGGCCAAAGGAGCAGCGCCCAGAGAGCCTGGCACCTGTGGGACTGCAACACCCAACGGACTCCCATCTGGACACAGCCCTGCAGAGCAGTGACAGCAGTTCCCAGCCCAGGCCCAACCCCAGCTCCCCACTGCTGCTGCCTCCCAGGATGGCTTTCCTCATCCTTTCTCCACCACTGGCAGCCATAGACTGACAAAAACTGTTCAACCTCCCTGTCCCTGGAAAACCACTGCTGCTCTCCATGCTGTAGTGCCCTGGCCATGGCTTCCAGCAAAGCCTGGGACTCAGTGTGGCCCTGGCAGAGTTTCACCCTCTCTAGTGCATGAAGGAGTTAACGTGATGAAAACCTCACATCCTCCCTCGAAGGGTTTCCAGGGCCCAAATCCTATTACAGCAACACGTACCTGGGGAGAAGTGGGGAGGGCAGCCATGCAGCAAACCTCAGTGGTTTGTTACTTCCTTTTTATATATATATATATATATATATATATATATATATATATTTTTTTTTTTTTTTTTTACCAGGACCAGACAGCCAATGGCAAAACAGCCAATGAGCAGCCCACAGGCTGAAGGAAACCCTTATAGCCAGGAGCTGACTTTCTGCTCTTAATACCACAACGGGGACCTTGGGGACAACACCTCTGAGAGCACATTTCTCCCTTGAGGCTGCATGGCACAGAGTGAGAGAAGCAGCAAATGCTGTGTCTTGTACCAATGGCTGTTCTGAGCAGGGTAGCAGGGACCTGGCAGGCATGGAGCAATAATACAGACCTGTTCCGGAGAAAGGAGCCCTCCTGGTGGGAGCCAGGTGGCTGTGCCCCTCCAGCCCTGATCCCAGTGCTCTCCAGAGCAAGGCTGCAAGCACAGCCCTGGCTGCACGATGGGAACTGCCAGCCCTCACCCTATGACCCCACAGCAGTGCTATGGGCTGCAAACAGGTGTGGAACCCACACTGCCTGCATCAGACCCTGGCACAGCAAGCAGCTGTGTTCCCAGGCCATGGTACAGTTCTTAACAGACTGCGAGACAAGTGGGACTGCCAGCAGGTCACAGCCAGAGACAGGCTGAATGGCAATGCTGGAATGTCAAGGACAGAGGGGACAGATGGTCGGTGTCACTCCGGGAGCAGAGCATTCCCTGGCCCTGGATCTGCACTGCCTGCAGGAATTGCTTTGTGCAGGGGGCAGCTGCCAGCGTGGTGAGCAGGGGGCATGCACATGTCTGGGGTCAGCCACGCTCTGCAGGATTGGCCATCACTAGCTTGTCCTCATGGCCTCTTTCTAGAGGATGGCACAACACATCACCCATGTGCCCACTCCCCACTGGAAGCATCAGCCATGAAACATGGCCCTGCCCAGACCAGGAACCATATCAGGAGTAAGCAGTGTCCTGGGGCTATGAGCTCCCTCCTGTCACCACAGTCTGCAGGATGGCCCCACACCAGACCCCATTCTGCTCCCCACCCCTGGGAGCACAGGGTGACTGGAAAATGTTTTTATTTCTCCACTATTTCTGGAGGTACAGTGATCCAAAAACAGAGTTTACGCATAAATTTGGACTCCTCAGTCAGGGTACATAACACCAGCACAGCAGCCGGGCCCATAAATCATGCCTCATAAATCTCTGATAATGCATAACCCCGAGTGCTGGCTGCAGAGCAGCTCCAGGTAACAGCATAGAGAGGAGCCAAGCTTGGCAGCATTGTGGAAATCAGAAAGGACAGCCTCACGCAACCCACTGTCATAGCCCCAGGTTACTCTGGACACTGCATGCCATGCCCAGCATTCCCCATCCTCTGCACTTACACCCTGACCCCCACGAAGTATTTCTCATCTGCATTTATCTCTACTAGAAAAAAAAAGATTCTCCTCCTGCTGCCTTTCTTAGAGATAGAAGAAGAGCACCTCTGCACTTCTGTATCTCTCTCCATGGCCTGAAAACATGTAAGAGATGTGAGGAATTAGCTGCAGGTATTTACACTCATTTCTTAGTCCATGGCAATACAAGTGTGGGCATTTCTAGTTTTCAGCTAAAACTGGTTAGCATATCCCTCCAAAAACATAAATGTACCTCCGTAACACAGTGGAAAGCAATATTTGCTCAAATGCAACAGCTGTGGGCACAGAAATAAAGAAAAAAAAAGTTCCTTACCTTTGGAAGACCTCAGGTAGGCAAGAATCTCCAGCAAGAGCCCCTTACCTCCAATGCCAACCCTTAAATAAGGTCTGGGAAGGCTGGATCCTGGCTCCATCACTCAGTACATTGCATGCACCTGAGCTCCCCTGGCTTGGCCCTGATTTCCCACCAGGTGCTCCATCACTGCTTCAGGCCATGACTCAGCATTGCTTCCACAAATTCTATTTGTGATGTATGGGATTTCATCTACAATTTTTGTCGATCGAGCTCACCACACCCAAATCCTGTGCACTGTAGGAGGATGCTGTGCAAAGAGGAGGATCCATGACATGTCCCTGGAGAGTAAGAGCAGGTGACCCTGCAGCCATGCTCAGTCCAAAGCCAGCCCCAGAACTGCCGCATCCCCTAATAAATGGCCACACCACGTGGATCTGGGGTGGTCACCACGCAGAATTCCTCTGGTTGCACTGGAGAGCTGAGCTCATGGCACCCAGAGTCTGGATGGAATTTCCATGCCTGGCCACCTTGCCACGTATTTGTTGTTTTTTACAATAAAAGGTCATGCAGTTTCCATCCTCAGTTCCACGAAACACCACATTAGCATCCATAGCATTTCACACAGCGGGGCAAAGTGGAGCAGCTCGACAGCAGTTCATGGGTGATGCTGGGTGCAGAGGGCATTGATGCTTCCCACTGGGCTCCCTGCGGCCAAGGCTCATGCTGGAGCAGCACCGGATGGGTCATCAGCCACCCCAAGTATCCCCAAGGCGAGGAGGAGGCGTTTGCTATCCCCCTCCAGGACACTCACAGTGCAGAACTTGAGGTTCCCTTGCCAGATGTGCCCCGTTGCTGTTATCATGTAATATTAATCAGAAAGGCCTGTGTGTAATTGTGGAGTTTTGATTAGAGAAATCTTCCTTACAATAATAATCACACTGGGGCCTGTATAAATACCAGTGGCTCCAGGTCTGCTGGCTGGATGAAGTGGCACACTGATTGCTCACCTCGCCTGATCATCAATCACTCAGCATCGCCCCACAGCTGCTGTCATCCCAGAGAGCCCCCTGGTCCCCAGCGCCCTTGTCCCCAGTGCTCACAGACACCTCTCTCCTGCCCAGTCCTGTCACAGTCCCCACATGTTCTTCCCCTGCTCCTCACCAGCTCCCTGATCCCTGCATTCATCTCGGATTATATACAGTTTGGCTGCCTTGAGTAAAATAAATCGCAGGCTTTTGAAGGGCTGGGGCTCTGTATATTTTTACGGTTAATGAATCTTCCTGTTTGAGTTTGGAAGATGGGAATTTGAGTTTCCAGCTGCCCTGTGCAGCCAGTGGCCAATGGAACCAATGGGAGCTGCAAGCATCCCCCTGGCAGGGGACATTGCTGGGCAATGCCACCCTCCCCACCTAGTGACCGCACCAAGTGCGAAGTGCACCAGTGTTCACACTGAGCATGGCACAGGGGTGAAATGGAGCAGTCCATAAGCAGGGGAAGGAGGGAGGCCATAACCCAGGAGGTTGTCCCTGTACAGGGATCTTCATGGAGCCCAGCCACAGCAGGGTGTCCTAACCCCACTAGGGATTGAGCACAACCCCATTGTTTTCACTCATCCAAAGATGACACACAAAGCCCTGCCCCATGGAGCACAGCCCTCTGGGGCTGCAGGAAGATGCTTTGGTCCAGGTAGAAGTGAGCTCTGGGCTGAGCAGCAGTCGTGTGCCTGCTGGACTGCCCTCCTCACCACCTCTGCACCCCTCTGGGCACACCACTGCGTTCCTAATTTATTCATCACTGCGACTGATTCATCATCCACTTCTTCTGTCTGGTTTCTTGGCCTGTAGATTATCCGCCAGCAGTTTGTTGAGCATATTTGACATGTGAAACTCAAGCTGTGTTTACTTGTAGTTCATGTACCATGGCGTTTGCGTTGGCCGCGTGCCATCGGCCACGTGGTGCGGTGCCGCGCGCGGGTTGGCCCCGCAATGCTCCATGGATGCTCACTGCCTGCAGACGCTCCCACCGCCGCAGCACCGCACCGCTCCTCCCAGCTCTCCCTGGCAAGCAGCAAGCAGGGGAGTTGGGCTTCTGCAAAAAGCCACATGCCTGAGATCCCCTACAGTGCAGGGATGGGAGAGGAGATGCGGAGGATTTGCCCACTCCCCAAATCGGAGCTGTTTTCGCGCTCCACATTTTTCAAGCTACGTGGAGCACGAGGGCGTGAAGGGAAGGAATGGTTCTCCACCTCAGGTGCTGAGGGAGATGAGGGTGCTGTGCCCTAACAGTGCCCTGAGCCCAGCCCAGTGCTGGACCCACCAAGCCAGGATGCCAGGCTGACCCTGCTGCACGTCACACATGTGTGACAACGACCCCATTAATGTGCATGCACATCAGAGACACACATGCTGAGGGAGAAGCCCAGAAAGGAGCCCTTTCTGTCTGATATGCTTCAAAAATATGTATTTGATTTTCAGATGCTGGGCTGGAATTGCATCCAGATGGACACAGGGTCACGCTCCCTGACACTCACTTCCCATCACACCGATGCTGAAGGCAGATAGTGCTCATGCAGCAGGCTGACAAACACAGCACAGTGCTATTTAGGGCACCAGGACCACGGCCCCACGACATCTCACAGTGCTCACTCCTCTGTCACCACCAGAGCAGGATGGGGCACCCAGAGCCAGAGCAAACTTCCCCCACCCCAGCACCAAGCACAAACAAGGCCGAGACAGGATGGGAAACAACGTGCAGTAATGTGGCAGGATTTGTGGGACTTAATGTGTAGCACTAAACGCGGCAATAAAACTGCACGGCTATTAATGGTGTCATTCCAGTGCCGAGGGCCTCGGGCAACTCCAAGGCTTGCTCGTGTGTTTTACCCTGTCACCGTGATCCACTGATGGAATTACAGCCACTTTATAATGGGAATAATAATAACGATGATAATAATGACAACAATTATGTTTTTGTCGCTGAGCAGTTCTCCCAGTCCCCACGGGGTACTCCGCAATTTGCTTGGCTGCTGGGTGCCATGCTGTCCGCATCCCCTGAGAGCCACAGCTACATAGGAGGGGACATTGTGCAGCACCCAAGGTGCCCCCAGGGCTGGGGACAAGAAGATGCGGTGGGACAAGAGCCACTCACAGGGCATGCACAGCCCCTAACTCTGCTTGGGAAAGGCTGCTTCTTTTTCTCCTGGTAGTTGAGTTGTCCGGGAAAGGATCACTGTTTTCTCAAATGTATTCATTATCCAAAATTATTTGGGGCCTAACATAGGGGGATCTTTCCACTGACTTAGCTGGGTTTTGGATTAGGCCCTTAATGAATAATTTCTGCAAATAATTCTTGGCCTGTGTCTTGTTCACAGGCAGTTTACTGCAAGAATTCAAAAGTCAAGCTGCTTTATTGGCCGCGTAGGTCATAGGGGATTATTTCCGTTCCCTGAGCAGATGACTCTTAGCACCAAGTCTTCAGTGCACACATTCTGTATTAATTCAAAATTTGCTTTCTATGAATATTTTACAAGAGTGCCTTAAAATTCACTGATTCCATGGATGTTCCTCCCACAGCTCTGTTTGCTCGAACGCAAACCATGGGCATACAAGGAAGGGCACACGGGAGGATGGACACTGCTCTAGAACATGGCGCAGTACAACAAAATGAAGCACACAGCCATACCCACCACACTGCTGGGACAGCTCGTGCTGGGGCCAAGTTCAGCCCTGGGTCGTGGCAGAGGAAACACAGCATGCCCAACCTCAGTGTGTTCTTGGACCGTGTCAGAGGGAGGAGGGATCCCTCCCGCAGCCCCTGCTCCATCCCTCCCCAAGGAGCCCATCGTGAAGGCAGATCCTCTGCCACGGAGCAGCAGGGCGGTCCCTGCCTGGCGAAATGTGCGTTGCATTTGAGCTGAGATTCTAATAGATTGTGATGCGATTTTTTTCCTTGATTTGTACCAGGCCATCTGGATTTGTTTCTGCGAGATGCCGGTTTAATACACTTAAAATTTCCCATTCAATCTGATGTACCGAAGAGAGGGGGAGGGGAGCAAACGAAAAGCAAATTTAATAACAGAAAGACCTGAAATCTATTAAATATACATTAAAATACATTTGGTTTCCCAGTGGGTGCAAAGTGCCATAACGTTTTACTGGGTTTATGACGCTGGCAGAGGCTCTGAATGAAAGCGGAGCAGAGAGTCCAGGTCCCTGCTCAGTAGTTCACGGCGGAGAGAAAGAGTTGGCTGCAGTTTGCTAACACAGCAAAAACGGAAAAGCCTTCTCGGGTAGATCCACTGTGAACGTGTTTCACATGTGTTTCCGTTAAGGATGTTCTCAAAACCCAAACAGCGAGAGACGCTCAGGTTCCCCAGTTGCGTGGGACTCTCGCCCTCCCTCCCGTCGGCGGGGCCCCTCGCATCCTCACAGCCCCACATTGCGAGGGTGCCCCAGCTGTGCATTGCACCCTGCTCAGCCAAACCGTCTGTGCACCGCAGCGCAGAGCCATGACCACCCCTCAGGGTGCAACTCCTTGGGACCCTCCTCACAAAACTCTGCCAACGGGCTGCGACAGACCCCCAGGTGCTTCCTGCACGTCTGGGACGGTCCCAGGTGAGCAGTGTGCCCTGGGCAGAGCCCACCCTGCTGGAGGGACACGAACCTTCGCATTTCAGGCATCTGCCTCCAGCAGGAAGGAGCATTTCTTGGCATGGTTCTGCCTCTCTCAGCCAGGTCCCAGTCTGCACATGGTAAAGCAAGTCATGAGAAAGTAACAGGAGGAAATGCATGCACCCGCAGCCACCCAGGGCTTCAAAAAAAAGGTTTTGTTTGCACTTATCCAAGGCTCCAGCTGCTCCTGCTTTGATGTAAAGCAGTTCATGTGCCCAGACACCGATCCCGCTCTGCAGCAGTGCGCACGCGTGGCCGGCAGGGAGGAGCGTGCATGTGTGTGTGCATGTGTGTACTCACATGTGTGTGCATGCACGTGTGCGTGTGCATGTGTGCACACCTGAGTGGCAGGGGCTGCACACAGGAAGGCTTTCCTGCCGGCGCAGCGTGATACCTGTGGCTGTGTGGTACCCAGGGTTGTGTGATGCCCAGGGCGGTGATACCCACAGCTGTGCAGTGCCCTGGGCTGTGTGGTGCCTGGCCCCACGCAGACAGCAGCATCATGGCTGCGTGTGTTCCTACAGACCGGTGTCAGCCCCGCTCCCCACCAAGCCAGCAGCAGATGTTCAGGGCAGAGCGAGCCAGCACCGGGCCAGCTTTCCATGCTGGGAGGGAGACTCCTTCCTCTGCCAAAGTCAGGACGAAGTTTCCCCCAAGATAGGGTTAGCCAGCAGTGTGGAGATAATGGGAAGATGTTAAGGCAACACAGCTGGCAACCATCAGCACGCTGCTATGTGTCGGCTGCTGCAGCCCATGCTCCATTGTTCTGAAGGAAAGAGAAATGCCGACCTCTGGCCGGCCGCAGAGCCAAGTTCGCTGGGAGGGAAGGGAATGGGAACAGGATGGGCTTCAGAGAGGAGACCAAAACACAGCCTGGATGGGTCACAGATGATTCATATCACAGGGAGCTGCTCTCCCAGCACCAACAGCTCCATGAGTTGAAGCACTAATGAGATGCTGGGTGAATCTCCCCGTGCTGCCTGTAGTGACGAGCTGGACGCGAGCCAGCCCTTTTTCTGTCCCTCCCCATTCCCACAGCCACCCCCACCCAACCCTGCAAGCAGTGCTTGGCCATTTTGAATCCCACCTCATTTCAGCACCAAACTTGGGAGATGAGGTGAGAGACAGCAGGGCCAGGATGGAGTCACTGGAGTGGGAATGGGTGGCTGGGTTCCCCTCCTGGGCTGCCCTCCATACAGCCAAGCCTCCAGCAGAGGATGCAAGTCCCCAGCATCCCCACATACCTACTGCACACTTCAGGTCCTCCTGACCAGGCAGGTACATGAGCACTGACCAGCAGCCTCCCTGATCTACTCTTGGGCTTCAAAGCACCCAAAAGCTCCTCTCCCAAAGCCGTCAGGACAGAGCTCAGCCCTGGCTGGCCACACTCTGGGGGGCCACGGAGATGAGCACGATTCTTGGCTGTATCCACAAGGGCGGAGGGAGGGATGCTGCTGCCTGGCCACATGGCACAAGGACCCTGCTGCAAAGATCCCAACCCGAGCGGGGGAACTTGGAAAGGGTTCAGAAGAGAGCTGGGAGTGAGTCAAGGCAGCGGAAAATAAGCATTGTGGTGACAGAGCGAAGAAGCTCCGGCTGTTTCATTTATTGAGGAGACCAAGAGGTGGCTTGCTCACGGTCCATGAGCATATGCATGGGGAAGAGATTTCTGATAGCAGACGGCTCTTTAATCTAGCAGGAAAAGGCATTACAACATCGCTGGTTGGAAGCTGAAACAAGGCAAATCCAGATTAGAAATAAGAAGCACATTTTTAGCAGTCAGAGCAATTAAGTGTTGGATCGTATCCCCGGGGACAGAGCAGGATCTCCATCACTCGAAGTCTGCTAATGGAGACCGAGTATCTTTCTAAAAAATATGTTTCAGCTTGAGCTAGAGCAGTGAGGTTTCTGCCAAGGCAATGGCTGTGGAATGCAGGAGGTCAGTGTGGCCGATCACAGAGGCCCTTCTGGTCTGGAAACCCATGAATTGTGCTCTTATTTTCTGATATAATCAACAACAACAGCAAAAAAGCCAGGACTGCACTGGAGCATTTACCTTCTCATGCACTGCATCGTGCAGATGCCCAAGAGCCGTCCCACTGCCCATGCAGGACAGGTGAGGACAAGGCAGGGCTCTGTGCTCCAAGGTCACCAAGCCAGGTGTCTGCCCGCTGCAACCCCATGGCCAGGACAGGTCCTGGTGCTGGGGACCGCAGTGTCCTCCTGCCAGACCTGAGATGTGGGCTCACAGCCCCACTGCCTGCACGTGGGGAGGCAAACCGGGCGGAAAAACCTGTCAGGGTCAGCGGAAAGCTGTCGTTGAATGGTTCCCTTTCTAATTAATTTAATTCCATTTTTTAATAGCTCCTTTAAGGCAGCATTTAGTCCCTAACAAAAGGAGCTTTAAAGTCTCTTGGAGCGGTGACTGCTGTAAAAGGGGCAGGGGAAGGTGGGAAGCCCACGGGACTTCGTTAGGGGAGTGCAGCCTAATGGCAAAGCTGCCACGCAGCACGGCTCAGAGCACGGCCTGGCAATTAGCGCAGCCCACAAAAAGCCCTTACTCCTGTCCTTTCCCCTCAGTTATGCTGACAGGGCAGGGATGGGGCTGGGAGGCACGGAGCCCCCCATTCCCATTGGTCCCACATGGCATCAGCACATGGCAGCTCCCCAGGCACGGGGTGCCCTCACCTTCACCAGCTCCTGCGGCCACCAGACACTGGGCCACTGATGTCTTAGAGACCCAGGGAGCTGCATGAAGACCGGGGCAGGCGAGCTGTGAAGCCCACCCAGTGCTCTGCTGGGAGCTTCCCACCCACAGGCCCTGCATCCACCACCCCAACCCCAGCTGTGGCCCTGCAGCTGGTGGGGGGCAGAGAGCCCTCCTTGGAGCGGTGGGGAGCTCAGTGCTGTGCATCTGTGCTTGGCTGTCAGTGTGTCCCATAGCATCCGTTGGGATGAGCCAACCTGCACACAGCAGGCAGCAGACAGACAGACGGACAGGATGCGCCCCACAGGCGGAAGGCAATCCAGCAACACCTGCCACTTGGCTACAGATACCCCAGAGATGGCTGTGACCCCATCCGCTAAGAATCCTCAAGCATTTGATACTTTATTTAATTTAATGTGCCTCTCTCTCATCCTTAATTGCATTTATCGTCATTAAAATATCAACAGAAGAACCTGGCTTGAGCCCAGGCTCACTGATGCTCATAGGAAATTTCCCATTTACTTGATGGATTTGGCCAGTGCCCTGCCACCTGCTCTTGGCTCTGCCCTGCTCTGTTTGCACAGGGCAGAATTTAGTTTGGGTGGAGTCAGAGCCAAAAAATAGAAGCAAATGAAAGTGAGCACAGAGTTCCGGCCGTTTGGGAGCAGGGGAAGCACACGCACAGGTGTTGCACCTCCAGCCACACTGAATGCAGGATTTTGGGTGTTCTCAGCCCATCCGAGCTCCTGATGCTCAGTGTTTGTGGAGCTGTTTTCCTCCCTGAAAAGCAGTAATAAATATGATTAAGTCTCAGCAGCACTTTGGCACGGCTCAGGACTTACACAAGGCAGAAATGAAGGACAGAGCAGCAAGAAGCACGATCCCAATGCTGCTCACAGTGGGGGTTAGAGATGAGGCAGGTGAGCACCAGCTTCACTCCATGCCCAGAGCTGAGAGCTGCCCTTCCCTGACCTCCTCTGTGGTCCTCCAAGGGCTGCACACATCAACCACATGTGGTTCCCATTACTGCTTTAGCAAAAGCACAGGGAAAGACGCTGGTGACTCCCCAAGCATCCTTCATCTCCACGGGGGACATCACAAGGGGATGTCGGGCTCCGGAGCGGGTTGCAAGGAAGCACTGCTGGCTGTGCAAAAGGGAGAGGGGAGGGGGGAGGGATGCTGAGGTTTCACAGTGAGGGGACCTGGGATGCTCGGGAAGGCTGATGTCAGCCAGAATGCCCCCAGCGAAGGCTCTCTTAAACTGGAGCATCAGATCCCAGGGGATACATAGCATGGAATCAACAGGCCAACGTGGCCCTCGCTGCAGGGACGCTGGCAGTGGCAGTGGAAAATTGCTGCACCCTGCTTGGGGATGTCTGCAGGGCCTCTGTGTTGGGATGAGAGAGACACGGGGATGATGCAGAGATGGCTGGAGACAGCACAGCTCGCCCCTTCCCTTGGACAGGGCTTTGATTTCCTTCAAATTACAACTCAGCAGCTCCCGTCTATTTTTTTCCCAGAAGAAAGACAATACACGCTGTCAGATTTCCAGCCTCTGCCCAGGGCAGCTCTGGTAACCAGAAAATAGGAGGCATGGAGCTGCTTTGGGCTCCGGAATGGAAGCAGAAACCAGACGCGTTTGCATGTGAACATTTTTGCTGTCTCTGGAGCAGCAGAAATGCCTCTCTGCGGACTTCTGTGGTTTCGTTCTGTTTTCGTGATGAAATATGTGGCACGGGGAGGGGTTCATTAGCAAAGCCCCGGGAAGGTCTTGCAAAGCCCTCAAGTTCTTCAGCATGCTCTTGCGGCAGGGAGAGCCAAAGAAAACTCCCTGGCCCCGTTTCAGGATCTCCTCCATCACAGAGCCTCCAAACCACACGGGGAGCTCTGAACCCCCCATCCTGGAGAAGCGCAGCTCTGCCAACCCTGAGTCTGCCCCAGGAGCTGCACACCCATGAGGGTCCACTCCCATTGCAGAGCCCACCATGCCGGGCTGGGAGGAATGACCCAGCGCTCTCAGTATCCTCCCAGTGCAGAGCTGGAGCCACAGGCTGCAGAGGGCACATCCACAGTCCCTATGGATGTTCGCAGATGGTGTTTGTCTTCCTTGTGTCTTCAAAGCTCTTTTATTCCTCCCTCTGAAAGAAAAGCTTTCAGCTTTTTTGCACGGGCGGTGTTCATCAGAGCAATTCCCTCCCAAGCTGAGGGCAATCAGCCTTCTGGCTGCTGGCTCACCTCCCTGTAACCGGGTGCTCCCAGGCGTGCTGTCAGCGCTCACGTGCATGGAGACAGCCTGAGAGCCAGCAGAGCCACACCAAGGGCAGCCAGAGCTGAGGGAGTGGGAGCTTCGCCTGGTGGAGGAGAGGGGATGGAGAGGGTGGGACAGGCGGGACACGTCTTGTGGATGGAGACCCTTTGGGCAGAAATGGCTGGGTTTAAAACACTGAGAGAAGATGGGAGGATTCCATGCAACCATCCCGCTTTTGTTGTTTTGTTTTCTCTCCACGACTGCCCTCTCTACTTAATAAACAAAGAAACATGTTGGTTTCATTGTCATTATTGTGCTGGGGAGATGTTCCCAGAGCCGCCATCCCAACCCTTCACCGCTCTCCTTCCTCACCTCACCACCACTCTGTCATGCCACAGCAGAGGATGCACATGCACTCTTTGATAACTCTGATCACTTTGAAGCAAGGCCAGGCCTGTGCCAGAGCCCTCCCTGGCAGCAACTTGGGCAGAGGCAGGGCTGGGCACCCAGGCACCCAGCTGTGCAGAACTCAGGGCTGCAGTGTGGGCACAGGGCAGGGGAACCACGGGGACAGCGCGGGGCCAAACGTGACTGAGCGCTTCCTCAGGAAGCGGTGGGAACCTGCGGGCGGCCGGCAGCCAGCACCGTCCCCAGGTTTCAGCTTTTCCCTAGGAAACGGAGCCTGGGATTCCCTGGCTCCTCCCCGGGGAGTGCTGCTGGGCGTAATGGAGGCACCGGGGCTGGTGGTGCCCGGAGCCTGGCCGCCCGCAGAAGCCTCCAGAGCCGTGGCAGGGCACTGCTCCTCGCCGCTTTCCAGTTGGGTTGTCGGGCTGCTGGGGCATCCGCAAGAGGATGGGAGCACCTGATGAGAGTTGGTTGGCCGAAGCAGCTGCAGGGAAACAACCCTAAGCCGTTGCCTCCCAAAGAGCAGCCTTCCTGCACCTGCCATTAGTGAGGGATGCGGAGTGAATGGATCCTCCCTAAATGAAAACAAACGGGACGGCATCCGAAGGCAGTGCGGTCAGT
This sequence comes from Tragopan temminckii, assembly GCA_028571105.1. Classification (NCBI taxonomy): domain Eukaryota; kingdom Metazoa; phylum Chordata; class Aves; order Galliformes; family Phasianidae; genus Tragopan; species Tragopan temminckii. The sequence goes on from JAOWBP010004377.1 coordinate 222,073, forward strand.
GCTGTCTTGCAAAACTTTGACCGCTGTGACACACAGCTCCACAGCTTCTGCCAAAGAGATCAAAGCTGATAAATCAGGAAGTGTCAGTTTTGAAAAAGGCGGCTTTGCAAAAGCTGTGTACAACCTGGTACACAGACAGTCCGGATCTGCTCAGCAGACAGCACACGTATCCCCCACAGCATCCAGGCGTGTGCGCTTGGTGGGGGCTGGCCTAGGGCACGTTGCAGCAGGCCTCCGGCAGGAGCCCCAAACATACCTTTCACAAGGCTTAGTGCCAGCACGCCATCTGTGAGCTCTGCACATAGCAATGCTCATCCCGCTTCTGCCAGGTGCCCACAGGCTCACAAGGACCGGTCTGAAGCAGCAATCCCTCTGCAGCTGCGGGGCAGCAGCTCAGCACAGCGCTGCCGATGATTGGAGCCGGGCGAGAACCGAAGGCGTCCGCCTGCCTCTGCCAGGCTGGAACGCATCTCGATCCGTGGGATCGCTCCCTCTCTTTTGGGGCCACCCGGCTCAGCCAGGAGCTGCTCCCAGACACCGGCCGGGTCCCGCCGCTCGCGGTCAGCCGCCGCTTCTCACAGCCCGGCGGCGCCTCGCCGCAATGACGGAGGATGGCTCGGTTCCCCCTCCAAGGACAGAGGTTCTGACGGGGATTCTGCCCGGCATCTCTGAGGCACGGGGCGGAGTGCTGCTTTCCCTGCACGGAGCCCCGCGGCTCCACCATCACACCATTGGCGGAGAGCCCGCGCTCGGCCCCGCCTGCCCCGCTCTCCCACTGGTCATTCCGCCGAACAGGGGGGTGCTCTGCGCGGGGTCCTTTCCATCCGCGGTCGCGCCATCATCGCGTCATCATCACGCGCGTCCCGGCTGGCCGCGGCTGGGGCTGCGGGAGGACGAGGGCGGGGGCGTGGTGGACCGCAGCGAGGCCGAGCCCGCGCCGCTCCGCTTCGTGCAGGCCTTCCCAGAGAGCGGCGAGCGCGGGCTGTGTCCACGCCACAAGAAAAGCACTGACTGGGGCACGCGGCGGTGCCCAGGGTGAGATGAAGCATGCTGAGACATTCAGATGTTGGGACACACGTGTAGGAAAAGCCGCCTGGTTGGTCACTGCTCGGGGATCTGCCCGTCGTACTGCTCCTGCCCAGTCAAACCTCCTGCGCACTCCAGAAGGAAAATGAAAAAATGGCGCCCACTGACATTCACTGCCCCTTGCTGAACATTTGTGGAAGCAGAACAGTGGATGTGAGCACAGTGGGGCCGTGAGCATTGTGTTCCATCGGTGGTGACAGTGACAGTGGGTCACCCCCCATGCAGACTGTTATGAGCTGGTGAAAATGCAAAGCTAATATCGGTGACCGTGTTGAGAAACAGCGCTTGGTAGCTGAGAATTTGTTCTATCAAACATTGTTATTGGGCTCTTTGTATCTGTTGTAGTTTCCATGGGAATAAGTAGGAGGCCTTACTTCCTCCAAAGAGGAACCTTCCTATACAGAAAAACTCCTCTGAACATCTGTGACTCTCTTCATCACTTCCTTTTCCAACTTGTTTTCCTATGACTGTTGTTCTAGAAAAGCTTCCTGCCAGTTGACATCCTGAAGGCCATGGCCTGTACCAGCAGGAAAGACAGGATAGGGTCATGCATCTCACTCGGCGCCTGCTGTGTTGCATGGTCTGGAAAACTTTCCAGTTTGTACACTGGACCTACCAATTGTCTTTGTCAGCATCCCAATGCCAGGAGATACAGAACCTTAAAATCAGAATCGTGGGATCATAGAATGGCTAAGGTTGGAAGGGACCTCAAAGATCACCGAGTTCCAATCCCCCCTGCTGTGGGTGGGATTGCCAACTGCTGGATCAAGAGCTAGACCATGCTGCCCAGGGCCCCATCCAACCTGGCCTTGAACACCTCCAGGGGTGGGGCATCCACAGCCTCTCTGGGCAGCTGTTCCAGCACCTCATCACCCTCTCAGTGAAAAATTTCTCTCTGATATCTAAACTAAATCTCCACTCTTTTTGTTTAAAACTGTTCCCCTTTGCTCTGTTGCTCTCTCCCCATGTTAAAAGCTCACTTCCCTCCTGCTTATAAGTTCCCTTGAATTACTGGAAGGCCACATCAGGTGCCCCCAGAGTATTCTCTTCTCCAGACTGAACAAGCCCAGCTCTTCAGTCTGTCTTCAGAGGAGAGGTGCTCCAGTCCTCTAAGTGTCTTTGCAGCCCTCCTCTGCACTCGCTCCAACAGCTCCACATTTCTTCTGTGCTGGGGGTCCCAGACCTGGACATAGCACTCCAGATGGGGCCTCGCAAGGGCAGAGTAGAGAGGGACTGTCATCTCCCTCGCCCTGCTGGACACCCCTCTTTTGAGGCAACCCGGAAGGGGCTGCAAGCACCCACTGCTGGCTCAGGTGAAGATTTTCGTCTGTCAGGACACCTAAGTCCTTCTCAGCACGGCTGCTCTCAATGAATCCTTCTCCCAGTCTGTACATATATCTGGGATTGTCCCGACCCAGGTGCAACACCCTACACTTGACCTTACTGAATCTCATTAGGTTCACATGCTCCCTCCCAGATGCAGATTTTGAACAGCTTTGTGATGAAATGAAAGAACCTTGAAAGCAACAAGAGTTGTTTCAGGCTGGATGTTAGGAAAAACTTCTCCAAAAGAGTGGTTGGGCACTGGGACAGACTGCCCAGGGAGGGACTGGAGTCAGAATCCCTGGAGGTGTTCGGGAAACGTTTAGGTGTAGTACTGAGCGACAAGTGATGTGGAACATGTTTTTTTAGAATTGTTTCAGAACGGCGTTTCACTTAATTATGAACTAGGCAAGAGGGTGTAGAACAAAGAAAGGCAAAACAGAGGCTACAGGGAGGGATGTCGAGAGAGGGTGAGCCGAGGAATGCAGCCTTCTCTCTCTCTCTCGCACCAGGCACTCATGCTCACGTATTGGTTAAGACTGTGACTTAGGAATTCCACTACAACCTGCAAGTCACAATAACTCAGCAATTGGGGTGGATAATATGATAATAACTTCTTGGAAACAATTGAATATCCTCTCCTATTCTAATTGCAATATCAGAATAATCTACGCCTAGTTGCCAATTGTAACATCCCCTCCTCTTCTTGCATACGTATAACTTGTCTCTAAAAATATCCTTAAATTCTCACTTTGTGGTGTGCAAACTAGGAGGGGCTACCCCCTTTGCACCCAGTGTGCGTGTGCAGCACTGTAATAAAAATATAAACCTGCTTTATAACTACTTTGTGGTTATAGTTTGAATTCCGCAAGGTTTAGTGCGTGGACGGTTGGACTGGGTGATCTTGGAGGTCTTTTCCAACCTTGGTGATTGTATGACTCTGTGAGTTTTGAGGCTAAGGATTTTACCTTTCTATCTCTAAGCAATAGCACAAAACTCTGCTGTGTTCTTTATTGCAAGGTGACAGTTCTTCAGAGGACATTCCACCAGACTGCCCCTCTGCTGCTGTCTGTAGCATGGCAGCACAATGTGGAGCCCGAAAGCCCCTCGTACCTTGAGATCACTTGCTTCGGTTCTGGCCAGGCCGGTCCGAAGCAGCTGCTCTCGACGAGTGAATGTTCAGTGCTAGCTGTTCAGTGCTCGACTGCTCAGGGCATCTCCTCCACAGGTCGCGTTTCCAGGCCTCTGGCCTTCTCCTTCTTGCTACTAAAATGTTCCCAGTAACCTCACCTTGTTCTTGGAACAGTGCTCAAGACAGCAGTGCTCAGAAGAGGCACGTCTTGCAGCCCTGAACCAGGACCCTTGGCTGTGACACAGCCTTTCCCACACACAGCTCTCCAGCTGAACTGGGGATCTCCTGAGGGCTGGAGAGGGGACAGACCTGTGAAGTGGGGGCTCCTGGCAGCCCCATCCCACCCATCCTGGTGCCACGTTGACCGCTGGGTTTGACCTGTCTGGGAGGAGCACACCCATGCCCTCGTACAGATGGCCAGCTGAGTGCCTGACGAGGGTGGAAGAGAGGAGCAATATTTCAGGGAGTCAGGGAGCAGACTTTGACTTCGCATTTGCTTCTAAAATGAGGAATTGCAATTGTTTCACTTGGGGCCTGCGTTTCAGGGAGAAAGAGTGTCCCTGTAAGGCTGATGGACCTTGTTCAGTGCACCAGTGACGGGAATGGAGCAAAGGACCATTTTCTGCAAGACCTTTCTTGTATTTTCTTCCATCTCTTTCCATGTGGTCCAACAACCAATGGGTTTCTATACAAGAAGAGAAACTCTTCTCAAAAAATAGGGCAGTTCTTTTCCCAGATGCATACCCTGGGGATGGTTTAAGGTCAGAACGCTGAGGGGAGACAGCCATTTCTCTGCCTCTCTTTATCCTTTCCCTACAAGTTGTCCAGCTGCAGTGTTTTGCTCCTAACCTATGCCAGCACCTCCCAAAAAGCCCTTGTCTTCCCACCAGGGATCTAAAGGAGCAGTGAGCTGGAAGGCAAAAGTCTCCTCTCTGGCCCAGGCACAGCCTCACACTTAGCTACACCTTTCACATGCTGCAAAACTGTGGGCTTTGGTATGGTCTGTGTGTCACCGGAAGAGAGCACCACATTGGAAAATGAGGAACTCGAGGTCCCAGGGCTCCAAGGAATGTAGCCACCCCATCTGTCAAAGCCAAGGGGTCTTGGAAGAGTCCCCATTGTCCCTCTGCTTTTCTTCGAGGAAATGGCACTGTCTCGCTCCTATTATCAGAGCCAGAGCAGGTTCTAATCTATGTATATCTGACGGCGAGATTAATACACAAAGGGTAGATGTTAGCCCGTCCAGTTTATTACAAATGCTAGTCATTTGGAAAGATGGGGAAGGGAAGACAGGCGATAGAAAAGATAGTTCGGATGTTGATCTTCAGATATTGATCTTCAGCGATGGGTCATCAAGGGTCGTTGTTCGGTTGATGACAACAGCAACTGCACAGACTTATTTATAAGTCCAAAAGAGGTCGAGTCAGCTCTCTTTGGAGTGGCAGCTTCTGGCTTTAGGATCTCAGCAGAAACTCCTTTGTTCCCATCTTCTGGGCCTTGCCAGCAGATAAGATGGAGCAGGGAGGTGCCCACCTGCCTCCTGTTTTTCACGAGATACGATGGTGTCCTTCCCCACTTCTCCCATACCAAGCTGGATTTTCTGGTCACAGGCCAGATATTCTGCCAGTAAACACTCCTGAGCCCTCTTCTGAAGGCAAGCAGCTCCAAAGACGTATTTTCAAATGTAAAATTGTCCACAAAGTGATGTTGATTGCCACACGGACACTCCCACTTCTCATCTCCTGTATTAGTCAGTCTTATTGCAAGAAGTGCCTCAGAAAGCAAACTTTGAGCCAATAACAAAAAAGGATTCAGACAGGCACCCAGGAATGGCACAGACAGGAATTGTGCACCTGTTTGTCAGCCTCAGGTGAAGCTCTGCTTCTCCAACGTACCCCATGCCCTGGTCAGTGTGGGCAGGACTGGACAGGACATCCCCCGCCTGGGGAGCCCCACTTTGATTTTTGGTGGCAGACTCTGCATAGATCCAGTCTGCTCATGTAATAATAGTTAGGTGCATTGCCTTGTGCTGTTTTATACTTGCCGTATCATTTCACTTCTCACTTTTTTTAATTTAAGTGAAAATAAATGTACTTCTCTAACCTGATGTCTGTGGCCTTTGTGCTGACCCTGTCCACTGGCAAAGCAGATATACAGACATATTTTATCAGAGAAACTGGGGTAAAAAACAAAAATTGAAACACACGTTCAGATTACCTTATGTGTCCTACACCAGACGACTCAAATACCACACCTGCTATGGTCTTTCCACAATGAGACTGTGTGTATATGATAAATTTTTATAAGAGATTTCTGACTTATGAATATTGAAGTTGTCTTTGCAATTTGAAGGAAGGGGCTGAGGTGGTGGAGGCTCTGGTAAGCTACATTTCTACCTTGTCTTGAGTGTAGATAAAATATAGATTTCATTCATATCAAGGCGTGAAGAAAATCTTCCCCTCCAGACCTGGAATTAAAGAAAGTTCAAACTGTAAATATCAAGCTACAACATAAAGTCCAAGCTTCTGAATTCAAGGACATCCTCTCAAGTTTAATTTAAGGCAAAAATACCACCTTCTTGCCTCAGTGTTTAATATGTCCAAGCTATTTTCAAATATCTTTTTATTACCTCCTGATAAGTTTCTATACAGCTAGTAGAACTGTAGTCAAACAGAGCTAATAAAGAGAGCCTTAAACGTACGGTTAAGGTATGAAAGTCCAGCAGTTCCAACAATGGTGCAAACATGCACCTGACCTCACAGAGAGACTATTGGGAATGCTCTTTTGTGGGTAGGACTTAAGTCACATCAGGCACAGTGCTCTGTCTTTGAGAAGGGCTACCCTAGCAGTGAGTAATCTGAGAAAGTACACTTTAGTAAAGTTTGTGAGGAGCGTCCCGTATCCTCACATTCTTACTAATTTGGGTAGTGCAAGAAAAATTATCTCAACAAAGGTTATTTTCTCAAAAACGTTTCTTATAAATGCATCCAGTGAGCATGCACAGCCCAATGTTTTGACAAAGAACACGGGCAGAGGCCAGCAAGTTCGTCCTCCCTTTGTCAGGAAGAACTGATTTTCAGTACTAAAGCCAAGATAAAAGCAATATTGCCTTTACAGATTTCGATCCGTTTTATCATAATTTCTGAATACAAGATTTGGCTGCCACACTGCTGAACAAATGTGGCTCATGAAACTCACAGGACTTGTAAAAAGAAGAAAACAACATGAATAAGATCGACCCACATATAAAATACTAAAGCATATGAGAGCCAGGAAGTCACACAGCAACTATGTTAAAACATTTAAATTTGCAGGAGACGGCAGCCAACTTTAATTTCCCTTTACAAGCATGCAAATACTTTCCGCTGTGCTCCATTTCAATTATTTCTGACAAATACTTCTATCTTTATTAATCCAAAATGGAGTTACATAAAAACTATGTGTTTGACATGATTTTGCTTCAGACACTGGTGCCTTCCCTTTCTTTAATCAGACTTCTTTTTTAGATTAGTAGTTGTTTCACTGGAAACAAAGTCTTTTTCCTAGTCTCTTTTAAGACTGATTCATGTGATCTCTCAGTAACATTATTCCAGATTTCAGTCTGGCAAGAAAATGTACAGAAGACAGTAGAGATATCAGAAGACTGCAGCACATTTTAGACTGGATTCTTAGAAGCTGTATAGATACCCTAGATAACAAAATCTTTATGCCTGTTCTTTCTAACTTGAGACAAACTCCCTGAGAGAGACTCTAAGAAACATACAGCTAAATTAGCTTTGTTCTGTTATTTTCCTCCTGTGTTTTTCATGCTAGTTCTCCTTAAGAACATTCCCTTTTTAAAAATATCATCAGAATCTGAAAGATACCTGAACTCAGCTGCATAGACCAAGGTGATAATGTGACTCAAAAATGCCCTATAACTTCCACAACATTTTCCTAAAAGCAGTTAAGGGCAGCAGTCTTCACACCTCAGCATTTCTGAATTCAGGCCGACAGAGGACAGAGCTGCAGTTATTCTCTAGAGATTCTCTGCCTTGTTTAGTGCAACATAAAAACAGTGGTTTGTTAAATAGTTAAGGGTCAGACATGTTAGTTAGAGAAAAAAAAAAAAAAGAAAGAAAGAAAAAGAAAGCATATAAATCCTAAGGCTTGCATTAGTTTATCAGACAGTTTAATTCAAAGGTTCCTCTCTGTAGCTTCTCTCATCAGACATCACTCACAGCCTTGGAAGTTGTTCTCATCATTTTCATAGCACACATGGGAGGGCTCAGTGCCATCTAGGAAGGAAACAGGTAGGCAGTTCATAGTTATCTTTTATGTGACAAGCTGCTGTGCATTATAAAGTTGTCTGCATTGCTCACTGCCGCAGTATGCAGGCAGCACACAGCTCCAGCACCATTCACACATCCTTTGCTCTGTACTTCAAAGCAAAATGAGCAGCAAACAAGCAAAACTGCCACTCCTCATTCTTAGCATATTAACTCAGCATCAATGTTTGGGGTTTCTTCCTTTCTTTTTTTCTGCTGCTTTTTTAAAAAAGGGACTTATGCCCTCTTTTTTTTTTTTTTTTTTTTTTTTTTTTTCACCAGAATGTGATTAGTTATTGGGCACTTTCTATTCCTAGATACAATAATGCTAAAACCTGTATTTATCATAATCTTTGTCTGAACCAGAACAGGGAAATTCACAGCGTTAAGGATTGTAAGGAAAGAAAGCACAACTGAAAGTATAATTAGCAGATCATGTCTAAATGCTGATGTCTGGGGGGAGAAGGAGTAAGGAAAAAAGAAAGCAGCATGAATTGTAATCTAGTTCATCTTTCTCAGATTTTGATCACAGTGACCAAACTCCACTGAAATGCAGCAGCTCATTAAACTAAAAGAACTGCCTCTGATCTTTAAGTTTTCATATTTTTCAGGCATACATCACCTAGCCCTACACAAATGTTATAGGGTTTGTTTTGCAAAAGAAGTTTTGCCCTGCAGAGAACTCATTTGCTCTTGAATGAAACCTATTTACCATATGATACATTTCTATATAAAAGGAAGAGGGGAAGGGGGGGAAGAGAGCAAAATCTTCAGAATGTGAGTGTAAACCTCTTTTACAAGTCTTCAGACATCACCTCTGATATTTCTGTGCCACTTCAGCACAGCTACAGAACATACATCTCCACATCTCAGCTGAGGAAAAGTGTGCAGGACACATTACTTCCAGCATCATCACAACGAGAAGCTAAATCCTGCACAGCCTGTACCTGTTGGCTGTACATCACCTCCACTGACTCTTGTACAATTAGTGACACTTTATCTCACTCTGTAGATGTTAAATTGATTATGCTAAAGAAAATATAGAAGTGTTCTTAAAGCAGAAGACAGTCCTTATGAGGAACATTAAAGCATTTTTAATGTCATTAAAATTCATGTTTATTGCTGTCTTTCAAAGAAAGAAGCTAATGATTAAAACTACTACCCTCATAAATAATTTGTTCTTTGCTGTTAAAGATCATATTGCTTACATGAAAGAGTGTACATTCAGGTCAGAAATCACTTTTTCTATAGTGAGCAGGTTATGAGAGAAGAAAAATTGCCATACTGTAGAACAAATAGCCACCTGGTCCACTACCCTGGCTGGCAGACAGAACAAGGAATTTAAGCACTCGTAGTTCATCCTACTCCTAGCACGTTCTTTCAGCAACAGGTGCTTTTAGAGATGCTCAAGTCAGATTTTACAACTAATTATTTTAATAAGGACAGACCGAGCCAGCCTCCTCCATGGAATTACCCAAGTATAATTTTGGCAACCAAAAAAAAAAAAAAAAAAAAAAAAAAAAAAAAAAAAAATTCATAAGATTTAGTAAGAAATACACAGATGGTAGCTTGCTTGGGCTGAAAGGTTTGGGGTTTTTTTTCCCTTTTTAAAATAAGACCCAAGTTTTCCTCAGTTTTCCAACTCTCCTTGTGCCATCTTTTATTTTAAACTTCTACATGTACTCTTTTCCATCTCCACTCCATGTGCAAGCTGACTGACATTAAATACAAGACAGAAATCAGACAGAGCCTCCTCCCATGGAGCTCATAATGCTTTTAGAGATTTGGGTGAAAGAAAGTGTTGGAAATTCTCCAGAAACCATGATTCCTTCAGAAAACTCATACTTGTAACACACTTGTTTTCACAGCAGGATCAAAACTCTTGTGAAGAGCTAGGAAGTCTATTCTTTATGAGAATAATAAAGTTTAAAATGTTTGCAAGAACGCATAAAGGCTTCTATACCAGTAAAAATGAAATCAGTAAGATTGAAAAAAGTATTTAATGTAAGTCCTGTATTCATAATTACAAATCTTGCAAATAAGTGAGCTCTTCGAAGAAGACAGATAGATGTTTTACAAGATGCAGTTTGCCTCACCCCAAGTCAGACTGAACATACCAAAGGCATTCCAAGACACAACGGTCACACGTTCTGCACAGAAGCAGACATCGGAGCAGCAGGGCACAGCTGTCACCTCCAGCAGGGAAACTCAGAGCTGGGAGGCACACGTTCTTGGTAGTTCATAAGGAAACTAGATGCAGCCAAAAATGGAAAGAAAATGAAAATACGAATACCTTAACATTGCAACATGCAAGTGTAACTACATTTTTCAGTCAACGCACTTCCACATAGTTTCAGTTTTTAATGCTTTTTCTTCCTCCGCCTTTGACACACATGTACACTTTTCTCTTAGAATCCAGAGAAGACATATTTAATTCTTCTGATGGAGAGGGATTGGAGAGATGTTTGTTTCCAGGATAACCTAGCAAAAACATGCCAGAGTGGTAGTTCCTACACTGCTTCTGATTTTTTTTCAGTTCTTTCCATGAAATGTTGCTTGTTTTGGGCCACTTCTTAGAAAGCAAGCAAAGATCCACACAAAAAGATTGCTACGTTCTTTGGCACCCTGACACTGTTGAGGAATGACAAAGATTTTAAACCCATAGATAATGAACAGCATTCTTGTACCTGAAGATGATCCTTCTGGACTGAACGGATAAGCAATTATCACATATTTTTGCATAACTGTGCAGTATTTCTATTACGAGTACTTCGGATAAACACAGGATTTAAACATTTTGTAAGACCATCCTGATGGCATTAATTATTCAGTATTTTAGAGAGAAATATTTCAGTTGATATATTTTGGTGAAGCATGATGTATAATATTATTATTATAATTGCTTATAAATTGATACCAAAAGTGCCTAATAAAACTGATGCAACTGAACAGCAATACAAGAAAGTAGTTATTACAGAGACTTCCCATAAGCAAATGATCACTGTTGATTAGGATGAATCAGTCTAGCTTCTCATTATCACATTTTAATGCAGCTTATGTGACATGGAAAATGTATCCTTTGTTTAATGTATGTTAAAACTTACTGTGTATGAATTTGGATCACTCTGACCACACAGAGCTAACGGTCTAGTGGTAAAGTAGCATATTTGTCTTCAACGTATATCCTGTTTCCCTCTAGATGTCAATCTCCAGCAGATGGCACTGTAATTAAACTGTTGCTACCAGATGATTTTTTTCCGTGTACTTCAATTTTCTGCACTCCAGGTGATCATTGTATTCTAAGATACCGAAAAAGATTTCACATCAGGAAATTAAGAAAATTAGACTGGTTCACTTGATCTAAATTCTTTTTATCATTTAGTGCACTGCAGAACTAAGGGATGACTACATAAAATAGATGCAGTGAAAGTTAAACTACAGCTTTGGATGGAAAGGAATGGAAGTAGCTGCTGTCCAGAAAGTCATAGCTCTTATTCAGATGAATATACTTCTTTATTAGAGTTTACCCAGATGTTGAAATCAACATAGTCTCTAACTACCCAGCTTGTAACTTCTTTTCTTTCTTAAGGAAAGTACTGAAAATATTTTGTATTTTCTTCGTCTATGACCAATAGCTGACCTTTCTGTCCACTTTTTTGGAACACACTTTTTTAAGGAAGACAACAATTTTTTTAAGGAAGAAAATTAGGCAGAAAATGTCTTTAAATAAAATATATTTTAAAAATAATACTTTCAGCGATTTGACTTTTTTTTTTTTTTTTTTTTTAGTAGTATATATCTACTATGTAAAAGTAATTCTGAGGATAAATGTTCACATATTACGTAACAGAACTGTGACTGCAGAAACAGTATTGCTTGTTTTCTAATCTCTTACAATGAATTACCTGGAACATGCATTTAATTTCCTTTACGTGGATATAAAGAATAGTATTTTTGGATATGAACAAACAGCTCACTCCTGGCTGTTCTTGAATTTGTAATTATTGAAAATGGTACATTTGTCAGATATGATTATATTTCACAGAACTGTACTGTCGTGTGGCCCTACAAAGGTTAACAATCCCATTCTTCACAATGTTTTTCCAAGTGATGCAGCCAGAGTCAGTCCATAACCAAGTGAATGAGCACAAAAGAAGTGAGACATTCTAGTGCTTATTGAATAAACCTTGTGACTTCTGCTAAAATTAAAATTGTTCATTGTCTTTAGGAACAGAAACAGGAAGGGACTGATGCTACTTTTTGAAGTACATATTGTTATTCCAGGGCATTTAGTTAGCATATATTGTTATGATAAGATTAGAGAATTCGACTTGAGATGGAATAGCATTGAGTTACGAGATGTATTGTAGTGAGACAAGCTGCAGAAACACTTAAAGGCTTTTTTCTTCCTTTCATCCTCTTTTTCTTACATACCATTAATGTAATTTCATTCTTTTTAGAGTAATAATCACGCTTTTTATTGGTAAAGTAATTAAGAAATAGACAATTGTACACAAGAAACCTAAGTGAGATTGGTATTAAACCTCAGCAAGTTGGAATCTGGCATCACTTGGAAGAAAAATTCCACTAATGGTACAAACAGCAGCAATTGCTTTGGTACGCTAGATTTAGAAAGGATGATGGAGGAGCTATGTTCTGAGAGGTTCACATTTTACTATGATACTTCTCACAGAGGATCCTCCTCAGGGAAGGAGGAGTAATGTTTAATTGAATTGACTTATGATTGGGAATTGATTCCTAAGGAACTGGAGATAGGGCTTTCTGCAGTGCTTTTCTCTTTGGTAGAATGAATTGCCCATAATTATAGTCTGGTTCTGTACCATACCACTAATTTACCATAGTATTTGGCTATTCTGAAAAAACATAGCTCTAAGTGCTATACACAAACTGTACTGTAAACCTATGGTACACTTTCTGTTGCTTTTGATTTGTCTCTTTAGTTCCTAACAATATCTTTGATGTCTTACTGACAGGCAGGAAACATATTCAGAATGGCTGTAGATATTAAGTATGTAATAGAAAATATTTATTTATCATAGAATCATAGAATGGTCTGGGTTGAAAAGGACCACAATGATCATCTAGTTCCAACCCCCTGCTACGTGCAGGGTTACCAACCACCAGCCCAAGCTGCCCAGAGCCACATCCAGCCTGGCCTTGAATGCCTCCAGGGACGGGGCATCCACAACCTCCTTGGGCAACCTGT
>JAOWBP010004377.1:247615-257617 GCA_028571105.1 Tragopan temminckii
AGGAAGGAAGGACGGCAGGAAGGAAGGAAGGAAGGAAGGAAGGAAGGAAGGAAGGAAGGAAGGAAGGAAGGAAGGATCTGTCAGTAATATCCATACTTACAGATAGGAAAAGGGATACACACTGCTTTATGAACACACTGTCTCTCATGACTATTTCCTGTCTACCTGAAAACTTGTCTAACTAAACACATAAAAAGTGCCTTGGAAAACCTACCTCTTTCTGAGCCTCCTTGGTCCCGGCACTGCTGGAGAGATGGGCAATCTGATGCTTCCTCACACCCGATGTCCTTGCGAACCATGGTGTCAAAATAAGTGAACCAAAAACAATATAAGTGAACTGCACTTAGGGAAAGAAGAGGTACTGGTGGGGAACTGGGAAGGCTGGTATGGTGTGGAATGCTGCTGGGATTGCTGACTGAGTAAGGACACATAGAAGGACCCTGCATGAGACAGTACATTATAAGCAGATAACTTTCTGAGATACATACATGATGAAAGTGACCTTCATGCAAACATCTACCAAGTGTAGAGCAGTAAGGTCATGGTCCTTCTCCTTGTATCTCCAGTCTGGCCACAGAACTGGCAAAAATTAGTCCTGCATGGCAACCACATTATAGCACAGCATAATCACAATGCTCTGAGTAAGGCAACAGAGAATGTAAGTTCCTGTTTCAAGATGTTTTTTCTTTCAGAAAGCTGTATCAAAAGAGATACAGTGCCTGTATAATTTCCATTTATGCCACCAAAAGAGTCAGGCTTGAAAATGAAACCAAAATATTTACATGTAAACATCTTAAAGATCCTACTGTAGAATTAAAGAATCATCTAGAACAACACCCTTGCTAGGGTCAGGGGCATTTTCAGCAGGTTAGGGAATGACTTGGAGAGGAGCTCTGCGGAGAAGGACCTAGGTGTTCTGGTGGACAATATGTTGGCCACAAACCAGCATTGTGTCCTTGTGGGCAAGAAGGCCAATGGGACTCTGAGGTGCATTAAAAGGAGTGTGGTCAGCAGGTTGAATGAGGTGATCCTCCCTCTTGGCTCCGCCCTGGTGAGGACGCATTTAGAATATTGTGTCCAGTTCTGGTCTCCGCAGTTCAAAAAAGACAGAGATCTCTTAGAAGGAGTCTAGTGGAGGGCCACAAAGATGATTGAGGTCCCGGAGCAGCCCCTGTATGAGGGAAGGCTGAGTAACCTGGCTCTGTTCAGCCTGGGAAAAAGGAGACTGAGAGGGTATCTATTCTTACTCTAAATATCTAAAAGGAGGTGGGAGGCAAATGGATGAGTCCAGACTAGAGCCTTGGTGGTGTGTAGTGATAGGACAAGGAGCTATGTCCTAAGACTTGGCCATAGAAAGTTCCATACAAACATGTGGAAGAACTTCTTTACAGTAAGGGTGATAGAGCACTCACCTGGATGCCAATCTGTGTGACCTATTGTAAGATACCTGCTTCAGCTAGGACTGAATGATCTCTTGAGGTCCCTCCCAAGCCCTGCAATTCTGTGATTCTGTGAAGGAGATCAAGTTGCTCAAATCCCGTTCAACCTGTCTCTGAACCTCTAAGGACGGAACGTCCACAACATTTTTGAGCAGCTTGTTTCAAAGCCTAGCCACCCTTGTGGTACAAAATTTCTTTCTTAATAATCTAAATATGGTCTCTTTCAATTTGAAACCATTACCCCTTGACCTATCACTAAAAGTCTTGGTAAAAAGTATTTTACCATCTTTCTTGTAAACCTCCCTTAAGTACTGAAGGTCACTATCTTGTCTTCCCAGACCTTTCTCTTCACCATGCTAAACAACCACAGCTTTATCAGCCTCTCTTCATAGGTGAGATTCTTCAGGCCTTGGATCATTTTTTGACAATTTTCTGGACTTGCTCTAATAAGCCAACATGTTTCTTTTGCTGAGGGCCCCAGAGCTGAATGCATTACTCCAGGTGGAACCTCATGAGGGTAAAAGAGAGGGAGAGAATCACCTCCCTTGATCTGCCAGCAACACTTCTGTTTATGCAGCCCAGGATACAATTTGCCTTCTGGGAAACAGACACACTTGACCTGTTCATGTCCTGTTTTTCATCTACCAACATCCCCCAGTCCTTCTCTGCAAGGCTTCTGTCAATCAAATCACTACTCAATCTGTACCAATGCTAGGGATTACAGTGGCCGATGTGAAAGACCTTTGGATAGAACCTGGACTGGCTGGAAAAATGCCTTCCCTCTGGTATATAAACTGAGCCATAAACCTTGGGGTCATCCACAGACTTGCTGAGAGTACACTCCAGTCCATTATCTACATCATTAAAGAAAATGCTGAATAATGTCAGCCCCAGTACATACCCTTGAGGAATACTACTTATTGGTTTCCGTTTGAACACTGAGGCATTCACTATAACCCTGCAGATGAATCATAGTTTATCATCTTTTTTTCTCTCTTCCTAAAAGCTAGCTGTTTGCTGTTTCTTATTTTGAATGGATACTGGTCTCTGTTTCACTCTTTAACATCTCAGAAATTTCCAGAGAGCATCTTCTCCTGCCCATTGCCTTCTCAGTCTTTCTGCACCATCAATTTCTGTGTAACTGGGCAGTGAGTGGTGGAAAGAACATTCTCTATGTCAGTCTCATCTTATTTAAAATCTTCCTCATATGCCATCCTTTCAAATTTGCTGTGGTGGCAGGAGTTTAAATAACAAGCTAACTCTGATTCACTTTCAAGAGCTGCTTATCCTGATATTCCAGGACATGATGGTTTTTACCTTGCTTTCCACCACTCAGGTAATTACCTCCCCACGTTATCTGTCACTGTAGCTTTTCAGGATGCTGCTCAATATCTGCACTGAAAAATGATAGCATAACCTTTACAAAACTGCACTTTCGAATCTTGCATCCTAGAAGTAACTATTCTGATTTCTTTAAATTGAAGCTAGATCACAGATATACCAAACACTAAGAATAGTGAGACTTGAAGAGAGAAAAAACGCCTGTTCATACCACAGACACAAACAAAAACCATCACCAACAAGCAGCATCTTGGGGCTCTAGCTCCATGCATTTTGACTAACATGTCAAAGCCCATTTTGAACTGCTTTACATCCCTGACAAGGTGTACAAGTGTCTCATTAGCAACTTTATTCCAGAGGTCAGTTCATGTTTCCTGCTTTTTTTTTCTCCTGCTCAAGCATGAGATTCTCTGTTTGGAATGGCAGAATAGATTTATAAAGTACATTTCCTAACCAGACAGTGTGTTGTAGCAGCCATGGTATGGTATGCTAATTGTCTTTAAGAAACACAAAAAGGTTCCCTCACTTTAACTAGTCTAATTCACTTAGTCTGACCCAATTTCTATTAGTTTCTATACAGAAAATATGTCCTTACCATCGTCGTGGTCCAGTGCTCAGCTGCATCTTAGCAGAAGTGTAGGGAAGAGAAGCATTGCTCTAGAAAATTAGAGCACCGGCATTTGTTTTCGGGTTGTACTGACATTCCTGGGAGCTCTCATTTTACACTGAGGGCAGCAGAAATGCTGCTGGCAGCAGAGGCTGGGCATTCTCTGTCAGTTGGTTCATCAGAGGTCCACAGGAGGCACTGATCCGTCTGGCATTCCCAGCTCATACTGAGAGCGTGGCAGACAACAACACATACAAACTGTAAATCTAGGGAACATTTTTATTTAAGTCATATATCAGATAATCTGAAGAAGTACAGAATGCAGTTTAAATTCAGTGTGTTGTTTTGTTCACCTGTGTTCTCTGTAAACTTTTAAAATGTATATTATTACATGGCAAGTATGTCTCTGCATCTCTGAGCATAATAGCATTTGCCACAACAACTTCAGTCACATTGAAAGTGACATAACGTAACGTTGGAGAGCATTCCCATTAACCATCATCGCTGTGACTAAGCTGTTCAAATTTGAATAAAGTATATAAAAGATGATCTGAATGGCCTGGTCTCAAGCATCAATAAATATCTATGTTTATAGATGTCAATCATAAGCATTTTATGATCACTAAAGGAAAAAAAGGGTGTTTCAGAAAAGATAAACATATTATTTGCACTGTTTTTCACCCCAAAAGGGACAAAGTTTCTAGAAAAAATAACACCTATTAATTGAGAAAAAATGTGAGGAAGCTTACCAACTTAAGGCTGGATACTTCAGGTTGTGAGCAAAAATAATTACTTGTTGCAGCAAATTTTACATAATCAGGAATCATTTTTCTAAAAATCAGTGTTGATGGTTGTTTAATGGCTCTTCAAATCATTCTTAGTACCAAAGGGAATAAAATGTTAGACTTTCAACACTTTCCTAATTGTGGAGAAGTAGGTCAGTCAGTATGATTTTTGTGTGAGACAAATTGATAGAAACCACAATAAGAATAGAATTTAAAATGAAAATCATGTTTCACAATAGAGTTGACTTCAAGAGAGTCAACAGGGACATTGATAAAGAATGATCTGGCCAATGCAGTATGATGAGATTTTGAAAAGTATGTGCATTCTCCTATATTACATGGGGAAAACTTCTATAACAGGGGAAAAAAAAAAAAAAGAAAAAAAAGGAAAAAAAAAAAAAAGGAAAAAAGAAAACAAAAGCCAACCTCTTCCATGGGCACAGACATCTTCCACTAGATCAGACTGCCCAAAGACCTATCCAGCCTGGTTTTGAGCACTTCCAGGAATCCACAATTTCTCTGGGAAATGTGTTCCAGTGTCTCAACACCCTCATAGTAAAGAATTTCTTCCTAATGTTCAATCTAATCCAATTTAAACCTCCTTGCACTGTCACTGCACTCACTGAAAAGAGTCCCTCCCCATGTTTCTTGTTGGTCTCCTTTAAACACAGGAAGACCACTATATGGTCTCCCTGCTGTCTTCTCTCCTCTGCGCTAAACAACCCCAACTCTCTCAGCCTTTCTTCATAGGGGGGTGCTCCAGTCCTCTGTTCACCTTTGAAGCCCTCCTCTGAACTCACTCCAACAGCTCTATGTTCTTATGTTGTGCCAGAGTTGAATGCAGTACTGCAGGTGGGGTCTCATTAGAATGGAGCAGAGTGGGAGAATCACCTCCCTCAACCTGCTGGCTGCGCTTCGCTTCAAGCAGCTTATGACTGGCTTTCTGAGCTGTAAGTGCACACTGCTAGCTAAAATCCACTTTTTCATCCATCAGTACCTTCAAGCCATCTTCTGCATGGCTGCTCTCATACCACTCATTTCCCAGCCTGTATTCTTGCTTCAGATTGTCCAAACACAGGTACACAATAGTGCACTTAAGATTGTTGAACTTCATGGGGTTCACATGGGCCCATCTATCAAGACTGTTAAGGTTCCTTTGGATAGTATCCCTTCCT
The DNA here is from genome assembly GCA_028571105.1 of Tragopan temminckii. NCBI lineage: Eukaryota > Metazoa > Chordata > Aves > Galliformes > Phasianidae > Tragopan > Tragopan temminckii. The sequence continues at coordinate 252,963 of JAOWBP010004377.1, forward strand.
TGCAAGCCCTCACATTCCTATAATCTTACCAGGATGTATATCGCTGTGTATTACTTTTTCTAAGAGGTTTTTACTTTGCCAAAATGTTCTCTTACTTTCCTTTCCTGACTTCTTGTATGCTGGGACTGAGAGCATCTGAGACCTAAGGAAAATGTCTTTCTTGGCTCACATAGTGCTCTAAACAGTCCAAAGTTTGCCTGAGTCTAAGGGTCTTGACTCTACTTTTTCCTTTTCCCATATCCTTTAAGACTGTGAATTCTACAAAGACTCAATCACTGCACACCAGGCCACCTCCAATCTTGACCTTTCCAATAAACTTTTTCCACATTGCTGAGCAACAGGTCTGGTAATATCTCTCTTCTGGCAGGGCTTTCTATCATCTGTTCTAGGAGGTTGTCCTCAGTACACTCAAGTAGTTTGCTATACTGCTTGCAATATGCTGTGCTGCTTTTCTGGGAGATGCAAGGGTATCAAAATTACATTGCACAATCAGGGCCTGTGAACATGATGTTTCCCAGAGTTGAAAAAAGAGCTCTTCAACATTTTCTCCTTGATCTACTGGTCTATACCAGACAAGAACCCTAGAATCATGGAAGAGCTATTAGCCTCCTGCCATGGACAAGTTTGCTGCTCACTAGATCAGGTTGCCCAGGGTCCCATCCAGCCTGGCCTTGAATGCCTCCAGGGATGGAGCATCCACAGCTTCTTTGGATGGAGCATCCACAGCCTATGCCAGTGCCTCATCACCCTCTGGTTGAAATTTTTTCCCCTAACATCTAATCTAAATCTCTCTTCATTTAGTTTAAAACCATTCTCCCTTCTCCTATCACTATCAGACTGTGTAAAAAAATTATCTTTTTCCTGATTATTAGCTCCTCTTAAGTACTAGAAGGCTGCAATGAGGTCTCTCCAGAGCCTTCTCTTCTCCAAGCTGAACAAGCCCAGCTCCCTCAGCCTGTCTTTATAGCAGAAGTGCTCCAGTCCTTTGATCATCCACGTAGCCCTCCTCTGGATGCACTTGAGCACTCCTTATATTTCTTGTGCAGGTGGCCTCAGACCTGGATGCTATATTCCAGATGGGGCTTTATGAGGGCAAAGCAGAGGTGGACAGTCACCTGCCTGTTCTGCTGGTCACTCCTGTTTTGATGCAGCCCAGGACATAGTCAAATTCCTGGGCTGCAAGTGCCCACTACTGGCTCATGTTGAGCTTTTCATCCACCAGAACCCCAAGTCCTTCTGCGCAGGGCTGCTCTCAACGAGATCAACTCCCAGTCTGTCCACATATCTGGGATTTCCTTGCACTTGGCCTTGTCGAAACTCACTAAGTTTTTGTGGGCCCACTTCTCAAGCCTGCCCAGGTCCTACTGGATGTCAAGCGTTCCTTCTGTCATATCAACTGCAATTCTCAGCATGGTGTCATATACAAACTTTCTGAGGATGCTCTCGATCCTGTTGTCTATGTCACTGATAAAGATATTAAGGAGTACAATGAAGTTTTGTTTGTTAGTTCGATTTCTCACTTTCACATACAAGCTCTCAACCTGTGTATTGCTGTTTTTCAAAGACAACTGTGTGCAGCGAGTCCTGCTTTTTGCATAGAATGCAACTTTTCTACCTTTCTTTCCTTGCCTGTCCCTTCTGAATAGCTTTTAGCTATCGATTGCAGCACTCCAATTTTGTGATTCATCCTCCCATGTTTCCAAGATAGCAATCAAATCACAGTATTCCAGCTGGACAGTGGTTACCAGCTCCTCCTTTTTCCTACCCATGTAAGCACTTTTATAGAGGCACTTCATTTGGGCCTCTGACTGTCTAATCTTTGTGACTGAACCTTTCTGGAGGGTTGAGAAGCATTTCTCACTACTCTTGAGGGTCTACACTTCCATCCTAGCAAGTGCATGAGCGTGTGAGTGTTATGGTTAAGTCTCAAACTCTCAGGATGGTTAATTTAAAGAACAGTGTCAGTCAACCAGCCAGAGAAGACTTTCTTCCTTTCCAGAGGATCCCATCTCTCCCCAGTAATCTGTATTTGTCAAAGTACCTTCCATGATCATAGAAGCCTGCTGACAAAACACTGCAGGTTTTGTTTGGAATAGAGTAAATTTTCATCAAAATGTTGGATGGAGCAATGATGTTGGTTTTTTTTGCTGAGCACTTCTAAGTTCATCTTCTCATACTATCCTGCCAGCAAAGAGCCTAAAGGAGTGCAAGATGGGAGGAGATAAAACCAGGAGAGTTGACGAAAGATCAAAAAGATATTCCATATCATATGACATTTTTTCCCTCAATTCTTTCTCCTAGCCCAGTGGGTGAGGCAGCAGGGAGAGCAGGGGAGAGGAGTGAGTGAGTGGCTGCTGGATTAAAGGAAAACACTGGCAATATAGAGAAGACTGCCTGTGCCACCACCCCATTCACTTCTGCCGCAAGGACCCTGAAGTCCTAGTCAGTCTTGCCAAAGCTATGCTGCAACTTATTGTTGGTGGCCAAAGGCAAGAGAGGTAGATGACTGCAGTCTGCTTTTTATCAGTTGTGGCAGTCTCTCTGCAACACTCTAACTGCTGGCTCCTAGTAAGCAGCAGATATCTCTCAACTGAATGCAACAGGCTGGCTGATGGGAGCCTCAGTGCACCTCAGCAGGAAGTCATGCATTACTATGACACACTGCTCCCCTCTGTGTCTTTTAGCATGTCTAGCTGTTGCTGTTACACCCTCTCAGATTTGCATGTTATTTTATCAAAAAATTTGTATTTGTTGCTGACTGGGACTCTTGAGTAAACAAGCAGAATTGTTGCTTTGTGGCCATGAATTACTAGAAACCGTGAAATCTCCTATTCCAAGGTCTTATCTCTGTCCCGTTGACGTTACTGTCTGCTAGTCCTTGGAGGGGAGCGTGACAGGGCTCTATTTAATAGAGCAAATTCTCAGCTACAAAACACTGTTTTTCAACATAGTCACCACCATTAGATATACGTTTTCATCAGCAAAAAAAGAGCCTGCAGGCTACGCTCATCAAAATCCACACCAACAGTGGTTACCCACTGCTACTGCCACCACTGTTGGAATACACCACCCACCACCTCACTGTGCTCACATCCACTGTTTGCTTTCCCTAAATGTTTAGCAAGTACCAACAAATGTCAGTGGGTACCATTTTTACCACGTGCAAGAATTCAATGACACACCTTTTCTTCATAAACTCTTCTGTGTCAGATGCCATTTTGCCAGTGTCCCAATGTTACCATCTGTCACACGGCAACAGCATGTAATTGAATATTGGCAAGAAGGTCCAACCTCTACTGCCATTCCACCAACATCTGCCTCCGACATCGTGTAACAACGTGATAAAACAGGAGGCATTACTTTCAGAGCAGCCCTCATGTAGACAATATAGTTAATGTATATAAAGTAACAAAACTTATTTTAATCTTTTTTGTCTATTAAAATGTATTAAAAAGAGGACAAAAACTCCCACAAAACTAGTAGGGTATTAGACCTTGTTTCTGTGAAACAAACAGATCACCCTGGTTCGATGGCAGTGGTTGTAATTCTCAGTGAGCTCTCAAGGTGCTCATCAGAGATATTTGATGACATTTTGCTCCTCCTGTGCTTCATCCTTCAGAACAGTCGTTCACCAGCATACACGCTGCCAAAAGTGAATGAGGCGTGACTGTGACGTGAGGAGTATTTCTCTCTGGTAAGAGACAGCTGATAATGGTCTGGTGAAGTGACATGGTTACATTTTTGTTTCCAACTCTGAACATTCCATTTGAAAATTTGCAGATAATATATTTATGTTGACTGAAAACGGAGTTGCAAATAAACCAAAACATTGATGATTTTTTTTTTTTTTTTGCAAGTTTGAGTCCTATTCCCAAATTCCTTTACCAAACTGCATGTTTTTGCTGTTTGGAGGATGATGTTTAGCCAGTGTACCAGAATGCATCCAGTCACTCGCCATCAGGTGAGCTGTCCGTGCCCCGCACCCCATCCCTGGGCTCAGCCCAGATGGGCTCATGGCGCAGTGAGGTCTGCTTGGTGCTGAGGGGAAGGGCTGCCATGATGGCGTGGGACAGGAATGGCTGCAGGGACAGCTGGGCTGGGGTGCATGCGGCCATGGGCTGCTGGTTGGACATGTATGGAGTAGAGGGTGGGGAAACAGGCTCTGGTCTTAAGCAAGTGGTAATAGCTTGCAGCAGGGTCTGTGAATTACACAAGCGACAAGGAAGAGTGGAGAAAGGCACTTTGTTGAAGGTGGGCACAGAGGGACAAACCTTTCATCTTCCACTGATGAGAAAGCCAAATGAAAGAACAAATGAACTGTGACACTTCAGATCTGAGTGAAATTCATAACCAGTTCTGGAACACAGCCAACAGGAAAAGTGCTGGCAAAGAATGAAAAAGTCAGGGTCCAATCATTGTGAGGTGCAGAGAGAGAAGTTTCCCTGCAGGACAGACAATCTTCTAGCTGACCCCTGTCACCTGGAAGTGCTGCAGGGATCTGCTGTTCAATATACTTTGGCAGTGTCTTAGATAACAACTGAATGACAAACATAGTTGGAAAGTTCCTGTGTCTGACCAGGCCAGGAAGGCACAAACCTCACTATTTGTCTTCTATATTAGGAACTTGTTATTTGCTCAGTGCTGACAAGGAGGAA
>JAOWBP010004377.1:283380-302866 GCA_028571105.1 Tragopan temminckii
AGCGCAGCGCTGAAGCCGTGAAGGGTGTGCGCAAGTACGAGAGGAGGGTGAAGGAGCTGACCTACCAGGTAAGGCAGGAAGCCTCCTTGAGTTGACACTCCTTACACCCAGCACGTCAAAATGGTTGCATACCATCCCCGTGGGGTATTGTTGTCCTCATCTGCTGGGAAGCAATTCTCTTTTTCCTGCTTATCAACTTCTTTAGTGTGAGGAAGACCGGAAGAATATTCTCAGGCTTCAGGATCTGGTGGATAAATTGCAGATGAAGGTGAAATCCTACAAGAGACAAGCTGAGGAGGCTGTAAGTATAACTTGAAGAATGGGTGAGAGTAATTTTACTTCAAGGAAGTATGATTGTAGAGATCAGAATGAAAACCAGAAAAGGGCCTGAAAGAATCTCCCAAGACACAGCTTGTCTTGGCTCATTGTTTATTGTCATGTCAGGCAGCCTTGCTTTCTTTGGGGTATGCTGCAGTCAGGGATTGACTGAGGGATGTTCTGCAGCCTGGTTTATCCAGGAAATCAAAGTAGAATTGCCAACATCCATTAACTAAGAGGCTCATGGATCTGTGACAGTAATCAACATCACAGGGTTTTCATGTGTTTCTGAATCTAACAAATGAAATGTAAATCAGGCACTAGGGAGGAGGAGAATAAGTACAAGAAATAATAAGACCATGTGACAAAATAGCTCCTCAAGAGTGACAAATTTCTGGTGCTGTTTGTTAATGTGGGTTCTCAAATAAGGGAGGATGAGGAGGTCTTTGTGAGTCTTATGTTTAAGCCATGGTAGGCAAGAGACAAGGAGGTCTGTGCCTTCCTCTGGGAAGCTATCACAGCTCCTCAAGGCCTGGGCACAGGAGGACTGAAATCCCTGCTGTGGTTCCTCACCACCAACTCCTTGTCCTTGTACAGGAGGAGCTGTCCAATGTCAACCTCTCCAAATTCCGCAAGATCCAGCATGAGCTGGAGGAAGCTGAGGAGCGGGCTGACATTGCAGAGTCACAGGTCAACAAGCTCCGAGTGAAGAGTCGGGAGATTCATGGCAAGAAGATAGAAGAGGAAGAGTAAGAATGTCATGACAGTAAAGGGGGATAAGGAATTCACAAAATGTGAACTCTCTGTCACTTTCTTCCATAATTTGTATTTTTAACCCCCTCCATACATGGCAAATAAAAGAATTACTTCACAGACACATCATGAGCATTAGTTTTCATCTCTTCCTCTTGTAACTGGTTACTGTGTCTATTATCATTTGCTTTTGGGCCCAACTTTGGCTTATACCCTTCGCGTGTTCTCAGCACTATAGAGCTTTATGTCTCCTAGCAGCCAATTGCTTACCACTTCTATCTCAATTCACTAGTTGTGAATTAGTGATTGGAACAAAATCAGAAATGACCTTTCAAAGGCAGAGATATCACAGCTGTTGCTCTTCAAACCAGAGAGGCTTTATCCACTTCACTTACTTAATTACAGTACACATTTCACATTAAAAGGTAACTTCTGCAGTAGCGTCCATAGTCAAATCCAACCCTTGATCCCGAGCCCATCTACAGGATGCATCTCTTCCTTAATGATCTGAGGTATCATGGGCATACCAAGCTAGAAATAATTCATCCTTATATTGCCAGTCCAGATCTACCTCAGCCATTTCAATCCTAGCAGCCTGATCCACCTGCTGGTTGTCGTGACGTTCTTCAGTGGCACAACTCTTGGCTACACGAGCATCTATGTGATGTACCTTTACAACCATGTTCTCTACCAGGGCAGCAAGGTCTTTCCAAAGTGCAGTGGCCCAGATGGGTTTGCCTCTGTGCTGCCAGTTGTTCTGCTTCCATAGCTGTAATTACACCCAGAGGGCATCTGCCACCCCCCAGGAGACAGTGTAGACATAGAGCACTGCCACTTCTCTCATTCAGCAATGCCTAAAGCCAGCTGGGTGGCTCTCTGCAAATTGGCTTGATTCACTTTCTTCTTCAGTACCTTCCACAATTTGTTTTCCTTGAGAATTTCTGCCCAAGGCTCCAGATCTGGCCATTCTGTCCAACTGTGGTATAGAGCATGTTTTTTATATCTTTTCCAGCCCAGGCTGGCCCAAGGGCTACTACATGAACTATCTCCTATTTAATTTGTTCAAAGTCTGTTGTTGCTCAGGTTCTTCTTCTGGGTCACTTGATGGAGAGGGTTTACAATCAGACTGTAATCCAGAATATGCATTCTCCAAAAACCCACAAGACCTAAGAAAGCTTGTGTTTCCTTTTTGCTAGTTGATGGAGACCTAATAGTTTGTTTACTGATCAAATCCATAGGGATCTGATTATGTCCGTCTTGTCATTTTATTCCTATGGACTGGATTTCCTGTTCAGGTCCTTTGACCTTATTTTGCTTTATGAAAAAAACAAACAAACAAACAAACAAAAAAAATCCCAAAAACAAAAAACAAAAACATCAACAAAAAAACAGCTTTTGGAAGGATTTGAATTATTTTTTTCCCTTTCTGAAAAACTTTCTTTGCTGTGTTGCCTTGTTTAATGATGTCATCAACTTAATGCAGGTTCATGAGCTTCCCCTGTGTCAGAGCAGTCTGGATCAGCCCACTGGAAACTAGAGCAGCCATTTTTCCTGGAAGAACACTCTCTTGTGATGGTTTTTCCCTTGCAATTCTCATACATCTGCCTGTAGATTCGAGGTGGGTTTTCCATCCCTCTTCCTCATATCCTCTCCATGGTCATGCAGGTAAAACCATAGGATGGCACATAGTGTGTACCCACTTACTCCTGTCCCTCAAGTGGTTTGTACAGGTGCAGAAGAAAACTTATTCTCTTTTTCTTTGGGCCATTTAACCAGTTTGTCTACAGCTGAGACACAGATTGGTAGGAAGGAAGAGAGGTTTTCTTCATATCGTCAAAGTGGGCTAGCCACTTCAGAAACCGTTGGTCTTCTGCTATCATTCCAGATCACTGCTGTAAGTGATGTCAGAATGCTGGCATATGGTGATCACAGAATCACAGAATTACAGGGATTGGAAGGGATCTCAACAGCTCATCAAGTCCAACCTCTCTGCTAAAGCAAGTACTCTACAATCGACTGCACAGGTAGATGTCCAGACAGGTCTTGAATATCTCCATAGGAGGAGATTCACAACCTCTCTGGGCAGCCTGTTCCACTGCTCTGTCACTCTTACTATAAAGAAGTCCTTCCTCATGTTTGCATGGAACTTCCTATGTTCAAGTTCTAGGCCATTGCTGCTTGTCCTATTGCTACACACTGAGAAGAGCCTGGCATCATCCATTTGTGTCCCACATCACTTTTTGGATATTTATAAACATTAATCAGATCCCCCTCAGTCTTCTTTTCCCCAGGCTGAACAGACCCAGGTTACTCTATCTTCCTCATGCAGAAAATGTTCCAGGCCCTTACTAATCTTTGTAGCCCTCTACTGGACACCTTCATAGAATCATAGTATCATAGAATCATAGAATCATAGAACGGCCTGGGTTGGAAAGGACCACAATGATCATCGAGTTTCAACCCCCCTGCTATGTGCAGGGTTGCCAACCACCAGACCAGGCTACCCAGAGCCACATCCAGCCTGGCCTTGAATGCCTCCAGGGATGGGGCATCCACAGCCTCCTTGGGCAACCTGTTCCAGTGCCTCACCACCCTCTGTGTGAAGAACTTCCTTCTAATATCTAACCTAAGCCGCCCCTGTCTCAGTTTAAAACCATTCCCCCTCGTCCTATCACTATCACCTTCTAGGAGATCCTTGTATTTTTTGAACTGGGGAGCCCGGACCTGAACATAGTATACTAAATATGACCTCACCAGGGCAGACCAGAGGAAGAGGATTACCTCCCTTGACCTGCTAGCCACTCTCTTTCTAATGCACTGCAGGATGTCACTGGCCTTCTTGACCTCAAGGACACACTGTTGACTCATGGCCAATCTGTTGTCCACCTGGACCCCCAGGTCCTCCTCCACAGAGCTACTTTCCAGCAGATCATCTCCTAACCTGTACTGATGAACAGAGTTTTTCCTCCCCAAGTGCAAGACTTGCTCTTTTTAAATCTCATCATGTTCTTCCCTGACCAGCTCTCCAGTCTGTCCAAGTCTTGTTGCATGGCGGCACAGACTTCTGGTGTGTCAGCCACTCCTACCAGTTTTGTATCATCATCAAACTTTCTGAGGGTGGACTCTATCCCTTCATCCAGATCACTGACGACTATGTTGAACAAGTCTGGACACAGCACGCACTGACACTTGGGGAACACTGCTAGTTACAGGCCTCCAACCAGACTCTATGTTGCTAATGACAGCCCTCTGAACTCTATTAGTCAGCCGGTTCACAATCCATTTCACCATCCACTCATCTATCCCACCATTTTCTAAGTTTAAAAACAAGGATGTAGTGGGAGACAGTGTCAAATGCCTTGCTCTTCCCTCCTCTACCCAGCCAGCGATGACATAATAGAAAGCTACCAGGTTGACTGATCATGATTTCCCCTTGCTGAATACTCCTCATTTTCTCTTCCAATTTCTTGGAGATGGCATCCAGAACAAGTTGTGATGCACTCTCTACGCATCTACACTACAAAGATTGTGTGCACTTAATGTTATTTGGATCTTGGAATAACATATTATTGTCCAAGTTACTATCATTTATTATCTCTACCACACTACTTCCCTTAGGTACTGGACACCTTTCTCCATGGTGGTCCATTCTCCTGGGTTAAACACTTCCTTGTAGCATATCTTTCCTTCATGGCTGATGAGAGTTGCACCACAGGGTGAAGGTCTATGTCCCTTTTCCTATTATTTTGTCAATGCCAGCTGTCTTAAAAGGAGATCCCAGCCATTTGGTTTCACTGCCCACTAAATCCAGACTACTGTCTCTATTATCTCAACACTGGAGCAGCCAGGTGGCAGTGTGCTCACCATAACTGTGGCTGAAATCTCTTTCCATATCTCACAGTTCATCTAACATTAGGGGTCAGATGGTTACTGTTTCTCTTAGGAGTTCTGTCTCTCACCTCTTCCTGTTTTTGTGATAGCCCTGCTTCATCTGCTTCATCTTCATTTTCCCTCTTAGGAAGAGTTTCTTTCCTTACTAAACAATCTGATTTTCATTGCCATTTTTTCCCTGTTGCTTACAGGGGCAACCGACACTGGCATTGACTGGTTCTCTGGCTCAGTCTCAGGGCCTATTGCAGAGATGGGTTTAGTCATAGGGCTGTCACAGGGGTTGAGTCAAATCCAGAGGCATTTCTTTTTGAGGGTGCTGAGTAATGCTGAATAGTGTTTAATTGGTTCAGGCCAGGCACCAACACAGTGCTGTTATTCTTTGACATTACCAGGATCAGGGCATAACTTTTAAAAACATTATGTTAGCTGTTCAGGATTCTGCACGTGTTCAGGGGTGAGTTGCAGATCCATCAGAAGTGATCATCTGCCCATATCTTCCCACACACCTTACCATCCACAATCATCTTGCCCCAGGGCAGATCTCTGGGTGGTATTTTTGAATAATTTCTTAACCATAAATTAAACAGGATACACATACAGAAGACATAGCAGTAAAATCATGCCTGTTTGAACTCTCCAAGTATATTCAAAATTTTCAACAACTGTTTTGGCTTGCTTGGAGTAGAGAGTGTACTTGATAAGAATTTCTGCAGTAAGGTTCCTGTAGTCAAAGAATGGTGGCAATACTGAATTCAACCCATGACTTGTATAATATGAGAACATGCTATATTCTATCTCGCAAAACCATAAAGAAGCCTAAGTCAGCTCTCAGAGGTAATATGCAACATGGTCAGAGTTAAGAAAAACAACCCTGAAAGCAAATAAAACAACAGTGAATTAAAAGATTAGCATTGTGTCCAGCTGGTGTTAAGCTACTCTACCACTTATAACAATTTTGTTGTAACGTAATCTGATCAGATCTGTTGTTATCTCAACCCTCCGAGCCCCACAGGGGGTGGGCAGCAGAGTGAGGGAGGTGATTCTGCACTCCCAGAAGAGCGCAGAACAAAACTGTCCAGGCCGCCATTAAATGCAGTTTCCCTTTTAGGGAGAATTTCTATGAGAGTTGAATGGAAGGAAAAGGGCAAGCTGCACCCCTGCAAGAAGACACACTATTCAGTGAAAATGTGTAAAATGTCCTAATGGATGTTTTACCACCTGAGAAACTAGCCACAGAGATCTGAACCTTGTACATGGGCCTAAAATCAGTACGATTTCTGCATGTGCCCAGTGGAAAAGATCTAATCTACCACAAAGGATGAAGCACATCCATCTGCACAACTGTCAGGTGAAAGGGAACAGAGGCTGCACTACCAGGTGTGCTTGGCACTCCGCCTTTGCAAAGAGTCTTCTGGAGGGACAGATTGTTAACAGCCTGCTTAGACAGGTCATGCTTTCCTTAAGTATCCATGTCTCTTAAAACACTGGCTGGAGGTAGACAAAATCATCAAATATCCTGAGTTGGACAGGGTCCATAAAGCTCTTGAGTCCATCTCCTGCCTCCACACACCACTGCCCCAAAATCAAACCATATATCTGAGAGTGTTTTCCAAATGCTTATCAAACTCTGCCAGGCTTGCTGCTGTGACCACCTCCCTGCACTGCCTGTTTAGTCACCCTCTCTGTGGAAAACTTTTTTATTACACGCCATTCCCACAAGTTGTATTGCTCGTTCCCTAAGAGAAAAGATCAGAGCCTCCTGCGCCACTCCCCTCATGAGGAAGCTGTAGGCCACCACAAGGTCTCCCTCCATGTCTCAAAATGTGAAAGAAAGCTACTGTGACATGCCAGCACAAGAAATATTCTCATCCCAGTAAGATTCAGAGAGTTTACTGCATTATCACGGGCTGAAACTGTACAAATGAGATAAGATTTATCAACAGCTGGAGGCCTAACACCTACAGTGCCCTGTGGCCCTGCCCACAGAGGTGCAGAAGGAGCAGGTAGGCAGGTAAGAAGATTGATGGCTTCCTGGGGACCAAATCCACCAGACAGTTGCTGGCAGGACAGAATAAAGCCCTGCAATTGCAAAGACAGTGCCTGCAGCCCCCCTCAGGAGGATGCACAGCCAGCAGTGGCAAGGCCCTGCTGTGGGTGCTGGCACAGCACCCACCAGGAAGGGGGAGGGAGCAGCAATACCTGCCCTTCTCCGGAGGCGGAGACAATTCCTGGGTCCTGCTAGGGTTGACCGACCCACTGGGGCCCTGCTCATCCAAAATGTAAATTGAGTGGTGAATCCCCCCTGAAAAAGCCACTGAAGACAAGGTACAGGTCTGGCTCCTGCCTCAGCCCTCTCCACACAGATTCCTGCCCTGCACAGCTTTCTGGGAAAGAGGCTGAGGGTAGAAGCTGGCACCCCATTAGATGTGTTCTCAAAGTGGAGCAGTAATTTGATTTTGTTTCTAACCAGTTAATGTGTTCCAGAACCACTCCATGCTACAACCAAACTGTGTGACACTAACTGATAATGAAGACATGCCCAAAGACTATGTCTACAGTTAATGCTGATTGTACTGTGATAGCATGTGCAGACCCCGTGAGAGGCAGGGGCTGGGTGACAGCATCCCCCAGAGATGTTGTCCCTGGCCCAAAGGAGAAGTTCCAGACTGTAGATCTCTGTGCAGACAAGACTGCAGGCACAGAAGTGCACTCTTGCTGCAGTGTTCTTAAAATCCTCTCCTTCATAAGGCCAAAGTCTTCTCTCTAATTCCATGAAGACGAGCTAGCCACAACTGCAAGAGGAGATAACTTTGAAAGGCCAAGAAGCAGAGACAGTTGCACTATTTGCGTGAGCTGCGCTTCATGCCCTTGACTGTGTGGATCACCTCTCCAAGGAGGAGAGAGAACACACAAATGAGATCTGAAGTAAGATGAAAATTAACAGAGGTTGAGATGTCTGAGATGTGGGGTGGAAAACTGTGGCTACATGTGAAAGGAAAGGATATTAAAAAGTGATGAGGACATTTGGGAATACAAATTGATGCCAGCTTCAGGGGCAGAAGAATAAGGAAAACAGATGTTGAGTTTGGGAAAGTATAATAGGTAAGAGTGACAGGAGAAGGTAAAGAACAGGAGTCAAAGACGGGCAATAGTGACAAGAAGATTTGGGGTGTTTTTTGTAAGAACTGATAGACTTGAGGCTACTTTTAAATGTGTAAAGTTGGTACAATTATGATTATATGAATGATTATAACCATAATTATTACATCATTATGCACATGGCAGAACATAAGAAAGATCCTATCTTTGTTTTTCTTTCTAAGCAATGGTTAAGGTCATTGTAAGCATCTTGGGCGAATGAAAATGTCTGAGGATCAAAAAACTAGCAGTTGAGTATTTGGTGTTTCTGAGGAAAAAGAAAATTCAGTACACAGTCAGTACAATTTTGGGAAAAGATATATATTTATGTCAGTTCAAAACTATTTTTGCAGTTACTAACCTAAAAAACATAGTGAGTTGGTGTTGCTACAAAACAATTTGTTTTCTGTCTGCTATCTTGGTGAAATCAGGTGGGCACAATTAATAGCATTCATATGCAAAGGCACGGTGTTATTTTCCAAAGAAATTTTGCACACCGTGCTGTCAGAGACTTTGCATCTTTGATTTGATACTTTCTTTGAATAGAAGATGAGTACTAATACTAAAAATAGAAGTTTTCATATAGATTATTTTAAAAAGTAAAAAACTGTATCAATGATTAACAAGCTGTACATGTACAGTGGTGATCATAGAATTGTTTGGGTTGGAAGGGACCTTTAAGTTCATCTAGTTCCAATCCTCTGCTATAGGCAGGGATACCTCCCCCTATTAAGTGCTCAACCTGCAGGTGCCACCAGGTTGCATTTGACCAGTAGAGGTCCATAAATATTATGTCTTAAATATTTGTTTAGATCTTGAGAATCTGGAACTGTTCCTCAGTAATTTCAGGAAAATACTCTCATTAATTCATCTAAATGAAACTGTATTTCATATCCCATGTGTTTGTAGTTCAATGCCGTACCTTCAATATTAGAATCAGCTTTTATAAAAATCCTGTAGAGTCAATTGGCTGATAATGAGATGAATGTAACTCTGATGTGTGACTCTCAGTAACAAGACATGGAAAGTACAACTAAACTGTGATTCGCCTGAATATTGAGTGATTATTTCCTATTCATTTTAAGCTGTAAAGACCAATTGGCTGATAAGTAATGTAGAAGTCACTGATCTTATAAAAAATAAACATTGGCCCATAAATACCATATTTGAACAACTCTGGGAGAAAGTTTGACACAAATTCAGTTGGTGTATGGGCTTCAGTAGAGCTACGTGGATTGCAAAGGCTCTCGGGTAATGCAGTCTGGAGCTCAGCAATGTAAATAACTGTTTTATTAATGAAATTAGGATTAACTGAAAATATTCCTGTTCTAAAGAAAGAAGCTTCTACTGAGTGAAGACTGACAAACCAAATTAATCAGTTCCATTCACAAGTCTTTTTGAACTCTAGATGTAATTACTAGTTGTGGAAGATCATGCATTTCTCAGGAAGAAGAGAAAAAGAAGTCAGTTAAAACATTTTATTCTCCTTAGTGGATATCCCTTTGGAAGACAAGATAGTACTGCTGGGAACATATGATTTGACATACAGAAAGAGTTCGGGATGGAGGTACTAGTAGGTAAAATCCAAGGACAGCAAATGTGCAAGGCAGAGCACGGCGCAGAGCACCAACACCCTAATTCTTTGCCAGCTTTGCCTAGGAGCCCCTAGGGGTCACCCTGCTCCAGGAAGATGCAGCTCGGCTGGAAAAGTCCCCGAGGGAGCAGCAGAGCATTAGCGACTTGACAGCGTGGATGAATAAGTCAAAGGTTACATCTGTGCACTTGGTAAAGCAGTGATTGAGTGAAATGGTCTTTACAGCTTAAAATGAATAGGAAATAATCACCATGTTCAGGCGAATCACAGTTTGGTTGTACTTTCCATGTGTTGTTACTGAGAGTTAGACATCAGGGTTACATTCATCTCATGACACCTCACCAATTTTGTGACAGATGAAGGGTCAGCTAAGGAACATGCCACCTAACATCTTCTCTGGAGTCATCTGAGTCCAAATGTTAGTATCATATTAGTAACTCTATTTTCCCTTCCATCTGCCTGCCTGCCCTTCTCTGACTTTCGGCCACCTGTTGTTCCTCTGCTTTCTGCACCTTACCCAGAGGCTTCCAGGCTTTTTCACTGTACTCACCTGTTCTGTAACTGGAGTCACTCAGCTGCTTGAGTGAGTGAAGGAAAGGGTATTCTGAATGTTACTATCTTCATCTGAGAGTCACTTAATACTGTCTGAACTGTAAATCCTGATGGTACAGTACTGCCTATGTTTAATCACAGTTCGCATATTTATATACCTTTATAGTTTCAGGTGGCTGCTTCAGGACCTTTCCAAGGGACTAATTTGCTTTTAGTTTATGTGAGAAACAGAGTTATTACTGGAAAGAGAAGACTGGGTGTATACAAGTCCCCTGTGTGAGTACATGGAATATTTGCTTTTCTTTTTATGCAGTAATAACAAATTGAAAACAAACAAGGTATTGTAGGTACTAGTTCTCGAAGGCAAGAGCAGGATTAGGAAAGAGGATGGTCATCTCTGCTGCTGCCTTGTCTGAACTGGGACACAAACTAGTCATCATTAATAATATCCTCATGAAATTTATGTTGAGCCCAAGAAACTGAAGTTTTCATTGACATGCGTAGGCAGATTGTTAGTCCCAACTGTCTTATTACTGGAAAATTAGTCCACAACTCATATTAATAATGGCCATTATTGTTTTTTTCTCAAGAAATCAATACAAAATCTTTTATCTCTTCCCACCCTTCTGCCTCACGCATGATTTTTTTATCATGAACTTTCAAACAGATTCTTAGTGGACATCTTTAGAAGGCATGGCAGCATGTGAAGCTCCACATTTAACAGACCTGATCTGTAGCATATACAGAAGATGTTCCATGTAATTAATTTAAGCTGATCCAGTACTTATCAAATCTAATAAAGAAAGTGTGTCCTTACCATTTCCAGGTCCTGTTCACAGCAACATGTTAGTCAAAGTGTAGCAATGAGAAGATTTGCTCTGAAGGATTAGTGTTCTGGCATTTCTGCTTATCATCTGCCAACATTCCTGGGAGATCTCCTTTTACCCAGGGAACAGCAGAATGAGGCTACGTTTCCTACATCATGCCACATACACTGACAGTTTACTGCCAGATTGATGTTCCCAAGCATGCCCTTCTAATTCTGATAGCATGGCTGACAACAGTATTTACAAGATAAACACCACAGAAAAAAACAATATATATTTTTTAAATGAGTGTACCAATCAGCTCTAGAAAATGCATATTTTGTCCCAGTTTGTTGTTTTTGTTGTTATTAAAAGGAATGATAGTAGTCTCAATTTTGTGGACAAGTTTCCAGGACCAGGAAGTACCGGTACTCCACAGTGAGCTGACTGATCTCTGAAACGTAGTTCTGTTCTTTTTCCATAAGTTGTATTAAACTCACAGTCCTGTGTCACTGACAAATATAGGCTAATTTTCTGAAAACTCTTTTTTTCAGTGTAATTTGTCATTGGTCTTCAAGCCAGCATAGAGAAGTATTCACTTTGGCCTAGTTTGACAAGTCTATTTTATAAATGGGATGTTGACTGGACAGAGTCACTTTGTTAAACTTTCTACAACTTGCTGAAATCCTTAGCATTCCATACTTCTGAGGGAAAACAATGGGTGAGGAAGCATCAAATAAGTAGACATAATCTCTAGTTTCTATATTCTCTACAGAGCTACTCCCAAAATCAACTGAACTGGGAACACTAAAATGTCTCAGATGAGAATGTAATGAATTTTCTTGTCACTTAAACCTGTCATTAAAAAAATACCACATTTTAATTATCTGAAAAAAACTATGGACTTTCTTCCCCTTTCGTTCTTACTCAGATTATAAGTTTTTGATGTTCTCTTTTTACCTGACTCAACCAGATCTAGTGATGTATGCAGCTTTCTTACTGCCTACTTTACTTACCCCTGCCACAATTAACTGTTACTCATCCATAAAAGCTGTATGACCTAGCTGTTGGGATTTTTAATACCATCAATAATACTATTCATTAGTTCAACCTTCCCTTCATGTCTCAGACTTTTAAGTTTTCCCTTGAAATGGATGCCTTCGTATTTCAATAATAATTGTGTATTTTTATCCTATAACGTTTTTTGAAACTTTTGGTCGTGGGCACACACTGTTCTTCCAGATTTGTTGTGTATTAGAGAGCATTTAACATAACAATTACTTGTTCCACACAAGACTTAAGACTGCCTTCCAATAAATTCCATGAATAGCTAATGAGCTCTGTGGGTCTCTCTGATCTTTCATTTTTTTTGACCATATAGCTAATCAAATAGCAGAAACTAATTGACGAATGAAGAAATAAAACAACCTCATATCCCATTTGCTGCCTTCTCAGCTACAGTACAGGTTATTTGATTAACTATATGGGCGAGGTTATAGTTCCCAATAAGTAACTGAGTAGTCTCTTTTTCAAAAAGGACTGTTCCACATTTAGCATTACCAAATCCATGTTTAATGGGATTTTTAATCTTTCCTATTTCAATGTCTATTAGAGACGTTTTTTTGTGAGTACATCCTGCTTTCAAATCAGTCCTTCTCTGTACAAAGAATTAGGCTCCTGAACCTTTTGCTAAAAACTTCTTGATAGATACTTGGCTTTCAGGATGACATTCAGGTCATTCTGCTGGAGGTTAAAACAGATGGAATCTCTCTTCACTAGCAGCTAGCTAAACTATATGACAATCAAAGTCATAGATTTATGACCTGTCAGTTTTCTTCAAATAGTAGTGTAAGTCATTCTTCCCGTAATTCACAGAAATCTGTCGGTGTAATGATCATTAACTGGACTGGAAATAAATATAAGATTTTTTTTCTTCTATTTATACTCTTTTAACAATTAAGACTGTTGTATTTAAGGGAATTAAATCTACTTTCACCTATTTGTAATGTTGAAGTTTATAATAGCAGAGAGTGACTCTCACTGGTAGTTCACTGTTCTTGTGCCTCCCTCTCTCTAGTGATTTTCTTATGGTACATACAACTTTCTATCTTGTCTTAACTGGACTGAAAGAAGTGCAATAAAATCCACTAGAGATATTTTGGCAGTCTTAGATAACAAGTGAATAACAAGCATGTTTGGAAAGCTCCACAATCTGACTGGCTTGTAGGACACAAACCTTAGCATTTCTCATCTATTTTAAACACATCAACTAATCAGCCAGTGTTGACAGGTAGGAACCTTGCTGGAAAGTAGATCAGTCAAAATAGAAGGGAGAGGAAACCACCAGAATGGACAGGAAGAAGGCAAACTGTCTTTCCAAGGGAAAGTAAATCAATCTGAGTAGAAGGGAAAGGAACTCTTCAAAATAAGTAGGACAAGGAGGTGAACTGTCATGCTGCTGGTACTCTGAGTCCCCTATATTCTTTTTGAGTACTCCAGTTATCCTAGAGTCATAGAATACCATAGGTTGGAAGGGATCCATGAGGATTATCAACTCCAAATCCTGGTTCCACACACACAACTACCTGTATTTCTGAGAGCATTATCTAAGTGATTCTTGGATTCCAGCAGACTTAGTGCCATGATTACATCCCTGGGAAGCCTGTTCCAATGCCCAGCCATCCTCTCAGTGAAGAACATTTTCCTAATATTCAGTCCTCCCTTGACATATCTCCACACCATTCACTCCTATCACTGTTACCAGAGAGAGGAGATCCTCACCTGCCTCTATGCTCCCCTTGTGAGGAGGCTGTAGGTTGCCATGAGGCCTCCTCTCAGTTTCCCTAGGTGACAAACCAAGTGACCTCAGCACTTCCTCATATATCTTCCTCTCAAAACCTTTCACCATCTAAGCAGCCTCCTTTGGACTCTCTCTAATAGTTTTATGTTCTTATATTGTGGTGTCCAAAACTGTAAACATTGCTTGAGATGAGGCTGCAGCAGTGTGTCTGACATATCCCAGGATCCAGTTGGCTTTTTGGCTGCCAGAGCATATTGTTTACTCAGATTCAACTTGCTGTCAACCAAAAATCCCAGATCCCTTTCTATGCAGCTGTTCTCTAGCCTTTTACCAGGACTTCTTGATTCCAGTTGCAGAATCATGATCATAGAATCATAGAATGGCTTGGGTTGGAAGGGACCTTAAAAATCATCTAGTTCCAACCCCCTGCAGTGGGCAGGGTGGCCAGCTGCTAGATCAAGAAATAGATCAGGTTGCTCAGGACTCCATCCAATTTGACCTTAAACACCTCCAGGGATGAGCCATCCACAACCTCTCTGGGCAGCCATTTCTTGCACTTCACCTTTTCTGTGAAAACCTTCTCCTTGACATCTAATCTAAATCTAATGCTTAATCTTTTAAAATTTCATGCAGTAGTTGATTTTCCAGCCCTCCAGGCTCTCAGGATCTCTCTGTAAGGTAACTCTATCTTCAGCAGAATCAACAAAATCTTTTAATTTAGTATCATCTGCAAGCAGTATGTTGAGTATAAGTCAACATTGTGCCTTGATGACACTTAGATGCATTCAGTTGTAGTAGCAAATACCATCCAAGTTCAGAGTCAGCTAGGAGTTCATCATTCAGATCCAACTGAGGTTTGGCCACATGAATTTTCACTATACAATGACAAACGGCATGTCTGTAGTCCTCCTGTGTCACCTGACTTTGATTCCAATGTCCGTACACTTTTCCATCTAAGTTGAAGGAGATCCCTGCTCAGCTGATCCAGCCTTTTGCCCCACCTTCTTGATTTCCAGTATTTTGTAATCACCTGCTCCTGCACTCTAAAGCGAGAAATCACAATCATTAGCATTATCTTACTAGTACATGTGGTGATTATTTTGGCTTGAACCAGCTGTACAGTTCAAGGCAAATGAGAATGCTGATGGAGTGAAGTACTATAGAAATCAATTGGGTTGAAAGGCCAGACAGCTCTAGGGTGAACATATTTGGGGAGCAACAGGTAATGGGACAGTAACAGGACTGGATTCTCTTTAGAACTGATCCTCAGAATCTTTTTGGGTACAGAAGTATACTGGAATCACCTGTCTGTATAATCCCTGGCTATATTTTATCAAGTATGCCTATGGTGACTACCAGCCTGTGCAATTCCAAGACATCCATAGGCCACAGTACCCCAGTTCTAATCAGATGGTCTACACGTCCTTGGTTTTCTCTGACTGTTATATATATATAATATATATGTATATAATATATACATATATATTATATATATGTATATATATGTATATTTTTATCTCTGTGCTGTTTACTCTGAAGACAGTGGGGTGGCACAGCATGTGTTCTGTCTCAGGGAACAGCAGATATTAGTGTGTGGGTGTTGCTGTTCCATATTCCATAGCTTGCTTGTAAAGAAAAGATTTGGAGTGGGAGGAAAGATTGCTGTTGATTTTTTTTGCACTGACCTCATCTGAATAAATAACAGTCTGTGTGTCTTTCTGCTACAGTGCAGACTAAGCAATCTTTCTTGACCTGCAGAGAGTTTATCCATGATTTTTTATGGATAGATAGGCTTGTCTGACATTCTAGGAGCAATGCCTATAGTTCCTGGTATTTGATTATGATCACATAACTCAGAGTAATGGGTGATAGGCCATGCTGTCTGCAATGCTGACTGTCCGGACATCTTTACAGAGTTTATTGTCTCTTAAGGGAAAGAAGTTATCAGCTTCCCTTGTGCAGAAGACTGAATCTTTTTGGACAAATACTAGGAATTCAGCTAGTATAGTTGTTTAGACCATACATAACCTTCCTTCCTTGCACAACGAGATGGGATTTTTCTTTCTTACTTGACACTCCTGTAGGAATGAGTAACCCAAACCACAGGTGCACTCACATTATCCTTTCCCAAAACACCTAAGGACCCTGTACTGGGAGCATAGTGAAGCACTTTTAAGCACGCACCATGCTTGCATTGTTCAGGAAAGGTTCCCAGGTAGCTTTGCTAAGTTAAGCCTTGTAAGGCCTTTATTGTTAAATATAGAAGAGATGAATAAACTGCTGCAGCCATTTCTTCCTGTGTGTGTATCTGTGTTCTGTCCAACATATGCTGGTGCTGCTGCTTCCCTAAGTTACACTGATGACACATATGAGATTTCTCTCCAGCGGTATCCCACAGAGGACAAAGTATGCATGTGGGAACCATATCTACCACCTTACTACTGCTGCCAAAGGAAGTTAAGCCACGTCTCAGTGTAAAATAAGTGCTGAAGAAATCTCTGACCCAGACAATCTTTTATCTGATCAGCTAAAGAAAGTTTCTAGTCTCTTGCACCCAAGAATTTCTTTACTTATCAAAGAGAGCTTTGAATGTGATGGAATGGGAGACAAAGCATAATGAGGACAGTCATGTTCCAATAAGTTTGTGGAAGAGTTAGCTAGTCTGTACATCATGTAGAGATTTTTTCAGGGTGAGGTTTGATCAAGTTGGGGCAACCTGATCTAGCTGTGCATGTCCCTGTTCATTGCAGGGGAGCTGGACTAAATGACCTTTATAAAGGTCCCTTCCAACTCTAAGGATTCTATGATTCTGTGATTCTATGATTTCTTTCCAGGAGCATTTCTAGGCTGTGCACAGCAAACACGAGGCTGACTCCAGAGGAAAAATGTTGTGGACGTACATGCAGGTAAAAGCGAGTACATGTGTGTGTGTGGGTGCAGGGAGAATCATTTCTTAAAATGCACTTTTGATGCTCAAAACAAATGTATAAATCCACGAATTCTTATGTTTGACTCGGATCATGTTCTCTGAGCAGCTGGCAGAGCCAAATGTTTCACTCCTCCTCAGAGTGCTCATATCTTAACATGTCAGCGAAAGTCTAGCTTCTTCCTGCTGAAACCCAACACCAAGGAGCAATGATACTAACAGCCATAAAAATAACTATCCAGGCTGGTGTCTTTAGAGAAATGTTTGCTATTGGATTCCTGAGCCCAGTATAGAACAGGAATTTTCACAAGTAGGGCTCCCATTCCACTTGGTCCATTTGAAGAAATCATCACACGCTTCACATGTGTGGCAGGGAGAGGAGAAACTTTAACTTGTGTCCCTGTGTGCTCCCAAGTCAAAATGACATATTTCACACACTTCTAGGGTCCTTCCAATCTTTTGCCTACAGTAAACCATGATGACATGAACAGTTGAGAAATTATATTTTTTTGAAAATGACTGTAGTTGATTAAAAAAGCAGCAAGTAACGAATTGAGATGAATACAGATCAAACCTGTATCTTTATCTCTCATTCACTGTAGTTACATTCCACTAATCCAGACTTAAATCCACTTGCAGCTGATGTCTTATTTTTAACTGTGGACTAGAGTGTAATTTTTTCTGTCCCTAAATCTCCAAAATGACAGAATCCACTCTGATCCAGAAGAGTATTTGTATATTCTATTAATCAGTGAAGAAAATACAAGTCAGTCAGTTGTTTAATCCTATTGCTGTTAAAATTTATTTGCATTAAAAATTATACAAGCCATGCTAATCAGCTTTGAAATGTGATGCAGTGCAGTTTTGCAGCTGCAAATTCTTTAGTTGCTGATAAGAGGATCGAGTCAGATGAAGATACAGATCACTACCAATATTTATTTGGACACACTGTATTAATTAAATTCCTACAATTATTACACACAAGCTGTTGGACCACTCTCTTGGATGTCATCCCAGTTATGCAACCCATTGTTGATACCTTTGTGTGGTAGTGGTGTAGGGTAAATATGGCAGAGTTTAGTGGTCTGAGTTCAGACTGGTGTCTTTTGGTAACTGTTTCTCATTCATACTGATGGGTACCGATGCAATCAACCCATTCACACATTCTAACACAAAGGGGATATTTGTGAAATAGCTAAGGACTTCATTCTATCTACGCATCCTGCACTTCACATACAAAACTGGAAATTTCTCTTCCCTTCCAAACTCGAATTTAAGTGTTATGGTTAAGTGTCAAATGGGTAGAAAATGCAGTATATGTGTCTCAGATTGGTAGAGTGATACACAATAAAATTGCAAAGATGGTTGGGAAATATAAAGTTTTTGACACAAACTTCCTCACACATGAAAAGTTCCAGTGCCATCTTGCATTGTGTGAATAAGTGGAAAATTGTCTCAAAGGCCATTTGGAATGGAAAACTATTATAAAATAATATCGCAGAATGGCTTACAGTGGAAGGGATACTAAAAATCAACTCATTCCAGCACCCTTGCCATAGATGCCCAGATCTCCGTCCAACTTGGCATCCAGGAATGGGGCATCCACAACTTCTGTGGGTAAATAAAAGAATTCTTAACATCTCACCTCTTCTAGTATAAAACTGTTCCCCTTGTCCTATAACAATCTTCCCAAGAAGATGTTGCTCTCTATTATTTTTTTAAGATCCCTTCTTTAAACCTAACTGAGAGAAGGTGTGTTTAGCCCCAAGGACTATTCCAATAAGCATGTTAAATTGAATTACTCCAAATCTTTTTCCTCCTCTTAGGATACCACACCAGGGCTACTACAGAACTGCAGGTTGGAAGGGACCTCTAAAGGTCATCTGGTCCAACCACACTCTGTCATCAATTACAATCATGCCAAGTCCAGGCATCTTTTGAGTACCTCCAATGAAGAAGACTCCACAACCTTTCTGAACAACCTATTTCAGTTCAGCTGGCTATTGATCAGTAACCCCTGGTACTATTCTTCCGGTCAGCTTTCCAGCCACTGTTCCCCTTGCCTGTAGCATTGTGTGGCATTATTATGACGAAAGTGCAAGACCAGACACTTAGCCTGATTGAGTCTAATACAATTGGCCTTGGCCCATCAATCCAGCCTATCCAGATTCCTCTGTAGAGCCTTCCTATCCTCAGGAAAATTCAGCCAGGCAGGTCATCTTCCCCACCAGTTCAGCCCTCAGCACATGTGTATGACCTGCTCCTGCACCTTTCATATTTCCTTCTTGAAGCGTGCCCAGCCTTCCTGCGCTCTTTTGCCCTTCAGGACTGCATCCCAAAGTACTCTGTCATCAGGTCCCCAAAATAAGCTAAAGTCTGCCCTCCCAAAGTCCAAAATGTTAGTTTGCTAATCCCTCTCCTTACTTTTCCAGTAACCAAAAACTATAATAATTCATGATTGCTATGCTCAAGGCAGCCTCCAAACTTCACATCTTCCACCAGTCCTTCTCAGTTTGCAAACAAAAGTCCAGCATTGATGCCTTCCCTAGTTGTCTCACTCACTAGCTGGGTCAGGAAGTTATCTTCCACATGCCCTGGAAACCTCCTGGACTGTTTCCTCTCTGCTGTATTACAGAATCACAGAATCACAGAATGGCCAGGGTTGGAAGGGACCACAAGGATCATAGATCTCCAACCCCCCTGCCACA
>JAOWBP010004377.1:353672-380418 GCA_028571105.1 Tragopan temminckii
AAGACAGATGTCTTGGCATCAAAAGGCTTGTTCTGGGCCTCAATTCTTTCCTTCTCTGACTTTCGGAGATAAGGAGCAGCCTCTCCAAAGGCGGCCATCTCAGCATCTGGAGAAGCCATGGCTGCGCTTACACAGGAAGCACAGTCAGAAGAGTGCTCTGTAGGAAAGAAAATATGCTGAGTCAATGAGTATACTCTTCTGTGAAAAAGAGAAATTCTACAGTATACAAGCATATAAAATCTAAAATATACAAGTAGGTATAAACAACTCAAAAGTTTTATTTCAGCCTACCTGTCTTGGCTGGAAATACCTGTATTCTCCCCTGAAATTAAGATCAATTCCTAATACATCTGGCTATGAAAGGAAAAAATTGTTTTTGACTGCTGCAGTATTGCAATACAATCTTTCAGTGTTGTATTATCTTGGTAGATTATAATGAATTCTGATGATGTCATTGCAGAGACTTCAGATGAAATAAGTCTATGATGTTGGTTTAAACACTATCTGAAAGCCTCTGAGAGACTTTCTTGTCTAATAGAATTTACTTGCTATGGAAAATTCATCTTGCACTTTTACATACATTAATATCATGATTGTCTACTCTGCTTTCTCAAAAACAAGCTGCAGCATTTGTTCGTTTGACATTCTGTTGTCAGTTCTGATGGCAGAGGCTGGAAGTCAGTCACTGCTGTTTGAAAATATTGCAACTCATTTTATCTGTTGCACAGATAAAATATATCCAGAGTTAATGTATGAGTGGATAGCAAAAAAAAAAAAAAAAAAGCCTTCAAACCTATACTGGTTATAGATATGGTTCCTCATAGAAGTAGGTATCCAAGGCTTGTAGGAAGTAAAATGGAATAAAAGGTTTTGCCCAGAAATTCACAGCAGCCATGTGCTTACCTTGAAACTTTCTGTCAAGACTGGGCACAGCACTCCATAGAGACTTTTATAGAGTCTGGTATGCAGATGCTTTGGATGTTTCCCTTTCCTTCAGTCAAAATATATTTTGGCAAACTTTCTTTGGCAAAACTGTCTGGCAAACATAACTAATGGCATAATTTTCATTTGATTTCACAAGATATATTTAGAAATGTTTTATACCGTAACACTCCTGTGGATATATTTACTATAAACAGTCTGACAGAGCTGTTAATAAGGGACTCTTGATGAATCAAAACACTTAAAGAACCTAGAATTTATAGGTTGTTTCACCATTCTGGTAACAGCTTGGTCTTTCTTTGAGTCAGGTCAGATTGTCTGACATTTCTGTACTGCAGTTATATTAGTATAATAGGGAATAATGCAAAATATCTTTCATATATAGTCCTGTGAATTTAAGTAATATCTTTAAAGTATGAGAAAAGACAATTTTATGAAAGAAAAATTATGAATGTTCTTTACTAATTCACTCTATTTTATATGGAAAATAAGAAAAACAAACACATATCTTGGACCAGGACATTAACAGTGCTAGAAGAAGGAAATCAATGATACAGCGTATCAGAATAAGAATTCAATTTGGGGCATGTCATCTGTACTTAGAGTGTGAGAAGTGACTCCTCAGTAAAAACTAGATGATAATCAAAAAATGCAAGCTAGGGAAATTTTTGCTGTTTTCATAGTCAGACATAACTGATACTAAAGGAAAGGCTCATAGAATCTAAAACGAAAAATTCCTTGCAGTACCTCATACTCAAAGGAAAGAAATGATATAGCGTTTTTTGAAACAGTTCTAGTTTTAAAATATTCAGTGATTTTTTAAGAGCTGATTTGGAAGAAACGCATAACATTTAATGACTGGCACTTGTACTCCCTCACAGAGAAGTCATTAGCAGTCAGTTATTTATGTTTCTCCACTTTTACTGAAAATACTCCAAGACATCTTAGAGGCAAAAGTAACCTAGACCAATAAAAACCTTCAACAACAAATATGTGTATAAATCATAAATATATAGTGATACTTTCCATTTTCCCTCACTAGAACAAGCCCTGTTACCCCAGCTTAAATAGATTGTGTGTCTCACGACAGTTTGTACAAGCAGTAAACCTCAACAATGCCAGAAAGTAAGGTGGGTCCTTGTAGACCTTCACTACCTACAACTTCAAAAACAGGAGCCACTCCACACAACCACAACTGTACACACAATCATTCACATACAATTCACAATTCAGAGTGCACTGGGCACTCTGACACATTCCTAGTCCAGCATTCCCATACCATCCCAAATATCTTGCACACTTACACAATCATACACTTTCAGCAAAACAAAACACAATGATGCTTATAGCAGAGTGTGAGAGGTGATAGGCAGTCCTGTACAATACTAATGCTCTGAGAAAGAAGGAATTTCCTAGTAGTCCTGGACAGTGACTAACCTAGGTATAGGAAAAGGGCACTGTCACTTGATCTGCTTTAAATACTGTCAGATCTAAACATGCTCTTCTGCTGGTAGTTGACATTTTGGTTATTAAAAGCTCCAAGAAAATATTAATTTGATCTAATATCCAGGTATAGACCTGTGCATGAAGAGGACTCTGGCACTATGGCATCCATGTTTTGGGTTTCTGGGGCCCAAGACTGGAGACCAAATCCAGAGCTCCATCCTTGGCTCCCTGCAGAGAGAGTGAGGAGGATGATGGAAACCCACTGCATCCTGCCAGGAGAAGCCTAGAGGCAGTCAGTGCCACAGGGGTACGTATTAAGCCCATCCTCTCTGGGCAGTCTCTGACCACTACTCACATTCGGAAGTTACATCATGAGAATAGTTCAAGGACAATTCTTGTATAAATAATATGAGCCCAAATGAACACAGAGTTGAGAAGAAAGGTAAGGAGACAACTCCCATTTAGATTTAGAAAGAAAAACACTCCAAGCAAAATTCTCAGTGCTCTTGCAAATGGTGGCTCAGTCTTCACACTGAAAATACTTCTGCTTAGTCATCTCAACTAAATACCACAGACTCTCCATCAAATGGTGCTACCCCCAGCAGTGAGTGACTTCTGCAAGTGCCACCAGGTGTGTCTCCATATCTCTCTGTCAGTTGACTTGTAGTGCAGATACAGTAGCTAGGTAGCTCAGACCCAGTGGTGATGACAGTCTGAAAGTGTTAAGCATTACAGAATTCAAGGCTCAGGTTTAGAAATTTCACTGTAATACGAAGTATGCAAAAACAGAAATGAACTCCGGAGAAGCCCTGATACCAGTCATGTTACCTATTCAACAAGATGACTATTCATAACTCCTCCTTTGAGAACTAAATACCAACAAAAGCTGGTGGCAGCATATCCTTGAACTGCCCTCTTCCATGGGGCAGAAAGTTCCTGGAGGGAAAGTGAAAGGACTCACAGGGGCAATCCCAGAAGTCTACAGGGAAACATAACATTGGTTTGAGTTCATTTCCTGTTTCCTTCAAGGAGTGGTTAATTTTTGCACACGTGCACCTAAAGGCTTCCCAGACACTGGGAGTCCGTCAAGGGAGGTTGTTGGTCCAGAATCCACACAGGTTGAGCTTCACAATTCTCAGTGAGTTAGGGCCCGGAGAACTCTGACCCACTTCCTCTGTCCAAGTGTGGGGCAGCCATGTCAGCACCTGTCCTTGACAAGGGAGGGGTCTGCAGGAGGAGGCAGCCACATCCTGATGGGAGGAGGGAAGAGGGATCTTGACAACCACAGATGTTCTGCCATCCCTGTTTTCATTGCTGCGGAGCCTGGAGTCCAGTAGTACTAGAAGGAAACCACAGCACAGCTGGAAGAGGCAGAATGTGAGAAATCCATGGATATGGGCACTGACATTCCCCACAGTGAAGAGGGCATCCAGACATGCTGGAAAAAGATCACAGCCCCATTTTCTACAATTCCTAGTTCCTGTCTGATCATTCTCATTAGCTGCTCCTTTCCCAGGACCTCCTCCAGCTACGTACCCCTTCCTCCTCCAGTCTCTCCAGGCCTTCCTTCCTCATCTCTGCAGCCCCCACCTGCTCATGCCCTGCTGGCAGCCCTAGCTGGCTGCTCCAGCTAATCCCTTCAGCTGATGACTGAGTGACTTCCTCAAAGTCTCCTGGCTATAGCAGGACCCATGCAGCAACCAGAGAGCAAGAAGTCTGTGCAGCTGAATGGGTGTAGTTGAAAGAAATCAATTACCTGCACGCAACATTAACATTTCCTTCCCATTCTGGCATGATTGCCTTAGGTGGAGGTGCCCCCAAGAACAACCCACTGCAGAGCACAAATCAAACATATTTCAGGCCTGCCCACCAGCTCCTCATGCAGCATGGTTCTTTCTCTTGGCAGTAAGGCCTGCGACTGCCAGTGAGCATGAAGGTATACCTCTTGGTCCTGCACACAGCAGGAGGGATTCCAATTCATACCAGCCAGCGGACATTCTTCCAGGCCTCAACCCTGGTTTGTAGGAGGTCTCAGCTTGGCCTCTGGAGTCTTCGCAGAAGCATCTACATTCCCTGGGCCCCACAGTGCCTGTTCCCATCCAGAGTGGGCTTCTCCCCCAGTTCCTGTTGGAGCCATTATTTCACTCATACGTTACACAGACAGTTCAGTCTTGAACACATTCCTAAGGAATCAGCCACCCCTAGAAAGAGCAGAGGGTTGGATGGAGTCAGACACTTTCTCAGTGTTTTTTTAAGTGCTTGTGTGGAACTGAGTTGGACCTATTCCTCTTCTGCTAAGTCTAGAAAAGTGGAATAAAATTTGTGATTCTGATAGACTGGGAAGAGCATTCCCTGAGGGATTTGCAGCATGCCAGTGTTGTTATCAGCCATGCTGCCAGGCTTAGCAGAATATGCTTGTAGAGATCATTTTGTCCTGCGAATGACCAGTGGATAGCGTGACATGGAAAATGCGGCCTCAAGCTGGTGTGTACCAAAGCAGACTTGACAGAGAATGTTGGTTTCTGAAACGGCAGGTACAGCAGAGATGAGATGTTAGTTTGTCATTAAAACATCCATATCCTTCCAGAGTCTGTGATTTGTTTCACACAGTGGATTTCTTGTCACGGCATTAATAGGTGTTGTCTCCCACGGGTGGGGCTTCATGGCACTTCACAGGTGAAAAATAAAGTCCTTGTAAACTTCCATTCAAGTAACGGGTTGCATTTGCTCAGCACTGAACCAAGGAAGGAGCTTAGAGATAAAGCAAAAGAATTTTCAGTATGAGCAGAGGCAAGAAATGTTTGAAAACACCTATGGCAAGAAGTGCAGCTTCCAAATGGTGCTGTCAGTTATGCTACAGTTATTTGTTACGCGTGCTGAGAGAGATGTCATCGTATCTGATGGGCAGTGTGACAGAGAATGCTTACAAGTTCAGCAGTGTTTCTGCTGCCCTCTGTGTAAAAGGAGACCTCCCAGGAATGCTGGCCCCAGCCAAACAGAAGTGCTGGCACTCTAATCCTTTGGAGAACAACTCCTCTTCCCTGCCTTTGTGCTGAAGCACAGCTGAGTGCTTGCTTGAAACTGGGTATGGTACAGGCACATGATCCTCATTAAGAATCTGTCTGTTCTGTTTATGAGCATTGAGTCATGTGGAATTAAAAATGAGTGCTTTCTCCACTCCTAGCAAAACATACCTGTTCCATGTAGGAGTCTGAGGCTTATTTGTCTAAGACATACCCTATGTCAGGATAGCCATGGAGAGGCTGCGATGCCATCTCCTAACCTTGTTTCTCCACCCAGAGAACAATTTCCGCAGGTCTTCTCTGCAGGAAGGGAAAAGGGAAGTGAATACAACTTTTTTATGGGGAGTTTGAATCACAGCTTTTTGCATTGTTTGTATCTTCTTTTTCCAGTGATTGATCTTCTTACGTGCTTCCTGCAGCCCACGCTCCACTGAGCATCTCACTGGAGAAGAACCAGATCAGCTAACCAGTCAGGTAAACAGAGACGCTGGTAGGACAGACCTGTCATTTGAAGATAGGCTTCAGATGAACAGCTGTCCAGTCTGCACACTCGCTCAGACACCTCTCATGTTCTCAGCTAACCAGTCATTACTGGGCAGTGGATCCTGGCTGAGAAGGTGACCTATCATTTTCTTCCATCAGCCATGAAAGTAAGTGGATGACTACTGATACAGAGCAGGTGAAGAGAGGAGCAAGTCTCTTGGGTAAGAGAAGGTTAGGGTAGGTTAGAAATTAATTAATAAGCAATAAAAACAGAGGTAATTTATTCCTGAAAGAAGGAAGACATGTCCCTTTGTTCCTTTGCTGAAATGTCCCACTGTGGCTGTATACAGGCTTGGCTTATCTGTCTGACTCTTGGACAGCTAAGGAAGGGTATAATATTGACACTTCTAACTTTAATGCTTAAAGCAACTGTGGAATTCTAGAGAGCAACTGATAAATGCCAGAAAGGGCTTCAGTACATGTACCCTTACTTATGTGGGGGCTGGATATTTCGCAGTGATGTTTTACACAGCTCTTTTTAGAACTGGAAGCCAGAGAGCTCACCTCAGCTCTTTTCACTGGAAATATACTGGAAAGGATCATCTGCATGCTTAGAGTTGACTAGGGCAGTCAGATTGTCTCTTTTAGCTCATTGCATGGCAACCATCTCAGATCAATAGGGACAGGTACAAGGCCCTGCTCACTTGAAGAGCAAGTCAGCTGTGTAAAGCAGGCCAGTGCCAGTGGGAAAAATGATGGTAACTCCAGGTAGCCAGCCACAAGGGTCATAGGATGCTGGTGCCCGCTGTGGGAGGCTACTAGTCAGGGGATCTAACAGTGCTTGCATCCCCTGTCCTGTTGAGATTTCCAGCTCACTCTAATAAAGTCTACCAGGGACAGATCCTTACCTCCATGAGGGTATGCCTACTGCAAGCGAGACCAGGCAACCCAGGAGGACTATGGAGTTGCTGCTTGCCACTCTAAGGAGAAAATTTGTGCAAAACTCAGAGCTGAAACTGGCCAGGGACAACAAAAAGGTCTTTTCAAAATATGTTAACAGCAAACCAAGGACCAGAGAAACCACCAGTCCATTAGTTGATGAGGATGGTCATCTTATAAGCAGGGACACATATAAAGCAGAAATATTTAATGCCACCTTTGTCACTGTCTTCAACACCAGTGATAAGCTCTTAAATGGGGACTATGACTGCAGAAACAATGAACTCCCAGACAACCCCAAACTTCTATGGTATTTTTCTGCTTCAGCTGGATGTATATAAGTCTGTGTTGAATCCCATCCCAGGGATGGGAAACCCTGAGATGTTGAGCACTGACAGAGATTCATGAGATTCTAGTTAATGGATGTGGCCCTTGGCAATTTTAGTTTGATTTACCTGGATAAAATAGGCCACAGAGCCCTCAGTCCATCCCTTACTGCAGCATACCCCAAAGAAAGCAGAGCCTCCAAACATGATAAAGAACCACATGGTCAAAACTGTTATGTCTTGGGAGATTCTTTAATGTCCTTTTCCTGAATAGATATTGTGGCACCCAGAATTGCACACAGTGTTCAAGATGAGACCACACTAGCACAGAGCAGGACAATTCCTCCCTTTCCTGACTAGCAGTGCTGTTCTAAATGCACCCCAGGATACTTTGGCTGCTGGGGCATTATACTGACTCAAATTCATCTTGCCATCTGCCAAAACCTCCCAGTTACTTTCCATGGGACTGCTCTGTGGCATTTTGTCCTGCACCTGTACATGTATCCAGTATACACTGTCCCACATGCAGAATTTGGTACTTGATCTTGTTAAATTTTATACAGTTGGTGAATGCCCAGTGCTGTATGAAAATCTGTCTGCAAGGCCTCTCTACTCTTCTGGAAGTCCATACTTCACTTAATTTAATACTGAACACTCTTACCTCTGTTTGAAGTCAGCATATAGGACTCTACTGGGGAATCCTTTCCTGTAAATCCTGATCCATTCTAGCACACCATTACATCACAGTTGATGTAGCAGCAGTTCATGTTCCACAGTACCTGCCAAACACCACAATTTATTATTACCCTATTGTTTGACACTCAGAAGATCTTCTTTCCACCTGTTGAACCCCTTATCAGATGCTTTTTTTTCACTTGGGATGATGCAGCAGACAAAGTGGGAGTGAGTGCTGCATAGGTTTGTCATCAGCTTATTTAAGTTTTTCTGTGAGACTGCAAGATTAGAACAAATGTGAAAGATCTCTTTCCTGTAGCCATCTGAATTTCAGCCATGGAAAGGAGTTAATCTTTGGATAGTAATGTTTTCATATTCATGTAGATAGCTTTATCCTTCATTTGTCTTTGTCCATCTATTAACAGAAAATACGATTTGGCTATTCTGTCATCATAATTTCTTTATTACAGAGGCTGGGATATAACTCACTTAGTATCCCAAGACTGTGGCTCTGGAAACAATGAACAATTCTCTGTGCCTGCTCTCATGAATCAGTAGAACACCTTTTCTGTGTTCTGTGTTCTGTGTTTCAGGCTTTTCTGTGCAAAGATCTTATAAATAGTCTCTCTGTTTCTCAGAATTATTCCATCATTTATGAGTGGTGCGTGGCAGCAGTGCTGAAATATTCACAAGTCCCAAACCTCATTTTGGAAAAATGTTTGGAATTTTGTGAATTAGCAGGAAGAAGCTGATGTATTGTAAGTTCGTATTTAGCTTAAAAAAAGAGGTGCATGAAAAAAAATCTGCACTACAGCATCCTCAACCATTTGAAATACTTCTCTTTTTCATATCTTAGTGTGAGTATAATAATATGCCATGTGAAAAAAAGAACACTCGTTTCCATTTCTCTTTGTAGTATATGGTCTTCCTCAGCTTTAGGACTTTAAGAGTTTATAACTTCACTTTTAACATTAAATTCTCTTTCTTCAAGTGAGAAGAGTCAAAGTCAGGAAACCTGTATGGAAAAGATCCGAGAAAGCCTGGAAAGAGAAACTCTTTTTCTTGCCATGACAAATCAAAAAAATACAGAGCAGCTTATTAACTGAAATTTAACATTTTAATTCAATATACCCCAGTTCATTATTTATCCTTCACTAACTAGAGAACTCAGACATTAATGCATATGAATAGGAAGGATACCTTCTTAATCAGCTCAGTACAGGCAGCCAAGTCCATCTCAAAGTCAATAAATGCCCATTCAATTGATTCCATCTTGTAATCCTCCTGTTCCAGCATGAACATGTGGTGGTTGAAGAACTGTTGCAGTTTCTTACTGGTGAAGCTGATGCACAGCTGCTCAAGGCTATTGGACTGCCGAGTTTAAAGAAAAAGAATATTCTTAAGGTGTAGCAGTCACAAGGCCCTATGCAGTTCTCACTCTTCAGTAGGTCTCTTCAGACAAATACAAGGCCTCTTTCCAGTTTGTATGTACTTGCATACAAAGACTTTTAATTAATTGTACTGAAGATACTTTTTTCTCTGTTGTCTTTTTTTCTATGCCTGCAACATATGTTCTTTAATAATCCCTCTTGCAAGTTTGAACATCAGCAGAAGCCAGTTTGCCTGTGGCCCCAAAGTAGATTCTGATGAATTTGACCTCTTATGGGGAAAAAAAGCACATATCTTACCCTGGATTGATTCTTTGAACATCTCCTTATGTGGAATAACACTATCCATTATTAACCTAGTAGTGAGAAGGAGCGATTCTGGCCAAAGCAACCACTTACAAAGCATGAAAAGTTGTCATTCCTCAAAGTCTTGGCATTTGCAAAGGCCTCCAGCAGTGGTTTGGTGCTGATGATTTGATCCTCAAGGAGTCCATACAGGATGTCAATTATTACAGGTCATACTTTCCAAAACTCATGCTAGGAACAGAACAAAGTATTGATTCAAGCCTATATCTATTGATGTACCTGCATTTTTCCAGACTGCTCCTCCTTCTTTCTTCTCTCCGCTAGCTGCAATTGTTGCAAAGTACTGGATGACACATTTTGTGTTCACAGTCTTCCCTGCACCAGATTCTCTGCTGCCAAACCAAAGAAGCAGAGAGCATGTAGTCAAGCAGCAGATCCACTGGCACAGGGCAGCTCCATGGGTGAACTGAGCAAGAAATAGACATACATGATCAGTATTGACTGATTCTTATCATCTGTGACAAAACAGAGAGTTTTCTTAGTGCTCAAGAATTGCAGAGAAGTCAAATTCCGAAGGAATTGAACAGTGAACTGAAGCATCCTTAGGATGTAGGACGATTAGAGAATCAATTTCCAGATAAAACCCCTGAAAATTTAGCATTTAAACCCTGCCAGGACTTGCTGAAGTTATCCACAGGAAAATCTGATATCTGATTTGGACTAATACAGATTTGGATTTCAGACAAAATATCATGGCTTATTCTATTTAAGAGTATTATGTTTAAATCAGGTTAATCATTTCTGATATGGGAAACAGCCAAAATCTATTTTATTTTCTAATGTTAATGTGATTGAAGGCACTCAACAATCTAAAGTAAAATGATCTGAAACTTTCTAGGGACTGAAGAGTCTCAGATCAGACTAAAGGCCCTTCAAGGCTTTCTTGAGCTGGACATGGTATAATTTTCCTTAGACGTGTGAGATGGACTTTTGCATGAGCTCATCTCCTTATGTTCTTCATTGACGTTGATATTTTGAACATGTATTTTTCTCTGATAATGAAATTTCAGAACTTAAGTGTTACACAGTTTATTATTCCCTTTGCCTTTTTTTAAATGTCTCAACAGAAAGTTCATTTTGATGCTTCCTAGTTGCTTTCCTGCAAAACAGAAGGGAAGATTGAACTGTCTTCCTTTCTATGTAACTCTTGGTGCCTTGGGCCTTTCTGTCATATTCTCTATCTTCAAAGGGTGCTTATCCACTTAATTCTTATTCTTACAAAATATATGACATGCTTATGAAGACTTGTTCTTTAGTTAAGAAGTTAACTTTCTTGAATTCCATTATATCCATTTTTAACATGGGAAAACAAGAACTGCTTACTTGTTTAAAATTTGAATGTTTCACTTTTTAATGGAATATGATGGTTGTGTTGTTCTTTTGGCTTTTTTCTTTTTTCCCAAATAATCCTTAATATCCATTTTGTTTCCCTCTGTTCTTTTGAGAACTGATCCAAAGAATTACCCATTGTTAGCCTGAGATGTTATTCTAAAGACGTAACAGCCGTTTCTTAGCTACTCCTTCTGCCTGTCCTCCACTTTCCATTGTGTCTCCTGCCTTTTAAGCTCTATTACTTCCTTCATCTCTGAAGATCACTGTTGTCACTCGAGGTTTTGAGACCTTAAGAAAGCACTGATAGTACACTTACTTGGAACTTCAATTTCCAGGTATTTCCTTACCTGGTGGCATAGATGTTATATTAGTAATGTTTGATTCTATAATTTTTCTTGAGATGCAGCACCAATAGTCCTGTAGTATTTCTTATGCTGCTTTCCATCAAACTTTGATTCTATGATTCTAAGTTATGTAATCATTTTAAGAAATGTCTGATTCTATGATTCTATTTGCTCTGCAGTTATGAAAGTAAATTTCTAGAATTCCTTTCACAGTATTCTCAGTATGCTCTCTACTACCTCCCCAGTCATCTCAGCATCTGAAGAAGTCATGATTGTACTTTACTGAAGGCAAGTCAGAAGAGGACTCTAAATGGGAAAGAAAACACTTTCCATCAGTTAGAAAATAGTTTTCTGTGCCAGTGATGAAATCCCATACTTTTTACCTTTCTGGTATTTAAAGTAGTATTATATTTTCAATAACAGTTTTTACAAGATAGTTTTGTTATGAATACTTAAGTACCAACACCCTATTTGAGAATGAGACAGCATTCTAAATATCTTGAGTCTTCTACTCATTAACAGAATTTTTAATATTGTTTGCAATTTTGCAATTAATCCTGGTGTGTGTTTTCTATTCTACAGTACATGAAAAACTTATTCTAAACCAAATTTGTTTCTTTTCTTGCTCATGATTATCATCAATGAATCTCTAATTGGTCCTTCTGATGCCCGGGATCTGTGGAAAATGAATTTACTTACTTTCACATTAAATGCATGTTATCAGGCTCAGTCTTATCTTTGTGCAATGGGTATGAAAACAGAAAAAGGGGAGAGAATATAGTAAAATTACCTGCAGTTAACTTGTCTAACACTTAGGCACTGTTAGGGTGTTGCTTTTTATGACATGTTCTTACTTACTAGTCTATTATCAAGTTGTTAACTTTCCTCTCGTGTTCCACAGCACTCCAGAGAGAAATTTTAAGTTTGAAACATACTGTGAAAAATGGATTGAAAATTCCAGCTGACAGAAGCAACCCCTTCTAGATAAACAGATATTGTTTAGTTTACGCACTCCTACAGAACCAATACACTTACCTTGAGACTTTCAGTGAGGACAGGACGGGATTTCCTGGGAGATTTTATAGTATCTGGTATGTAGATGCTTTTGATTCTTCTTCTTTCTTTGGTCAAAGCATTTTTGAACAACATTCTTTGGCAAAGCACTGTATAGCAAACTTACCTAAAGACATAATTGTAAACGGATTTGACTATATATATATATGTATATATTTTAGTATCTTACAAATTCTGTGGCTGTTTTATGGTTTAGAGGGGAATATTGGCAGTGGGTGGACAGTTGAACTGTATGATTTTGGAGGTCTTTTCCAACCTTGGTGATGCTGTGACTCTATGATTCCATGATTTTCTGATGACTTTCTGATCCAGATGATTTTGTACACAGTGCTGCAAAAATTCTGTCTGCAATGCAGGTAGATCAATGCGTTGATCTTCACAACGATGATGCTGTGAGGTTTGAAAAGAAGTACTTGAAAAATAACAAATACCGGTGCCAAAAACTAAAACTCAGAAAACCCATTGCTTCTTAATCCAGGAAATTTTTCTTGAGTAGCAGAAACAAGAAACTTACTGTAGTTCAGGTTACTGCATAGGCATTGTATCAGCTCTTATAATATAGCTTTTTATAGAAGTTTTGAGGTGATTTCCATGGTTAGAAGATAAATATAAATGCAGATGGATATATAAATATACTGTATTTCTTAAAAATGGTGAGATACCTAAAGACATTTTGTATGCCACTAATAATGAACAAGGAATTGCAAATCTTAACATTTGTTACACAGTGTGAGAACAGAAGTTCAAAAAGTGTCTTCTAATTTTAACAGCTAAAAATACAGTGTCCTTGTGTATGTAAAAAAGTGAAGTATTGAGCAAAGACAAAATTTCTTATTTACAGGGTTCAGCCACAGTAAATACATAACAGCTATTATTGAGCAAATTCGAACTGTCTCAGAACTAAACAAGTCCTTCTCTTGGTCACTGGCATTTTGATCATTAATAGAGTTCAGTGAAAAACACAGGGACAAGGTTAGAAAAACGATGCATGACATGTGATGCAAAATCCAGCATCAGGCACTGCCATGTGAATGAAAACTTGTTCCAAAGGTGACTCTTTGGAATAGGCCATGGACTCTTTGGAATAGGCCATGCCTATTTTTATGATGTCCAGATTCCTTCTTGGACCCCAAACCTAGAACTCACCCCTAGATGGGTAAGCTGATGGAAATGTCCTGTCCAGGATGAGCTCAGAGCAAAACAACATGAAATGGGGTTCACAGGATACATATAAAGTCTTGCCTATCTGGGACTGGACACTGAGGGGCGCTGATCTGGGCACCTGCCTCGGGCAAGACAGAGTACAAATGGGCTCCCAGGGTGAGGCCTGTAAGCGTTGCTCTGACAGACTTGTTCACCACTCTAATGCCCTGAGGTGCCACGTGGAGCCCTGCATCCCAGCGGTTATAGGTCTGGCCAGGGAGGGGACAAGAGGGCCTTGGCGGTTCAGAGCACAGGGTTCAGAAGACCATGAACAAAGAGCAAGGTCTGGGGGGAGCAAAGATGGATGAGGCCTCTCCCAGGATGAGAGAGCTGGGGGTTTCCTCCTCTCAGGCTCAGGAGGGAGCTTCAGTCTCCCATTTCTGGCAAGCTGTAAGCACAGGCATGTCCAAGCCACAGCCCCCTTACGAGAGGCACATGTGCAGCCCTGTGATTTCAAGGCAGTGGCTCTTCCTCACAGAGCCGCCCTGGGTTGTGCCCATACTCAGCAACAGCCAGACCACCAGTGTGCTATGAGTGCTGTGTCGACTGAAAGCAGGGCACGGGAGGGGCAGTGCTGTGCAGTGCTAACTCAAGTGATGGCAAACAACTGTATGCATTTTCTATAGGTCTTTGAAGTATAAAAGACACTGTAACTAGCAGTCAGATCTTCTGTAGGGCTAAAAAGAAGAACCATGCAAGTAACATGGTCTGCTTGGATAAGCAGGGTAGCCAAAGTAGAGAATGTACAGACGTTTCAAAATCCAGGTTTTCAGACTGGGAGTGCTGAGAATGGACAGCGTACTGTTCCGGAGCTCTGCATAAGCAAACCCAAAACCTTCAGTATGTTCCTTTCGATGTAGTTTGTTCCTGAAAGTACCACAACCTGTACCTTTTGATGTCAGTACCTTCACATCCTGCTTCAGTTCACTGAAGACTTTCAGAAAGGTTAGTCTTAAGGTTTATTAAGGTATTATATCAGAGTTCCCAAACAAACAGTAAGGAATCTGCAGACACACAGCTTGGTTAATTCTTCTTCAGAGAGCTCAATCTTTCTCTGTGTGAAATATGGCTATGAGGACTTCACTAAGCATTTCTGACAAAAATGGAATGAAGAGATGGAGACTGTCTATGTTGTATCTAAATGTGAAACAGCAGCAAAAGAAGTATTTGCTAGAGGAGGAAATCTCAAGTGAAATGTGTTTTCTTAAGATGTATGAAGTTTTGCTCTAAGTTATCTAGGAAGTATTACTGGGGAAGAAAGGAGGCAGTTAGAAGGACCCCTCTTAGGTCCTCTCAAGCAAGAAAGTTGTCTCAACCCCTGCAGGAAGGTCCTGAGCAGTGCTGAAACAACCAGTGTGTAAATGTGAATTTCAGGGGATAGTAGTAGTTTGTGAGCAGAGATCTCATAGACCACATTTGCTGTTTTGCATAGTGTAGGAACTTCACATTGTGTGTATCTAAATTGGCAATTGGAGGTTGCAAAGATCAAATCCATTTAATTTGTGGTTTAAGCTTACAGTAACCTCTGTACATACATTGAGCTAAACGACTAACTTCAGCAGTAATCTAAGGAATTACGCAGCTACAGGGCAGTATAAGGGCATTTGACAGCTGCTGGAATTATTTGAAATAAAGGCATATCAGCAAATTGTTCAGACCTTTCATCCATATTTTGACACAAATTTTCATGGAAATATTGTTTTCCTGAGCCCTTCTTCCTCCTTCCACCCCTCCCCTGAAAAAAAAAAGAAAAAAAAAGTAGCTATTTCATTTTCATTCTTCTTGCTCTGAGATTACATGTTGTGAACTGCACCCTCACAAGTAGGGAAGTGAAGTATATAATCATCTCATTAAAAGATGACAGAACCTTGCTTACATGAGAGCACTGAGAGATTTGCACAAGAGCAGGGCTGGTTTAGAAATGTCCTTCCAGTTAAAGGACTTACCCTCATCAACGGATCCATAAAACTATTAAAACAAAGTATTTATGACCCTTCATAGGCTTTACATAAGCAAAATTCTCTGGAACCAATTGCTAGTAGTGTGCAGAATGCATAAAAGTGTAGATTACTGCTTAGCAAGGATTAAGGTATTGTTAAGTGAGAGGTCTAGTATCAAATGGGCTTTTGTTACTGTCCTTTAGTACTACTGGAAAGTCCAAAGTAAGCTGATTAAGACAGTGCAGCTACAGTAATACAGTGAAATGGAAGCTTTGTTTTATAATTGAGTATTTAAAATATCATGGCAAAAAATATATATTAAATCACATTTAGAGAGATTCCTAAAAGTTAGCAAAAATTACTCATATGCTTGTATATTTATGGGTTTTGCTTTTTCCTAAAAGTTCTAATAACACAAATTTTTCAAAAATATGCCCTCCTTTAAGTTATCCATATCGACTACTCTTAATGTACTTGCCCATTTTTCAGTTTGTTGGGTTGCACTATTAAGGAGACAGTTAATTTATTGGGCCTGTAAGGAATACAGGTGTTCAATCGGGTTAAACAACAAACTTTTTAGTGCTTGGCATTAATCCACTTACTGCAAACGAAATAAACGCCAGTGTAAATTAAGTAACCTTTGCTTTTGCAAATGGTAATTAAAAATTTGCTGTGTGGAAAAAATAAGATACAAAACATCTAACATTTCTTTTAAAATCTGTAGTAGCATGCAATTTTCTTTTTCCAGTTCTCATCATCAACAAGAAATTCCATGCTTTTCTTTGAATAATAATAAAATGCACTTATTTTAAGCAAGGAAAAATAACTGATAGCTATGGCAGCTGTGACAGAGCGTGTGATGTTGATCACAAGACTGACAGGAATTCCCAGTACAGGTTTAGAAAGGAAAGATGGATTAGATTTGAAGATGTTGGAAAAGGAAAAATGGACTAGATCCTATCAGCCACTAATTTTCTCCCAATTCTGTTCCTGTCTCTGCAGGAATGAACTCTACTGCAGCTGAGTATAAAACACAGCATAGTCAAAAAGAGAAGAGGCAGAATGAGAGCAATCCCTGTATACAGAATGTCCTGCAAAGTAATGTGTGGGCAAGGTAATGCAGTGCTGACATTTCCCATGGAGGAGAAGAGTTTCAGGCATGCTGAAAATAGAACCATCTGGAGAAAGGGATCATGCAGCTGCCTTGTTCTCTGCCAGTCCTTAAGATACGACTTCTCCACAATCGGGCTCTAAGGTTAGTAGACACAGAGAGAGAGAATTCTTAGCAACAGTTCACAACTAAATTGAAAATACACGTGTAGACACAGATTTCCCTCTAGAGTCTACATATAGAAACAATGAATTTTGCTTTTAGATTTTCATTGTGAACTGAGATCTTGATCTTGCTATGTTTCAGTGGAAAGAAATTTTACAATCTAGTATTGTGATGCTTTCTTTCATTGCTATTATCCACTAGTTTCAACGCTATCATCAGTGAAAGAAATCCCATGGCCACTGTTCTTAAGTCTCTTGCCCAAAATGAACCAAGGAAAAGAATGATAGCAGGCCCCAGATCTAGCACTCATCTGTTCTATAGGAGTCATTGAAGAGAATATTGCTGATCTCTTACATTCAGTTTGCATCTTCTCTAGGGTAAAACTTACTATAAACAGGATGCACAGTGTCAGCCAGCAAATTACAGTACAGCAGAGAATAAATTGTGAGGTTGCATTTTATACTACACAACTGCACAGAATGAAATTCTGTGCAATTCATAACTTCTATACCCTCATCAGATGTGTTTGGCAGTCTCATTAGCTTCCCTCTTTTTCACTAGCTTTCCTGGTACAATCCCAAGAACTTCTGAGATATGTTGTGGAGATTTGGCTTATCCACTCGGTCATCTGCTCAACGGGCAATAAGTTAGGAAGTTCTAGTTTACAGATTCATCTCATAAAGAAATGTTCAACATTAGGAACTTCTAATTTGAAGTAGTATCATTCCTTGAATTAAAAAGTGTGATTCCTGTTTTCTGTCATGCAATTTTTCCTGAAAACTGGATGCTATAGCTTTTATGTTTAATGACTGCAGTTTGGACAGGAATTCATTCAAGTCAATAAGCTTTAGAAGATTCCAGTTTAAAATAGTTGCGATCTATGCCTTACAAGATTTTACTGTTTATGCATCAGCATGGCATTGGAAAGGCACAGATGGAAAGTGACTCAGGGTGGATAACAAGATGCACTGACAGCAGATGAAGATTAAAAGCATGTTCGCTTTCATGACTCCAGGTGAACTACTGATGCCCCTCTCAGCATGAAGCCTATAAAACTCACAGGATACAGCTAACAGCTCCTTCTGCTGAGCCCTGAGATGCTGGAGAATGCTCAGAGCTACTCAGCTTCTGCTAGGTAGGAAACCTTCTCTTATAGGTCAAAAGTCCTGGGCCTGAAAAAAAGGCTTAGGAGCTTATTCTGAAGATAGTATCTCTTGTGCCTGGGGACAGTTCACCTCAGTTACTCCTCCCCCAGTAATCAGGGGCCCTGATGCCCTAACAATGAATTAAGGAGGCTTAAAGCCACAGGAAGAACCTAGAATACCTGTGTGGATGTGCTGCTCCTCTGATAGACCATGGCCCTGCATGAACTGATTGTGAATACAGATGGGAGAGACATGTGCCCTGAGCATGGACAGGGGAAGAGCCGGCATACAGCTCTGGGACAGACTGCAGTCAGGGAAGTGAGTGGGAGAGGAATGAAAGAGATTCATCAGTGAGAAAGATGAGATGGGAGAACGCAGGATAGTGAATGTGGTGAGAGGAAGAAGAATTGAGTGAAGAGCCTAAAGGAAAGGATAGGAATTGGATGCAATAATGTGTGCTGTATACTAGAAGGTGACGTACCAAAAATTTTGGGAACTGAAAGGGCTTGAGCTAATCTCAGATATGGCACCTGTAGAAATCCAAGAGGGAAACTTGTTAAAGCACTGATAATTTCAGAATGAAGTGTTCTTTGATTGCTCATTGATTGTTTTCTCTTTAATATTTCTATTTCAGAAAAACAAACAAAAGCGCCAAGAGAAGGTGAGTCCTCTGGAGATTTAAGTTTACATTTGTGATGAAATTCTGTGCCCTTTCATGCCAGTTTGCAAGTCTGCCATAATCACACTTTTTTCACATGCAGCATGTCAAAGTGCAATGCATTCTGTAAGAGCAACATGGGAATGCAGCGCACTCTGTACAGCTGCAGATGTCTTGGTGCCTAATTTGATTACACTGAAGTTGAAAAGCAGATGAGAGATCTGAGAAATCTTTCCCTCAAAACTTAGTCTTTTTCTCCGTGAAATATCATTTCCCATTGGCTTTCTGCATAACATTTTCTTATTTGAATGTTCCTCTATGACTCTCAGAGGATGGACCCCAAAAGCATTTGGTGGAACGCACACAGCAGTGCTTTCCTGCAGGGCTGTTGCTATCTTCTCTGTCCTGTATTTAAACCAGCTACATTATAACTGTACAGGGCACGTATGGTACTCAGTCATCCACACTGCATAGCTGGAAATGTCAAATTCAAGTTCATAAGAAACCATCTCTTTTTCATCCCATGAGTTTCAAAATAAGGAACTCTCGTGTCAGAACAATAGAACTTCTAGAAATTTCTGCTGAAAATGCATGTGGCTGCTTTCTGCACCACTTTAAAGCTCCATGTTGGCTACAAATGTAGTGTTGGAGCATCTATACCAAAGAACATCTCCACTGCTCATTGCAAATGACAGCTGTCTGTCTGGGCACCTGCTCGCTTGTTTGCTCCTAAGGACCAATCTTCTCTCCCCTTAATGCAGACAATTTGATGTAGGCCTGATTCTTGCTGAAACATGATGGAAATCCAGCATCCTTTCAGCTCTCCACAGCAAACTTGAGTGGCACACCACAGGGGACCAACACCAGAAGAGCACTGAATTCAGAACAGCGAAGGGCACAGTCGGTTGCTCACTAATCCCTCTCTCTCTGGAGAATCACAGAATATCCTGAGTTGAAAGGGACCCACAAGAATCATCAAGTCCAACTCCTGGCTCCACACAGAACCACCCAAAATCAAACCCCACATCTGAGAGAGTTGCCCAAATGCTTCTTAACTAAAGCAGGCTTGGTGCCGTGACCACTGCCCCGAGGAGCCATGCACAACCACCTTCTCAGTGAAGAACCTTTTCCTAATATCCAAATTAAATCTCCTTGCTCCCTTGGGGTTCCACAAAGAGGAGACAATATCAAGTGCAATTACAAAGCTCTTGTGATAAAATTCAGTCAGTGCAGCTTAACCTTTGCATTTTTTAAGCTCATTCAACATTAGCTAGTAGGAAGTGAGGTAATGGACATTGGGAGTGAGATATGTACATCTCACATGTAGAAATGTA
Source organism: Tragopan temminckii (assembly GCA_028571105.1). NCBI lineage: Eukaryota > Metazoa > Chordata > Aves > Galliformes > Phasianidae > Tragopan > Tragopan temminckii. Next base: position 373,567 of record JAOWBP010004377.1, read on the forward strand.
CAGGGAAACTTGAACTTCATTGTGTAGGTATTGGAGAAAGCTGGGTACGTTTATGCTGCTTTTCATAGAAACATAGAATATCCTGTGTTGGAAGGGACCCATAAGGATCACTGAGTCCAACTTATGGCTCCATGCAGGATTACCCAACAATCAGACCTTATATCAGAGATCTTTGTCCTGAGGTTTCTTGAAGTCCAGTGAACCTGGTGCCAGCACCACTTCCCTGGATGTTGTAGTTTAACTTGGCAGGTGGCTAAGCACCACACAGTCATTTGCTTAGTCCCTGCTCTTCCCAGTGGAGCAGGAGAGCGGGTCAGGAAAAAAAAAAAAAAAAGAAGAAGAAGAAAAAAAAAAGAACTTGTGGGTTGAGATAAAACTAATTACTAAGATAGAGAACAGGAAAATTATAATAATGATGACATAGATATATGTGTGTGTGTGTATGTGACAAGTGACGTACAAGCAATTGCTCAACACCCCCCAACCGATGAGCTAACCCTCTGAGCAACGGAAAAGCAGAGATGGACTCCCCTTCAAAACTCTTTCTGCATGATGTCATATGGAATGGAATGTCCCTGTGGGTAGTGTAAGTCACCTGTCCTAATTTTGTTCCCTCCCAGCTCCTTAGGCCCTTCACTGAGAATGGCATTGCCTCTGCATTGCTACTCTTAGCAGCAATCATAAACATCAGTGTGTTACTGACATCGTTTTTCTCTTAGAACCAAAATATAGAATCACTCCAGACACTCTGAAGAAAACAACTCCATCTCAGTTGAAACCTGAGGAAACCACTGAGGAGGTTGTTCCATTGCCCAGCTGCCCTCTGGTGAAGGATCATTTCCTGATATCCAACCTGACCCTCCCCTGATGAAACTCCATGCTGTTTCCTCAGGTTCTATCACTGGTCATCAGGCCATAAAGAGCTGTAGGCCATGAGGGGGCTGTACACCTTGAGGGGGCTGCAGGCCACCATGAGGCCTCCCCTCAGTCTTCTCTTCTCTGAGCTGAACAAACCAGTGGAATTCAGCTGCTCCTCACACATCTTCTCTTAGAACATTCCCCATCTTTCTAGCCCTCCTTTAGACACTCTCCAATAGTTTTATGTCCTTTTTGGACTCTGGTGCCCAAAACTGCACACAGTACTCGAGGTGAAGCCACACCAGTGCAGTGTAGAGCGGGTCAATCACTTTACTCAACCAGCTAGCTATGCTGTTCTTGATGCATTCTAGGATATGGTTTTGTCACACTCTATAAAGATAATTAAAACCGCTCCGTTAGGACATGCTCTAGAAGTGCCTGTTCTCTCCACTGACTGCAAAGACTGTGACTGGTGTACACTGGACAGCTGTATATTGTGCTCACTGTTTTCACCTGTTCCTTTCACAGGAAACATCTGGGTTTCCATTGCAGAAGTGTAAGGGCTGCATCTAATATCATTAAATTTAATTAATTAGAGTGCTCTAATATATGCTTACGGAAAATAGCACTGGAAGATTTATTACCAACAGTTATAATGGCTGATCTTCATTAATGTCTTTCATGTTAGGATGTTCCCTCTTTCCACAAACTAACTGCAGTTTTTAATAGATGTGACAGCATAAGTTTGTGCTACTGCATTTCCGTCTTTTCATCAAAAAGGTATAATCCAAACAACAACTTTTAAATTTTGTTGAGGTTTCAGAGTACCTCTGACAGAGCCTGAGATGATGACAGAAGAGAAAGGACAGTTAGCAACCCTGCCTGCAGCAGGGGGTTGGAACTTGATGATCCCTGAGGTCCCTTCCAACCCAAGCCATTTTGTGATTCTGTGAAAGGGCCTGGAAGATGAACATGATTAGGTCAGCTTTTATAGAGGGGATGCCTAGGTCGTTTACCAGCTGTAAGATTTTTAGTTGTCTGAGTTCAACAAGCTCTACAAAAGTCTCCTATGAGCAGAGCTTTCCAGTCTGTTGGAAGTCTTTCTGCCTTACACTTTTGATACCTGAGTGTGTGCCTGCTTCCTGCTATGCTGAGCAGTCCACTGTTCCCTAGTCATGCTGCAGGCCCTATGTTCAGATCTCTCTCTTATATCTCTCACACTCTGAAAGTTACTTCATCATGTTCCTATCCTGTTTAATTGTTGTCAGATAAGGTCCAGTCTTCTCTTCAGAAGACTTCACCCTATCCATATTGAAGCAGGTAGGACAAAGCTTTCCCATGTCCTCCCCTGTTTTACTGTTTGATTTTAATTTTTACACTAATCTTAAAGAACATTCCTGATGGGATTTGCAGCTTGCAAATGCTGTTCTCAACTCTGCTGTTAATATTTATAGGACATTCCAAGAGGAATCTTTGCGCCCTTGGATCCTTAATGAACAGGCTGACAATGAATGTGTAGCCTCATACCCCTGAGTAAAATAAGACCTCTCAGGAATGCTGGCATGAGACAAGGAGAAATGCTGGAATACTAATTCTCTGGTGCAAAGCTCCTCATCCTGACACTTCTGCTAAGTTGTGGCTGAGCAGTGGACATTGGAGATGGTAAGGACATTTTCCATTTAAAAAGTTCCCTTTATTCTATTGAAAGTTGGATGATGTGTCAACTTAAAAGGAATATGATGAGAGTTTTCTCTGTTCCTGATGTAGTTTATCTAGTCTGGGTAATTGTTTGTGGTTTATCTGGATAAGACATTCTTCAGGGATTTCAGCCATTATTCCAGATGAGCAGTGCTAAAAAGGATGGATCAGAAAAGAATTTGGAAAAGATTTCTTAGGAAAACCAAGTGATAAGCCCAACAAATGAAAAGGCTAATTAATCTGGTCATATGAAGGGCATCTTGGCCCGGTTGTTGGTTTGACAATGGCAAAGACAAGACACATCCTCAGGTTAAGTGAGTTAACCTTTGTGTCTGTTTCTCTTGAGAAAATTCTTGTGTCTTGGGCTAGCTGTGAATGGGCTCAGATGATTTTGTTATCTTCTAATCCTATTCCTTTGTTTGATGACTGATTTATGCAAAGCCTGATACCACTGCTATTTAACTTGAGAGCAGGGAAAAGGTAAATGACTTCTATTTGGGAAGTTTCAGCAGTAGATTTTAAAACCAGGAATGTCTGTACTTCCCTCTAATACCATCAAAGGAGCTACCCATACAATACAAGTCAGTCTTACAAAGAAAAGGGAAGATGAAGGGCAAAATCATCTACATCTAAATCAGATACAAAGAAGATACAGAACTTAGTTTTGAAGAGGAACATCTCTTGAATACACATCAAATTTCTATGGTTACTGAAATTCCTCTTATCAAATGTCACAGTGAATTGTATCTGGGCAGTGGGTGCTGGTTGAGGAGGAGACATTCAGAATGCAATTTTCATCAGATGACAAAGCAGACAAACAGCTTCAGTTACAGAGCAGGTGAGTGGACGTGCTCTGATGACAGCGGAAGAGGAAGGAAAAGACAAAAAGAATTGGAGAATGGAATGAAAGAAGGAATGGTGATAGTATGTTTCTCAACTGAAAGTTCACATGTGGAAGATAGGTTACTCTGTGGAGATTTGTACAGATTTTTCATAGCTAATATTTTTTGCTAGAAGTGGTTATACATCTAAAAACCTGTCCTGCTTTATTTAGTTAAAAAAAAAATGACAGGCTTTTGAACATAAAAATGTCACCAATTATAAAAGGCATTCACATCTGCAGAAACAACATACAGTATTGATATCATGTGAGATATTTTCTACTGGTTATTCTCATATTCATTATTTACATTGAAAGAGCAACGTTATTAAAACTTATTTTCAGTTTGGAGACTAGTCTGTGGTAGAATACCTCTCACAGAGAACAGGTTTTACTGGCATTCATGTAAAATTAGCCTAACTTAAATTAGCCTAATCAGCTAAATTTCAGTGACGATTTCACTTGGTCACTGCTTTGCCAGGCAGCACAAGTATGTATCATCTCCATGCCAAATCAATGTCTTCAGCTCCCTGGCAAGTTTTCCAGTTGACCAGTATCATTTGTGAGCAGGATGCCTCACTGGGCCTCAGAGCTGAGCCATCTCATGACTGCACTACTGTTTGCTTCTCATATTTGCTAAGCCTGCATTTTACCCCTTAGTGCTTCATTTCCAAACCTTCCATGTACACTGAATTGTATTTCTTCAAACAGCACTGTGCTGACCTCAGGGACCTGCTGGCATGTGGAGATGGTGGTGTCTATTCTGCTGGAGCTGTAAGAGCACTGTCATGAAACCCTAACAGGAAGGCTCAGGTACTGTGTGTTTTCCTCTTGAAGCTCCTATCAGGATATCACAGCGTGAACTGTTCAGTGTGGCTTTAGTGACATTGAAGGGAAATATTTACAGCCATTTTCTCTGCTGTAACTGTAACACAGATCATGCATTCAAACCATACAGAACAGCAGCTCTATATGAGCACATCATCTGCACCTATTTTAAACTTTCCTCTGAGAGATCTTTCTTTAGACCACCAGGGACCAATGTTTTTCTCAGGACCTTTGCACTAATACTGATCAGGTGACAGACAATTTTACTCTAAAAATAGTGCCTCAGTGCAAATCAACCCCTGACCTTCACACATAGCAGATAATCAGAGAACAGTATCTTAAGTATCTTAGGGGAGGTACAGGAACAGACTTTTTAGCAGGGTCTGTGGTGATAGAAGAAAGGGAAATGGCTTCAAGCTCAGGGAGAGCAGATATAAGGAAAAAATATTTTACAATGAGGGTGGTGAAGCACAGGAACAGATTACCTAGTGTTGCGGTTGACTCCTCATTTACCCAGTGTTGTGGTTGATGCCTCATCCCTGGAAACTTTCAAGGCGAGGCTGGACCAGGCCGTGGGCAACATGACCTAGCTGTGGTGTCCATGTTCATTGAGGGGGAGTTGGACTAGATGGCTCTCAGAGATCCCTTCCTGCTCTAAGGTCTCTATAATTCTATGATTCAAACAGGATAATTTTCAAGTAAGGTAGATGACATATTTAAGGTATTTCTAAATTAAAAAACTAATATGATTTTATTTTGTTAAAACTGTAACATAAAGCTAGCGATTTTCACATTCACATAATTACCAGTCCAACTAAGTGAAATGTAAATTGTTTCCTTATATAGAAACACTGTAGGTTTACAACAACAACATCCAAACATCAATACAAATCAAATAAATTGTTACAAGCATATTCAAAAATATCAAAATATTCCTTTTTCATAGCTGTAACACAGTGCCTCTGATTTGTTCCAGACCTCACTTCCTTTCCTTTTCAGGTTGACAGCTAAAAACTGTGCATTTCTCTGTCATATCTTTCCAAAAGTGCTTTGATCCTCTTCATTAAATTTCTTTCTTGATTTGGAGACAATTTCTCCATTTTAGAACAGCTTCTCATTATTCTGATCCCCTTTTGTCCTGCCATACCGCTTAGATGTCCCTCTCCCACAAGCTCTCAAACCCTTCACAAAGTGTATAGGCCATCCTGGGTAAACACAATAGGTAATCATGATAATTACTTTATGGCAAAAATGGAAGCACATGTCCATGATACTGTGTGGTTCCATAGTGTGGCACAGAAGTCCTCTGCTTTAAAGCCCAACAGAAATGACAGGGCAGGATGCCAAAATGCTCTTGTAGATTTTATTCTAGAGACGTCAGTCCCTGGAGGCAAAGGTCCCTGCCAGTCTCATGCTAGTACAGACTACTTACATCTCAGTAGAGGTGTCATAAAGGAAATATCACATTCTGGGCGAAAGGCACACAGACTCCTCCTTAGAGAGGGGTTCCACACAAACAAAGGCATGAAGCAGAGCGCACCTAAAGAAAGCAAGTATCCACGCTTTTTGGCATTCCAAAGTTCTCTCTACTTGTAGCTGTGGCTAGCTTGTCCTCATGGGGACAAAATTAGAAAAAAAAGACTTCACGCCTTTCAACAAGAGAAAGGAGGTTAACTTTAAGAACAGTGCAGCAAGAAGAGGGGCTCTTCTACACATGCAGTCATGGCAGCACAGAAACTCGCATGCTGGACCTTCTACCCTACAGCAGGGACAGCATCTCTAGGGAATGTTGTTACCCAGCTGCTGAATCACTTCAGGCCTGCGTAAACCATCATGGTGTAATTAGCACAAACTGCATGCATGATCTTTGGGCATGTCTTCATTAATACTTAGTGCTAAAGAGGAATTTAATCTTGTAGCAGATCTCTCAGTTCCAGATATTTGCTTCCATGACAGCTGTGCAGCATGGACACATTTGTTGTGCGCCCACCTTAAACTACGATTAACATCCTGGACGCCCCACGTATCACTGAAAACCACCTAGCCTATGTGTCAGGTACAGCTTTCCTTGAGAGCTGGTTGCTGGCTGGTAGCACACAGGGCCCCCAAAAAGGGTCCACCTCAGTGGCTCCGTTCTGCCACCTGCTGGCAACTTGTGCCCGGAGCACAAATAGAGCAGGGCTGCCTGTGTGAGCTCCCCGTGACTGACAGGAGCTGCTGGAGCCCGAGGCTGAGGGGAAAGTCCTGGGGACTGAGACAGGCCAGGGGGCAAGCGGATAGGTGCAGCACTCTCCCAGCTGAAGTCTCTGGGCCTTGACTTCCTCTACGTGATGGCCTGTGGGGACTGAACTTTCTGCAAGCGTCTGAAGCGGAGAGTAAGCTCTGCCTCTGACTTCACCCTCACCCACTGAGGCTGCAAGGAGAAGCAGCTGTGAACTCTGAGGGCAACAGCTCATCTTTTTCATTTGTTGATACCCGGGAGAGGTGCTCACCCCCACCACACGCACTCCAAGCTGAACACCGACAGTAGCTGTGCAGCTGCCATGCTCCTGGTGGCACAGCACATCCCAGCAGAGCAGGGCAAGCTC
>JAOWBP010004377.1:400642-413896 GCA_028571105.1 Tragopan temminckii
CTGACTTTCGGAGGTAGGGAGCTGCCTCTCCAAAGACAGCCATCTCAGCATCTGAAGAAGCCATGGCTGCTCTTCACTGAAGGCACCTCAGCAGAATCTGGTGGGGAAAAAATGTTGTGGATCACTGATAAATTCCTTTCACTTAAGCTAATAAATTTCTAGTTAATCTTCCAGAAAACTTCTTAGCAACAACCACTTACATTCACTCTGACTTGAACTTAAAATTTCTAAGTCCTACTCAAGACAGAGACTTGGACTTCTAAAAACCCTCTACAATAAATAATAGAATATCATCTCAATACTGTCTACAATTTGGCATCTCACTTTGATGAATTCTGATCAGTTTTGAGACCTTCACATAAAAGAACCTACAGCTGGAGAAAACCACTCTCTGTCTGGTCCTTAATTATGAATGATGATTCATTAAGACAGTACTTCCTTTTTAAAAGTATTACCATGTGGACTATAAATTAAGTTACTTCACTTTTTAGATCTTCCCTGTTTTCAACAGTCGAGCCTAAACAAGAGTCTGTAGCAATACAAGGCTGTTACAATGAGAAATCATGCAGCTGTAAATAATCCTGTAAATAGCCTTTACTGTAGGAGTGCATTATTTAATATATTACCCTTTAAGAATGACTTCTATAGGGGAAAACAGTCAGTCCTGTGAAATAGGAATGGCAGTTGTTTCTTGATGCAGCAAAGAGTTTTAGAGAAAATTCCTAGATTGCAGTTACAGACATGCACTGAAATTAAATAAACAGTTTTGTTCACATGGACAGTCCATAATGGTAATGGTCAGCATGGGCAGGATAAATTGACTGGAATATTGCAAGGACAGTGTCCTCTTTTTTCAAGCTCACAAAATGCATGCTCTTACCTTGAAGCCTTCTGTGGAGACAGGCCAGACTTGTCCCTGGGAGATTTTATAGTGTCTCGTCTGCAGAAGCTGTAGATGCTCCCCCTTTCTTCGGTCAAAACATTTCTGGCAAAATTTCTTTGGCAAAGCATTGTCTGGCAAACTACAGACATAATTGTCATTTGATTTGAATGATATAATTAGAATGGTTTTATATCTTACTGACTATGTGAATATATCTATAAATAATTTATCAAGTGTGTTAAGGAGAAAATCTAGACTACTCAAGGCACTTAGAGAACTTGGATGCTGGAACTTATGGTTTCTATTGCTGGCTTTCTCAGTGATTTGCTGTTTGACCCATGGCAGCTTGCTTGGTATGTTTATACCAGTTTTTCAGTCATACAATGGGAATGATAGCACGTCTATGATGCTTTAGGAACAGACACACTGAAAGCAACAGAAAAGATAGGTCAAAAAACAGCAAATTATTTTTAAGAACTGCTTTGCATCAGTATATTCTAAAAATCAGGAAGTCAAAATGTATTACAGCTGCAGTTTCTATATAGGACAGTCACAATAGCTGAGATGGTTTGAAATACATTGAGTTGAAGTTCAGGAGGCTTTTCCAAGTAACAGGAGACTCCAGTTTGAAATGGAACTCTAAACAGATTCCTGAGCTGACTTTGAGATATCAAATTAAAATATATATTTATGTATGCATAGATAATATATGCTTTTGTGCATATGTCATTAAAAAAGGACTGCCCTAGAACTTCTGCTTTCTCTCTGTTCACTCTCTTACACATTTCACATGCATTTGATGTATGTGTCATCTACATAAATAATCCCCTATTGTCAAACCAGAGTTACAGACACCCCCAATCCCTTCCTTACCTACAAATCCCCAGGACAGTATCCCTCACCCAGTCATGTTTGTAGACACAACTGTACATATTACCTCAGCATACCATTGTAGATACAGTGCATTCTAATAAATCCTCTATCCAGCTCTACCATCCCATCAAAATGTGTATATTTACATGTTCACAATCCAAGAAAAAGTTCAACACCACAGTACTACCTATAAAAGAGCTACAAAGGTAACAGACTGTCTTGTGTAACACTGACAGTATGAGAAAAAGAGATCTCCATTCGTGGATTCTTGGAAAAAATGAGGCATTCAGTTATTACTTGGATGTGGTGCACAAGGACATGATTTAGTGGAGGGTTGTTAGGGTAGTATGGCTAGGTCGTGATTGGACTCTATGATCTTTAAGGTCTTTTCCAACCTGAGAAATTCAATGATTTTATGATTAGGAACATATACTGCCAACAGCATTTGCCACTTTCTTTTCAGTTGTACAGCAGATTCAAATCAAATAGACTGTACTCAAAAGATTTGGAAATTGTGAAGACGCAAATCATGTTGAGCATTGAAAACCTATGTCAGCATTTCTCCATGCTTACATTGTTTAGGGAATTCAGGAGTAGGTTACCTCAAGTTTCCATCTTCAAGTCCTTCACCAAGTCTCTTCTCACTTCTCATCAACCATCCTCTCAGGACGTGATCACTACTTGCAGTTCGGAGAGGAGTACCACACTGCTAGAGCAAGGAATGCAACAGCAACAGGGACTAGAACTACTCCATACAGAATGGGCAAATGTTAACTTTATGTTGTAGTGGCAAAACTGTATTTGTGAACACTGTCAGTGAGTGCTTCATGAAAACACTACCTAGGGATTAGTTTGAAGGAAAAGCAGTCTTGAGCTACTTCATTCAAATGCATCTGTGGACATAAATCAAAATGACACTTAAAAATTGCTATGTGGTAATAATTGTAGTATGACTATAGGCAACATCCTCAGAAGAGTTAAAATAGCCAAAACTGCAATATGATTCTGTTAATAAAACACATAGAAAGGTGGCAGTTCAGTTTTAGTATATTGACAGCCACTTCATGATATTTCAGTGAATGTTTAGAGCAAAGGTATGCTAATTATCAGGGAAAAAAAAGTAGGAAAAAAACACTGCTGGAAGATGCAGATGTCTGAGTGGAAGTTTTGACTGTGAAGACTGGTGAAGAAAAGTTGCTGCATACTTAAGTATTTTCTGTGTCATCTTGCACCAGGTGGTCTCTTAAATTCATTGGGAGACATATTTTCCCTGAGCGTTCTTTTGCATCATACCCACAGAACTGTTATGCTTAATCTCCCTAAGTACCCAAGCAGTGTTTTTATACTACTATTTTGTTGCCAGTCCTTGTTTCCACATCTTGTATAATTTTGTGGTTTAGGTCACCAGGAAGCTAAGATGAAATTCCTAGTCTTCTGAAGAACAAGGTGATTTGTTCCTGAGGTCTCCATTGTTTTTTTTCTAAACACTAACTGTCTCTTCTGAGCAGTCTTCTTTTGCATAGTTGCTTTCAAGGGTATTCCCAGAATCAACAGTTCCCTGAATAAGATGAATTCTGGTCTTATGAAGTCTGAAGTGCTAAATTCTGCTGCTTACCTCTCTGACTTTCCACTAGTTCCTTCACACAGTCATCGTGTGTTTAATGCAGCCTGAACTACCACCTCGGATTATATGAGGGTTACTCCAAAAGCAAGGCCTTCTACTTCATTCTGTTGGACCACATCAGAAGCAGATGGTCTTGGGATGGCAGTAGAGGGTGGACCTTCGCAGCAATATTCTATTACATTTTCTTGCCTTATGACAGATGGCAATAAAGGGGCACTCTGACATGAAAGTGCAGGTGAATCATGTCATTGAACTTCTCCATGCAAATAAAAGTCATCCATCCATATTCATCAGTGCTTGCTGAACATTTATGGAGAGGAAACAGTGGATGTGAACACAGTGAGGTGGTGGGTGATGCATTTCAGCAATAATACTGTGATAGCTGCTGTGAAATAGTGGGTCATTTCCACTGGAGCAGATTTCTATGAGTGTGGCATATAGGCTCCTGTGCATTGTTGCCAAAAATGCATAGCTAATGGTGGTAACTCTGCTAAGAAATGGTGTTTTGTAGCTGAGAATTTGCTCTTTCAAATAGTGCTCCTGTGCTCTTTTTATCTGTTCACAGAATCACAGAATTGTAGGGGTTGGAAGGGACCTCAGAGATCATCGAGTCCAACCATGGAAATAAATAGGAGACATTACTTTCAGATTGACCTGCGTATTTGACAGTAGTTTATTTCTGCTTCCAGAACTCAGCATTGCCCCTCCATCATTTGCATTAGGATATTGTCATTAGCACCATTTGAGAAATCCAGCATTGTTTGTCCAGTACTGTTGCTCTCTCAGCAGATGACCTCATGGCTGAAATCCCCTCTAAGGAAGTGATTTCTGCTAGTTTGTAAATGTCTTTCCCAGCTTTGTCTTAAACAGGGGGTCTATAACAGACCCCATCAAAATTTGCTTCATTTTCATCTCATCTGTTCTCATCTACAATTTCAAGCATCAGCACTACATAATCAAGGAGTACCTCAACATAAAGCATAAATCCCCCTCCTCATCCTCCCTGTCTATTCTTCCTAAGCAGCCTGTACCCACCCATGCCCATGCTCCAATAGTGCACAATATACCACCATGATTCCAACCGTGTTCTCCTTCTCCCTTTCAAAATGTTGTATTTGCATCTATTCCTCTGCTGGTTGTGGACTTAGCTTCTGATGATGAAGCCAATTTCATGCTCTTGTCTGCAGATTAGCACTTTCACTGCAAAAACTTTATTTCTTATTTTTCAGATGCAGATGTCCAAAGATCTAGACGAACAAAGATGAAATTAAATTTCCAAACTTGGCATGGAAGCTCCTCCCTGGAAATTCAGGTGACTAATGGAATTCTATGGTATTAAAAGGGCTTACAAGGAAATCAAGAGAACTATAGTGCAGTAAGTCTGACGTCAGGACAGGACAAATCAGAGGCACTACAATAGACCAGAAATAATGGACACAGAAAAAAAGTGACAGTCCTTCATTTGTATTTGTAAAAAGAAGTCATACTTCTCAAATCTGCTGGGTTTTTTGATCAGATAAAGATAAGATAGTGTAGGTAAGGAGATTTAACTATTAAGACTGCATCTTCAGTACTAAATAAATCTACTCCTGAGTTCAGTCTCCAGTATCAGATAGCACTGCATCCAGTGCTTACTGCTTGTAATGACCAGAATTGCCTGACTGCATTGGCAGTCTAAACACTTGGTTTGGGTCTTGCCTACTTTCCATTCCACACCAACTAAATGGAGTATAAAACCATCATTTTTGCCCTGAAGCTTTAATAGGCGATATTAAACAATGATGTGGAAGGAAAATTGTGAACTGCAGCATTGACGTTTGTGTGCATACTGTTCACAAGAAATGGTGCATTACTTGTCAGAGCAGATTTCAAAGGGAAAACTCCTTCTTCTTTGTACTAGACCTGAAGAGAGTAGAAACTGATAAGGTTGTTGGAAGAAAATAGATAGAAAAAGACTGGGAGGTCAACATGCGCAGCTCAGAAGAACTTTCAGGAGAAAACAAGACCAAAATTATTGTGGTTTTTTTTGTTTTGTTGTTTTGTTTTGTTGTTTTGGGTGGTTTTTTTTGTTGTTATTTTGTGGTTTTCTTAGCATATTCTCCAGTTGTTCTTTTGGAAGATGCAGAATATATTAAATCGTACTTGCAGGCAAACTATATTGAAGAATTTTCACCCACAAGATTTAAAAATCTTGGGCATAAGGATACTACGACAGATATCCCTTAAAAAACTCTTGCCTACAGATCACGTGCTTCAGATTTATTTTTATTTATAGAGATTATCAATCCTACACAAGCAATACTTTTCTGTGACAGGATTCACTGGGCATTCCATCTTCATGCATAGGAGTACTCAGTAATCTGAATTACTGGATCCAGAAACCAGATGAGTTAAGCCCCAAAAAACTGACCCACTTCCTCTATCCAAGTTTGGGGCAGCCAAGTCAGCACCTGTCCTTGACAAGGGAGGGGTCTGCAGGAGGAGGCAGCCATGTCCTGATGGGAGGAGGGAAGAGGGATCCTGACAACCACAGATGTTCTACTATCCCTATTTTCATTGCTGCGGAGCCTGGAGTCCAGTGGTACTAGAAGGAGACCACAGCACAGCTGGAAGAGACAGAATGTGAGAAATCCATGGATGCTGGCAGTCCTGCACAGCAGTACAGTGGTGAGCATAGTGCTGACATTCCCCACAGTGGAGAGGACATCCAGACATGCTGGAAACAGATTATACCCCATTTTCTGAAAGTGCCTGTAAAATATTCTGAATTGGAAAGGCTACACAAGAATTATCAAGTCCAACTCCTGTCTGAATACAGGACTACTTAAAAATTAAACCATAATTCTGAGAGTGTTGTTTAAATATGGTTCTACTTTCCCTTGAAGTTACTTCATTCAATCCCTTTTTGATGCTGAAACAGTCAAGCACATCCATAACTCCAGTTATTTCTCAGCACCAAAATAACTCACACCTGATAGACACTTAGAGGCCTTGCTAAGCACAACCGTGCTGCTCTATAAACATCAACTCCTGGTTATCATAGAATCACAGAATTGCTGTGTTACGATGTTGACTTTCCTTGTCTTGTGTTCAGTGAGCATGAAGAGAGGAGGCAGAGGCACTCATGAGCAGTGTTGAAGTGTGACAGTGGAACACAATCAAGGACTCTTGAGTTCGTGGCTCAATGCAAACTACATTCTCATCTCTGCATTCTGGAGCAACAGCATCAACCTTGTAGCCTATTTAGTTAGAAAGAAATTCCACATCCAATATCTCCATGTAATTACCATGGAACCATATGCAGACTTCCTGTTTAAGTCTTCTGTTCCTTTCACCCTGCGCTGCTCTGAACATGACTTCCTGGACGGCTGCAGTGACATGAAAAGTTGCCACTCGCCTGTTCTCCATTTCAAATGGATTGATCTTTTCTGCCTAGAGAAGATCAAATAAAGTCAATCCTGGCGGACCATATGAGGATCACCTAGGAAAGTTTAAGAATGGATCTTCTTGGGAGTCAGTATGCGTGACAGAAGATTTAACCTTGGCTGCTGGTGAGTTCCACTACTAAAAACTACCTGTTAGTGAGCTGTCATCTCTCTGAAGAAGCACAGCATCACAATCACTGTCATGCTCTCATGAGAACATCAGGTACCTTTGTTACTGTCTCTAGATCCAGTTAGCCATACACCCATCCCAGAGCAGCTGCACAATGGATTTCACAACCATTTAGAGGAGGTGTGCTCAAGTCAGGTGGGTATCCACTCAGTGGATACCAAAAAACGGGACATTCTGATACATGAAGTTTCTTCACCAAATGGAGGATGCTTTTAAAAAGATATTTAGTTGTTTCTTTTGCACTGGGATCCACAGGCTCTCCCACACTCTTTCACGATGCTTTTCACTTCTTTGTGATCCTCATCAGCACCAGCTCCTTTTACTTGACTGCAAATTTGAAGAGAACACATTCACATTAAAGATCAGCAGGAGATCTCAAGATGGCATCGATCTCACCCTGCCCCTTCAGTGTTATGTCACCAGCAGTTTCACTTGGAAAGAGGCTTGGTTAATTTTGCTCATATCAAAAAGGAGCACAATGCAGGAGAAGCAGGAGAGACAAGAGTGCCTACAGATAGCAGCCTGCATCAGTGACCAGGTAAGGCAAACTGGACTGTAGCGCACAGAATGAAATTCTCGGTCTTCACACTTGCAAGTACCATGCAAGACTCCTAGGTAAGGCCTGTAATGACTCTTTAAATACAGATCCCTTCGCATTCCCTGCTAGTCAGTTCTGCAAGGATGGAGAGAGCTCAGGAATGTTTGCTTCTGCTCCAGTAGAAAATACCCCATGGATGTGCAGATGTCTGTGGCAGAGTGGCTGGGAATGGCTCTAGTTTGACTATGTATTATGGGGTTGTTCAGAATGGAAAAGGGAATGCTTTGGACCTCATTGCAGCCTTTCAGTACTTAAAAGGGAGCTTATATAAAAAGATGGAGACCAACTTTTTACATGGTCTGACAATGATATGACAAGGGGGGATGGTTTTAAACTAAAAGAGGGGAGATTTATGTTAGATGTTAGGAAGAAATTCTTTACTCAGAGAGTGGTGGTTCACTGGCACTGCTGCCCAAAGAAGTGTGGGTGCCCCATCCCTGAAGGTGAGAATGGCCAGGCTGGATGGGGCTTTGGGCAGCTTGAGCTGGTGGGGGGTGACCAGTTCATGGCAAGGGAGTTGGAACAAAAAGATATTTAGGGACCCATTTAATCAAAACTGTTCTATGATTCTATGACTTTATGATTCTCTGTGAGAGTAAAGACATGCAAACTTTGTATAGCAACAGCAGTGTGAGCTTCCACCTTTTTCAGTACTATACCCAAACTGTCACAGTTCCGCACAGCTGGATAAATGCTTTCTCATCTCAATATCTGCAATTTCAAGGGACAGCAGTCCACAAGCTCCCTCAGCAGCCTCTACAGGCTCCTATATTCAGGAACAAATCCAGGAAGCAAGGCTGAAGAGGATCAACAGAATCAAAGCAACTATGCCATGGGCAAGATGCCACCCAACTGTCCTCCATTTCCTCACAGGGGATTGCCTAGATGCCTTTCCATCCGTTAGACTGTCACTGCCTATAGTGCTTTGCAGCCCAAATGCTGCCTTGCAATTGCAGTTTAGCTGTGGTAGACAGCTAAGTGCTATACAACTGCTTGCTCACTATCTCAGCGGGAGAGAATTGAAAAAGTAAAAATGAGAATATTTGTGAGCTGAGGTGAAGATACCTTAACAGATAAAGCAAAAGCAAGCAAAACAAAATAAGGTATTCACAGAATCACACAGAATCACAGAATCACCAAGGTTGGAAAAGACCTACAAGATCATCCGGTCCAACCATCCACCTATCACCAATAGTTCTCACTAAACCATGTCCCTCAACACAACATCCAAACGTTCCTTGAACACCTCCAGGGTTGGTGACTCCACCACCTCCCTGGGCAGTCCATTCCAGTGCCTGACCACTCTTTCAGAGAAGTAGTACTTCCTAACATCCAGCCTGAATCTCCGCTGGCACAGCTTGAAGCCATTCCCTCTAGTCCTAT
This sequence comes from Tragopan temminckii, assembly GCA_028571105.1. Lineage (NCBI taxonomy): Eukaryota > Metazoa > Chordata > Aves > Galliformes > Phasianidae > Tragopan > Tragopan temminckii. Next base: position 409,619 of record JAOWBP010004377.1, read on the forward strand.
CACTAGATACATGAGAGAAGATCCCTGTCTTTTTTGAACTGGTGAGACCAGGACTAGACACAGTATTCTAAATGTGGTATCACTAGGGCAGAGATCCCAACATTAACTGCCATCTGTTTGAGAGTCCCATTTACAGAGCATTTGCCCAGTGAGGTTTGTGTGCAGCACTCTTCTCAGCTAAGGAGCGATGTGCATGCTCAGCATCCTTTACATGACTCTGAGATCTTGGTCCCTTACCAGCAGGTAAGGATGTATTCTGGTTGGATGCAACCCACCTTGAAGCTTGTCCACTCTGCAGGCACTAGACCTACACCAACACTGTTCCCGAATTATGGCTCTAGTTCCCATGGAGACAAATGCAGTTAGAACCCGACAAATGCACTTAGATCCCTTCAGTCTCATGCTCACCATCTTCCAGGGTAGCTAGCTCTAGTCATAGGTGGCTTTATGCTTACTTATATGAGACAACTTCTGGAGGTGTTTCCTAACCTGAATGTCTGTAGGAGGCGAAATCTTTCGGAGGTGAAGAATCTCTGAGAGCAGTGTGGAAGTCTCTCTTAGCTATATTGAAGAGGACTAGGCATCCACATCTTGCATGCAGTACTGCATAGCAAGAGGTGCTAAGAACATACTCTGCATCTCTCCTCTTCTGGCCTTCCTGCCACCCTCTGTGCTCATGTTCCGCTGGGTAGCAGGAGGCCTTCTTTGAACTTAGCAAGAAGACCAGGATGAGGAGAGCAATCCTTTGCAGCCTAGCCCTGAAGTTTCTGCATTACTTTTCTATGCTGTGTGGAGGTTGCTGTGTGTGCAGTGGGGCTGTGTGGGTAAAGTGCATATGGGCAAATCTCATGGTTAATCTTTGAGGATTGCGCTAGAGGAGAAGGGAAAACTTGTCAGGCTCTACATGCTTTATGCATCACTGATCATTCTCATTAGCTGCTCCTTTCCCAGGACCTCCTCCAGCTACGTACCCCTTCCTCCTCCAATCTCTCCAGGCCTTCCTTCCTTACCTCTGCAGCCCCCACCTGCTCACGCCCTGCTGGCAGCCCTAGCTGGCTGCTCCAGCTAATCCCTTCAGCTGATGACTGAGTGACTTCCTCAAGGTCTCCTGGCTATAGCAGGACCCATGCAGCAACCAGAGAGCAAGAAGTCTGTGCAGCTGAATGGGTGAAGTTCTCTGATTTCCTCGCTACTTAAATATGTATATATATCTTTTCATGATTTTCAACGTGCAACCACTGCTGTTGGCCATGCTGCTGTTACGGTAAGGTCTGACTAGACATGGTTTGCTCCGTAGCTCCTGCTGGACACCCTGACATAGAATGCCCAACCTCTGCTGCAGCAACATTTCTGCTGCTCTCAGCGTAATAGGAGAGCTCAGAGGAATGTTAGCATTGGACAAGCAGAAATGTCAGAATGCTACTCTGTGACAAAACCTTTCATCCCTACACTTCTGATAGGATGCGACTAGACTCTGCAGGTGGTAAGAAAACATTTTCCATATTAAAAGGGCATTTATCAGTTCAGTTTAGACTTGCTAAGGTGCATGCTCTCTGCTCCCTGCAGAATGTGTTTACTCCATATTTTTGATGCATCATCTAGTTGGGAAATGTGCCATTAAACTAACACTGTCAGTAAGCGTGCCTGAAGGAATGAGGTGAGAGAACTGATAGAAGCAATAAACGCTTTCCCAGGAAAAATTACTTAGGGTCATAATGAATGAGACTTAAAACACACAGGTTGAAAATGATTGTGAGTCACACATTCTTTGGTATGGTGAATGCAATCAAAACTTCCTTGGTTTATCTGTGAGCACTTGTAAAGACAAGCTAAAGTCACAGACTGGTTATGAAGGAATTATGATGGCCTTGCTATGCCTTGTGCCTTGTGCTCCATTCAGAAACTAATTTCTGCAGCTTGGAATGCAGTTATGATTTACCTTCACTGAATGTCAAGGAAGGTGAACGAGTCTGTCCTAAGAGGAGTGCTGGTGACAGATGTGTTGTGAAGTAGCTTCCTACAGAGAGGTATTCTTTGAAGTTCCTAGAATGAATTAACTGAACACGAGAGGCAAACAAACCCCATAATCTGTTATCAGAAAATGGGCAGATTTCAGATGCACACCACGGGTGCACCATTACTGAGACTCCTCCCTTCTGCAGCACTAACAGCAGTGGAAGAGATATGGGCAGCACGTTCTGGCCAACAAGATGACATTCAAGATGCCCTTTCCATAATTCAGCAAAGCAGCTGAGGGGCTCCTGTTACAGAGCAGGTGAGTGGGGTGTGCAGGCTAGGAGACCACTGGATCAAAAAAGTTGTGGAAACAGCAAGTGGCAGGAATCGGGGAGGAGGAAGGAAGGGGAAGGAAAGGAGAGAGGGAGCATGATATTACTCCCTGCGGGCAACATAGAATGAGCTGTACTTTTGATATCAAAGGTCCCTGTGGCCCAAATTTCTGTCTTTGAAAGTGATGCCCAGGAAGAAGAGACGTTGCCTAAGGCAATGTAGAGTGACATTTCATCAAAACTCACCCCGTTGCCAGCAATATGTATTTATGGAACCCCTAAATAGGACATGATGTCTGGGTATTCAGTAGCTCATGATGAATTTCAACAGATTAATTGGTCCCTTTTCATCCTGTGGACTGTTCTATGAATGTGTGGCATATTGCTGTGATGCATTACTGAGGATAACTCAGAGAAAAGCAGACAGGCAAACGTGGTTTTCTTCACTTTGTTACTATCTCTGACTGAATACTACAAACAAATATATTTTTCACACTTCTAATTTTCATACGAAATCACACATTTGAGGAAGCAAAAAAACTGATTAAACTACAGAGAATATCTACAAAATGTCTCAACAGAGTATTCTACAGTTAATCTACACTCATAGTAAGCCTACAGTTTGCCTCTTAGTAACCTGATGTATTTTGTCCACAGTCCTATCTGTCTTGAAACTCTTTACTCTTAGAAGTATGGTTCTGCATTTGAGGGAAATTTGAGAAAGAAAGGACCTCTTTTTGTACACTTGGTTATATGGCAGATCAATCAGTAAATGCAAGGAGAATTCAGCTTTTGAATTGAATTTTTTTTCTTCATGTTGTCAAGAAGTTTATTCCCCTAATACAGAATAGCGCTTACTTGCTCAGGAAGTACACAATCCTCTAGTCCAGGAGTTCACAGATCGCAGGTCCTCTGCTATTAGGCAGCACTTCTGTTGGAACATATGCACTGTATCTATTTTAAACTTTCTTGCGGAGATGTTCCTTTATGGCCATTTAGGAGCAGTGTTTCCCCCTGGTCAGTTAATGCTTGTCAGCTGGCAGGCAGCACAACTCCATAAATAGTGTGTCAGTGCAAAAGGCTATTATTCTGCAGTGATGGCAGTAGGAGCGAGGAAGGAATCCTTGGTGTCCCTCTCCTTGGTATGCTACTTGGGCTCTGATAATTTGTCATCATTTATGGCCTCCCCAGCTGAACTGTATTGTTAGTTCAGCAGAAAACAAACCGTGAGAATGCCTGGTTTTCTTTTCTTTTCACATATTCTATCAGTATTTAATGTATCTAGTTTAGACTAGTATACTGTTACATAACACTGTTAGGTCAATTTGAATATTTGAAAAAATAGTTTCCTAGTAGGTCCATAAAAATAATCAGAGTTCTCATTTTAAACAGGTGTTTACAGTCTCTCTTAAATTAAAGGCAATAAGTTTATCTATTTTGAAAGTTGATGTTTTTATATACCTCAGAATGCAATCCCCAAACAAACCTTGCTGTTCAGGTAGGCAAATAAACAGAACCCAAAAATGGGAAGTCTCTCTGACTGGAAAAAGAATCTTTTTGTAGATAGTACATACGACAGATATAACAGTTCCATGGAATTTTGCTGGGTATTGCAAGGCAAAATCAGACATATACACCTTCTCAGAAATTACGGCAGCTTTTCCACACAGGATTAGTAACTATAAAATATAAACGTAAAAATAGACATGATGATCATCACTGTTGCAGTTGTAGGAAAACTATTGATTTATTACCATTATATTATTATATTATTATATTACTATATGAACTTACAAAAGTTCATATAATACCATTCACTATCTAGGCAACCCTTGACAGATGCTTATCACAGAATCACAGAGTCACAGAATTGTAGGGGTTGGAAGGGACCTTCAGAGATCATCGAGTCCAACCCCCCTGCCAAAGCAGGTTCCCTACACCAGGTCACACAAGTAGGCATCCAGGTGGGTCTTGAACATCTCCAGAGAAG
>JAOWBP010004377.1:440178-455151 GCA_028571105.1 Tragopan temminckii
CTTTCCCACCGACTCACTGTATGACCCAGGGTGGATCGCTTGGTATGTGTGTGCTGCAGCTACCCCAGCTGTACAATAGATAGAACAGGATGTTGAAAGAGAAATTAGCAGTTGTGATGGTAAAATCCTGAAAGCAAAAATGTGGACATACAACACAAGTGTTACAAATACAGCAGGATGATCAGGCAAAAGTTGCAGAGAGAGATTGGGTTCTAACTGGATTTTTAAGCTGATGCCTCTGAGAGCAATGTGAGGCAACTTCAGAGATATCAGAAAGAGCACACACACGCAGAGGCATGTGCGTTTGTTGTTGTGACCTTGTGCACCAATACGTGCTGTGAGAGAGCTTATAACCTCCCGAGACTTCTGATCTGCAGGTCAGTACCAGAGAGCAAGAGATGCTCCATTCTTTTGCTGAAAACCTTTTATCTTATCTGGGTATCTCCATACCAATAACCCAAGGAAAGATAATTTATCCAGAAAAGACTCCCACAGCTTTTTCCCTACCTACAATTCACAGAAAAATCTCTCTAGTCAGTCATAGCTCTAGAAATAACTAGACATTCCAGATTCTCTGTGCCTGATACATCCCTCACATCTCATCAAAGATATCTTACACACATTCACACAGTCCAAAAAACACAGTGTTACATATATCCGAGCACTGGGGCTGGCAAACATGCCAGTACAGTGCTGATAGCATGGGAAAGAGGGATTTGCTGGTAGTTCTGAAGAGTGAACAATATAGGAAATGGGTGTTGTCATGTGAGCTGCTTTAAAAACTGTTAAATTTCAGCATGTTTTTCTCCTGGTCATTAACAGAAGTCAGTTGTTAACACAGGGACAAGGTAAGAAAAAGGATTTGTGAGAATTGGTGGAAAAGCCAGTACCAGGCACTGACTTGTGCATAAAGAGCTTTGCTGAGGAGGGCTCTGGCATTGCAGCACCCAAATTCTGGGTGTCTGGGCCTCAACCTGGAGCTCAAACTCATCCAAATCAGGATGATGAGTGCCATGTGGAGCCCTGCATCCCAGTGGTTATAGGTCTGGCCAAGGAAGGGACAAGAGGGCCTTGGCAGCTCCAAGCACAGGGTTCAAAAGACCAGGAACGAAGAGCAAGGCCTGGGAGGAGCAGTGATAGATGAGGCCTATCCCAGAATGGGAGAGCTGGGGGTTTCCTTCCCCCAGGTAGAGGAGGGAGCTTCAGTCTCCCACTTCCTGAGAAGCTGCAGCATCTGCACTGTCCAGGCAGCATCCCTTGGCAGCTGCAGATGAAGCACTAAGTTGCTGCAGCTGCTTTCCTGTGGGGCCCCGCTCTCAGCAGCTGAGTGTCCTAGACTAGATGCCTGACTTTGGGAACTGAAAGTCTTGAATTTCTAGTTGCCAGTGACAAAGCCAGTCTTCTCAGTTGAGCTCTTCTTATTCGCTCTTTTTTTTTTTTTTCAGTTGAATTTCCCAAGCAGTGGACCCAGCTGTATAATAGGCAGGAAAGAAGCCCATCACCAGGCAGCTCAAGGCAGCAACAGACAGGCCTAGTCTGAAAATGAAGTGGTTTGCAAATGTATTGGCAATCACCCAGCAGTGCTTTGGGGATTGAACATTGCGTCCCTAAGTCCCTATAAGCCAGTTTTAGAAAACTAAAGCCTTTTCAGAGAGGTCTAAATCTCAGAAAAATGTTGTGACTAGGGCAAGGAAATGAAGAAGAGGCTAGATGGCTGTTAAACATCCACAACGATGGAGATTTCACAACCTCTCTGGGAAACCTGTTCAATTGCTGATTCAGCTTCAGAGTCAAGAAGTTTTTCCTGAAGTTCAGATGCAGCCTCCCACATTTTCAGTGTGCCCATTTCCTCTTGTCCTCAGTTGGCCACCACTGAAAAAAGCTTGGCTCTGTCTTTTATACTGCCTGCATTCATGTATTTATTCACTGATGAGATCTTTTCTGAATCTTTTCATCTCCAGGATGAACAGTCTAGTTCTCTCAGCCTTTCCTTATATCAGAGATGCTCTAGTCCTTTTATCATCTTCAAGACACTTTGCTGGACTCCCAAATACATCAATGTAATCTCTTGTAGTGAAGAGCCCAGAAAAGGATGCAGTATTCCAGGCGTGGCCTGAAAAGTGCTGAGCAGAGGGGAAAGATTACCTCCCCTGACCTACTATGGCACATCTTCTAATAGAGACCAAGTTATCATTCACTTTCTTTATAGAAAGAACATGAATGGTAATGGTATTCATATTCAACCTGGTGTCCACCAGGAACCTCAGGTCCTTTATTTAAAAGGTGCTTTCCATTTTCTGGCTGGTTGGCCTCCAACATCTTTTGGTTCCTGGGTAGTTGTTCCTCCCCAGCTGGGGGACTTTTCCCTCCCTCAGCACTATTGGACCCAGTATTCAGTCCCAGATTTTGATGAAGTAGTACTCATTGGTGCACATACAGACAAAGTATAGAAAATTCTTTATGTTAAGTGGGTCTTAGTAACTGCAGAATTGGGAAGACTTCAGGACTCCTCTGAGACTCTGAGGTAGAACTGAATGTGAAGAGGGAAATGAACATTCCTGTAGACATCCATTCTCAAAGACAAGGAGACACATATTTGAACAACTGTCTGTTTGCACATTTATACTAAAATATCTGCAAGCAGTATCTCCTCATTGAATTTTTATTCATGTAAATATGGTCTTCTAAGGAAGCTACTACACAGTTTTACCTCACACAAAAGGATGTAGTCACATCTTCTCTGATCTGAAGATAACAGGAATGAGGTAGCTCTTTGGTGAAGGTAATATTGTGGTTTGCATTCTGTCTGATTACTACAAGTGAGTTAACAAAGATGGACTCCCTATAACTCTTCAGCTTTACTGCCAACTTGTTGATCTGTATGTGAAGTTTGCCGCAGCTTTCAGTATTTTACTATTTCTTAGTCCTAATCATCTGCAGGACATTCTCGTAGTTAAGGGAAAACACAGCCAATGAAAAGAAGAGCTTAATTTATTGAGAGAAGCTAGTCAAACACTTTCCCTTGTCCTGTCAAGGAGAAAACTTCCAGGAGGGAATGAGTGAAGTACAAATTTAATCACTTTACTGGTGTGAGGAGGAACAATTATCCTGCATTACTGCTTCTTCTGTTAGTCCTTGGCAAGTCCTGCTCACAGTGTAATTGTGGCATAGGATGGAGTCTCTAATGTCTCTCTCACACGTTAATCAATATTGCTAATTGAGTTAACCAGGTCATGTGTGGACTTTCAGGTATATTTAAAGGCCTCTTCTAACATTAAAACAAAGCAGTCGAAGTCCTCAGGCACCTTGATATTTCCCTAATAAACAGGCCCTGTATAGAAACAGCATGAGATTCCTGTAGAGTCAGTATAATGGTCAAGGAGGCAAGAATACATAGGTTGGTATTGAGACCAAACTGTCTGCCATCTCCTTTGGGAATTCAGCCTTTATCATCTCAAATATTGCGCTATGCAGTTCACTGGAGCTAGTCTCTGATTGATCCTTGGAGGAGAGTCCAGACGGTAGGACTACCAGCCAATAGGATCTCATTTAAATAGTGGTTCTAGCTCACTGGGACTGAAACTGTTCTATATATAGGGCCATAACAGCCATGTGGAAATAGGCAACCTAAAGGTCGAGGGGTAGGAGCTCATGACCCCATTCAGAAGAGGGACTAGTAAGACCTCTAGCATCATTATTATTAACTCAAAATTAGAAATCTGGCAGCTTTCCGATCACCAGATAGAATCACCATGTTTCTTGACACACTCAAATAAAATAGTAGCTGTAGAACTATTCAACTGAAATGTGAAGAAGCAGCTTCCCTCTACCTAGAGTCAACAAGGAAAAGACTTTCTACCAATCTGTTCTGATTGCTCCGAGACTGCAGACCATGTATTGTGCCAGACTAGGCATGTAGTGTCTGGTCATCTCTTTAGGAGAGAAAGAAATCTGGCATGCTGAGGAATTATAGAGGATTAACCTAGGACTTGAAAGGTTTGGGTGGTCCCACCCACAGTAAATTGACACAGGGGGCAGCCCTTCAGGAAGAGATCTGAAAACTTTAATCTTCATGGGGTAAATGACTCCATCTCTGGTTGAGGGGAATGGAAATCTGCCTCAGGAGTCCAGAGCCCAATCAACCATAAGCACACATCAAGAGAAGGAGCTGAATGTAATGCATATATAGAATAAAAATAGTTAATGGAGCTTACCTGGGGGTGAAAAGTATTAAGTCTTCAAAGGAGAACTTAGAAAACTGCTAACAGTCTCATCCTGCAGGGAAGACTGAGAATGATGCCTGATAGTTAGGGGCACAGAAAAACTTCAGGGCATACCGTCCCCACTAACCCTGCATTAGGTGCTGGAGGAAGTCCTTGTTTATCAGAATGTTTATGCAGGCATATACAAAATCACAGTGTAATAACTATGTATGTTGACTTCAGTGAAGGAGAAACTATTCTTACTGTGGATTTATAATTTGGATTTCTGTGTCTATCACAAGCATTGAGCTATGTCCACATTAATAGCTCATTATTAATACCTTGATACCAGTATAAACACCAAAGTTAGCATAAGGTGATTATGGGTACATGAGATTTGTTTAGTATCTCAGAGAGAACCATATCTCTCTGAAAGGGGATTGGTATTAATAAGTCATGAGTCTGAAGGTTTACTGAAATGTAGCAAAATTCTCCAAGATCTTATATATGGAGATGCAGCTGAGAAGACTTTGCAAACACACTTTATATTAAAGTCTGCTTCACCACGAAGCAGGCTTTATAGATGACACCAAGTGTGTCTGCATACTCCTTTGTCAGCTGACTGTAATAGAAAAAAATCCTGGTATCTGAGATTAGCAGGGGTTCAGAGACCTGACAGTACTCATCATGAAACAATGCAGCGCCATTCAAACGAAGTATCAAAGCTGTTCCAGAAACCCCTTCAGAAGAAAGAAGCCACTGTAGAAGAGCCACAACAAGGAGGTGCAAATGCCATGATGCAAAAGGAATCATAGAATTATATAATATCCCGAGTTGGAAGGGGTGCATGAGGATGATTGAGTCCAACACAGATTCACTCCAAATTCAAACCACATTTCTGAGTGTTGTCCAAACTCTTTGTGTGCTTCAGGCTTGGTGCCATGACTACTGCCCTGGGAGCCTCTTCTAGTGCCCGATCACCCTCTGGTGAAGAGCCTTTTGTCAGTACCCAACCTGACCCTCCCCGGACACAGCTCTCTTAGATCCCACCACTGTCTACAGAGAAGAGATCAGTGCCTCACCTGTCCCTGCTAGCGTAGAGAAGATTCATTTAGTGCCCCAGCCATTCTCAGAATTATTCCATGAATTCAAGAATTAATCAAGCATAGAGTTACTAGGAAGCAGGGGGAACTTCATCACTGCAGTCAAACTCCAAGGTCACAACAGTGCAGCTGCACAGCTTTCCCTGCATAGCAGGACATCTTCCCAGGCCTCACCTTACCTTCCAGGGCTACCACGGCATATCTGAATTCAAATTTTATTATTGTGAGAAATAAATGCATCTTTCTGTTCATGTGACCCTTAAAAGGTTGCTTTCTGGTTTTGGTTTTTGAACATATTTTCACTCATTTCCCACCATTTGTAGTAGATCTGTGGAGCTGCATCTGCTTGCTAGTGCTGCCTGTGAACAGTCACAGCTCTTCGGTTTAAATGGGAAAGATCTGGACAAGTCTGAAAGCTGAAATCCTTCAGTTCGTGCTGGCAAAAGTGACTCAGTAGCCATGGCTGTTTGCAAATCAGCTTAAATAACATCCCATCCAGCTGTAACTGAAGGTACAATTACATTATATGATGTAGAAAATACATCTAAGTACCATATCAAATATAATCAGTGGCAGTTGTACCACATAACTCTCTTCATATTATTTTACAAAAACACAAAGCTTTCTCTCTGCCATTAATTTTCTGTCAATTTTGCTTTCATTTCTGCAGGTCTGAACTCTTCTGGGACTAGAAGCAAAGCACAGCAGGTAAAGGAGCAGAGGCAGACAGAAGGCTGTCCTGTGCAGCAGCACTGCGAGGCAATGCTGATATTCTCTATGGTGGAGAGGGGTTCAGGCATGCTGAAAATAGATCTCTCCTGAGATGGAGATCAAGCAGCTGCCTCACTGTCTACCACCTTTTCAGATGTGGGTTTTCTTCTGAGTCATGAGAGACAAAAGAGGATGATTTTTAGCAGGGTGGCACAATGAGAACAAAGTGAGAAAGTGGAAGAACCTACAGGCTGCTGTATGTTGGTTAGTGGGAAACTCCCTCTCCGTGTGTGTTCAGTGTGGTTGAGTTCATGAGCTGGAAACATGCCAGTGTACTTGTGTGACAGGAGGTTTTGCAGCGTGGAAAGGAATCTTTTACTGGTGATCCTCAGCCTTTTCCCCTGAGAACTACTCTCCAGCCCTCTGCTCCTCTGACTGTTAGAACAGAGTGCTGTGCCAGAGGAAGGGAGGGAAAACATGGTTACAAACCTCTGACATCTTAGGGGCTGCAGACAACCATCACTGTCCTGTGTTCATCTGGACAAAGAAATTCTCCATATTTTTTCTAAGTCAAAATGCATATTAAATACTTGTCCTAACAAATTCCACTATGGCAAATGTACTGCTGGAAACTGCCTGTTTCCGTTTATAAGCAGTGTGCTGGTACAAGCTTCAACTGTTCAAGGGTTTTTTTAGTCTTACTAACTTTAACCTCATTGAGTCAGTCTCACTTGTTTCCTCTTTCCCATCAACTTTTCAGAAACAAGACAAAAGTTCAGTAGCTTCCTGGGGATTCTCTTTTTCCTTGTAGAATGGAATTTGGTTGAAAGGAATTCAAGGAGTCAACTCAAACAGTGACACAAAATTCAACTTTGTCAAATTTGTGAATGACACTAAATTAGGCAGATGACAAATGACAGAGCTTCATTCCAGATACATTAAGAGACATGAAAACTGGATCAACACAAATCTTACGAAGATCAATGTGGACAAGTGGAAAGCTCACACCTGGGAGAAAAATAGCCCGAGGTGTCAGTATGAGGTGGGAACTGACCAGTTCAGCAGGAGCCCTGCTAAAAAGGACTTGGGAGTTATGATGCCCAGAAGGATAATGAGTGCACTCACTGCGAACAAGGCAAAGATACTGGATGATGCTCTGAGCATGTTCAGCTGACTGTCAGAAGCTATAATCCCTTTTGCTTGGTATTACTGAGTTGTCATCTGAAATGGTTTGTCCAATGTGGGGCTCTCCTGTTCAAAAAGGATATGAACTAAGATGATGAAGATGGTCAAGGGTCTCGAAAACTAGTCCTATAAAGAGACTTCCAGGCTTTTTAACGTCAGGAGAAAAGGACTAAGTTCCATGAAGGGCAGTTAAAAATACAATATTCTGAACTTTTCCAATTAGTAGTAGGCAGTGTAACAAGGAACACTGATCAAAAATCACAACTTGAGAGGCACTAGTTAGTCATTAGGAAAATTCTTCACAAATGTCTGTATGGAGTGAGATCAAAGGATGGCAGAATCTGTCACTCCTGAGATATTTCTCACCATCCCAGTGGTGAAGACCTCTAAAGTACAAATCCCCTCAAGCTGGTGAAAGACAACACGTGACTAAAGCAAAAACAAGCCACAGATGGGAAACTGTACTGAAAACAGTATAATTTGTGTCACTGCCAGTAATGGGAGACAGAAGCATAAGCACTTTCCTGCTATCTCTGTGTGAAGCCTAAGAAACCTTTAACCTTCTCAGCTTTCAGTAACTTGTCCATGTGTCTACCCCACACAGAGTCTGTAATGCTCGCAGGATAGACAGAGCAGACATCTCCTTTAACAGGGATCCCCTTACACCCCTTGTTATTGAGCCCTGGAAGGCTGGAGAGAGCTCAGAGCTGCTCGACTTCTGCTCAGGTAGGAAACCTCCTCTTGTGGGTCAATGCCCTTGAGTCTGAAGAACAGGGTTAGGTGTCTCCTGTACCTGGGGACAGCTGATCCTCCCCCAGTGATCAGCAGCCCTGACCAGGAATGCCTGTGTGGATGTGCTGCTCCTCTGACAGGTCATTGGTTCTGAGCATGGGCAGGGGAAGAGCTGGCATGCAGCTCTGTGAGTGCCGTGTGAAGGAAATCCCACCAGGGACGGGTTGAGGTCAGAGGAAGGAGGGGAAAGGGAATGAGAGAGAATGATGAGTGGAAGGTGGCAGCGTAAGAGATGAGAATGTGAAAAGAAGCAAAAAAATGTGCACCTGGAGATCATGGAATGGTTTGGGTTGGAAGGGACCTTTCAGATCATCTAGTTCCAATCCCCTGCTACAGGCAGGGACACCTCCCTCCAAACCAGGTTGCTCACAGCCCCATCCAGCCTGGATGTGATCTGATGAGGGAAGAGCGCTTTGAAGGAAAAAAAGCCAAGAGCTGTTGGGGTAGATAAAAGAGGCATTCATGCAGAATCTAGGAGGGCCTGGCTGCTAGCAGAGTTTATGGAAAGGCATCATCCTGTTTGTGTGGCTTGGACTGTCTTTACAAGCACATCATGGCCTTTTTCTCTCAGGAATCTTGACATGACTGCAGGCATCACTATAGGCAACAGAACTTGTAGAACCAAGGATTAGAACGAAGTTCCTTCTGGAGGGTGGCTGCCTTCTGCACTGTGACAGGCTGACCATGCATAGTCCTAAAGCTCCAAATTGGATGAGAACATTGCATTTTGTGAGGTACAGCTGGGGATCCCTCCCAGAGAACACCTCCTCTGCAGAGGATGGGTACCTCAGCAGTCCTTAGGGACACACATGGGTAAGCTGGGTCAGGCAGTTAGTGAAGGAAGAAGCAGAGGCAAATGAAGGTGTCAGGACAGAACAGCAGGAGGGTACACGTAGGGCAACACAAGAATTACAAGATTCTGAGTGTCCAGCTCAGTCTGATTTTAGCAAGTCTCCATGCTGAAGAATCACAAAGGGAAGCTGGATGTGGCTCTGGGCAGCCTGGTCTGGTGGTTGGCAACCCTGCACATAGCAGGGGGATTGAAACTAGATGATCATTGTGGTCCTTTTCAACCCAGGCCATTCTGTGGTTCTGTGGTTCTATGGTTGTCTGGAAGAAATAGTTTACCATTGTTAATGAATTCTGTTAGAGCCCCTGACGATAACTGTATGTATTTTTTTCCTCAAAGCCCAGCTTAGAGTAGCAGACCATTTCTGCTAATTTGTCTACTCTTTGTTCGCAAAATAAGCAATAATAGTGATAACTGTGAAGTATTATAATCAATAATTTAGTTTAAAGCATGTTTTCCCAAATGCACCGTGATTCATTAGCACAAAATTGGGTTAAAGTTGGGCTCGTAGAGCAAGGTCCATGTAAATGTGTGCACATAGGTGGTAGGAGTCCTACCCACAACCACATGAAAGCAGTGTGTGCGCTCTGAGTTTCCTGGGCCCCCTTCATAGTAAAAGGGGAAGAATGAGCATCTCCATAATTAAGAAACTTTCCTTAGCCTGGCTTCCTATGGAGCAGTCCTTTCCTCTCCACTGACTGTGAAGGGGAGATTGCAAACCGATTACAGTATGAATGGCTGATGTTACAGGAGAATAACCCCAGTACTGATTTGTTTGATCCAGATACCCATGACTCCAGCATGGTTCTGTGCAAGGCAGCAGATCCAAATTCTTACTGTGAATTTCAGACAACGTGGGAGTATAAAACAAGGTACCTTTCTAAAACAACTTCTCTTAAAAACTCCATCTTATATTTGAACAAAAATTGCAAATTGGGATTAAACGATACTAGGAAATTGTCACAACAGTGAGTTACTGCCCAGTTGCCCTCTAGGGAAAGCAGACACAAAAGAAGCAAAATTTCATTATATAAATTTGCGTACTTCTGCAAATATCATTCTCTCCAAAAGCAAGAGCGGTTTGAGGATTTGGAGTTCCCTCCTATGTTCTTATTCACTGGACTGCTTCAGAGTAAAATACAGAAACTCACCAAGTTCCCTCCTCCTCTACGTGCCCACCTGTAATGTGATCTGTGCAGTTAAATGAGATAATCTGATATTAAGGCAGTTGAGCTAAGAGGCAAGGGGATCAAAGCAGATTGCTTTATCGGCCTCTTCGGAGCTTGTAATGGATTTTACAGAAACAGTCTCATACCTTCTTTTAGTTCATGGCAGTAAAAGAAAGAACAAATTAGAGGAATTTCTCAACCACTGATGTTTGACTGAGAAGGATTCTCTTCCCTCTTTGGCTGCAGGAGCAAAGCGGTAGAACCACAACCCCTCCCCTCCCTACCTCCCCATCTCCTGTCTGCTCTTCTTGGAAGAAACTGGAGAGAGGTTTTATATGTGACATCAGTGATATTTTTACTTTGGGAAAGGCAGCAATACCACCAAGACACAGCTGCAACTGTTTCTTTGCCTCCCTCCTTTCAACCCCCACTGAGTTCGGTAGCAAATCTCTCAACAGGCACAAACAGCACAAACGCCAAGAAATGTGTCCTCCATTATGCCAGGTGCATCTGCTGAATCTGAGACTTATTTTCAGAGGAATTAACATGTATTCCCTCAGAAGTTCAAGAGGAAGAACACCCTGCTTAGTCACCAACATGAAAGAAACTGCACAGCAAGCTGATTCAGAACACCAGCTTCACTTAACATTTTGTGAACATTTAGTTAACACTTTAACATTTAGGTTGTTTGACAAGACTTCCTTAGTTAAGTTCTATAGCACTGTGACGCTTCCTAATCAAAGGTAGTCTGATGCTGTCTCAAGCTATCTTCTCCCTTGCATTGCTACCTGTTACTTGATTGACAGTACCTAAGTATTTTTTACCAGTTTAGATGCCAGGTATTAATCAGCCTGCTCCTCCAGAGGATGTCAAAGTGACTGAGCTGAACCAGAGGAATGCAGGCAGACTATTGGCTTTCCAGACTTGCAGCTGGTAGGATGGATGTGGAAAAGCTGTAACTCTAGTTTCAGGGAGCAGCTCTTTAGCAGTGCCCACTGCTCCAGTGTGCCTTCCCATAGTAGATCACCATAGGTCAGTTTGCTGTGGTAATTATTTGATTATTATCCTCTGATTCAGAGAAGTGCTGAGTATAGCAATCTTTTTCTTAAATAGTACACCTTCCTTCCTCCCTTCCTTCCTCCCTTTTCTTAAATAGTATACTTCCTTCCTCCCTTCCTTCCTTCCTTCCTTCCTCTCTTTGTTTTCCCCAAGACTTCAGAGAATTTTATTCCCAAATAACCTGCTTTGCTGGCTGCTGTACAGAACTTAGCCCATTTGAGAGGATGTGGAAAGCAGCTGTGTGCCCATTTCCCACAGTGAGTACTACTGTAAGGGTTACTCAACTGTGGGAAAACCGGGGCAGAAAGACAGCACCTGTAGAGGCAGCCTCATAAATTTGAGAACATACAGCTATCCACATCATCTTAGAACAAAGGACTGGCAGGTATTCTGTAAGGACAGTATATAAGATGACTGGTGGAAATACATTTTCACATTTTCCAAAGTATTTATAATTTTATGAAAGCCTATAATCTTCCCACCTGGTCATTCCTTTTCCAAAATGAAGAATCATAGTCACTGTCTCTCCAGCTTTCCCATCAGAGTTGACATCTTTCTACATAACTTGCACAGCCCAGAGCTGAGGAGAACACATGGTTTGTGAGCCTGGCACAATGATTTCTGTTTTGTTCTCAGTTGATTCTGATCATTCCTAATAATCTGATTGCTTTTTGTGGCCACTGTCAAGCACTGACTTGACATTTGGAGACAATTACTTGCTGTCTGGTAGCCTTCTTACCTCTTAACCCCAATTCTCCTTTCAGAGACTGGATTTCTGTAGGGTTTGGCCTATGTACAGCTCAGAGGCACTGAATGGGCAGAGAAGCTGACATTTGGTTGCAGCCACACAAAGGGTTTTTTTGGCTGGTGACTGCATGGCCTGCCTTACAGGGATGGTGTGGTAAGTGACTTTCAGCAGCGTGACAGTGCGTGAGACTCAAGCAGCACAAAGCAGCAAGCAGTGCTGCAGAGAGACAGGTAAAGAGGCCACCTGTTATGTAGGGATGACCAGCTCTTGGCTATCAGAGGTGCACCATTACTCAGGCTCTTCATGCAGACATCAGCGGAAGAGATCTGGGCAGCAGCCACTGCCAAGGAGGTGACATTCAGGATGCCCTTTCTGTCACCCACCAAAGCAGCTGAGGGGCTCCAGTTACAGAGCAGGGGAGTGGGGTGGGCAGGCTATGAGGCCTCCGGGAAGGACAGAGAAGAAAGAGAGCAAGTGGCAAAAGGGGGAGGGGAGGGGGGGAGGGAAGGAAAATCAGGATTAGGTGCATAATATTAGAACTAGCAACAACTGCATCCTAAAAAAGAGAGCAATGAAGTGATATCTTCCTTTGCTGACACTCATCTTAGACAGATGCACAAATCCCACTTCTGGGCAGGTTTCAGTGCTGTAAGTGGAAATATACTGGTACTGGAATTTGTATAATCCTGTTCTCCTGTTAGACTTTTCAAGGTTAGGACACCGTAAGATCTTCTGAGTGCCATGGTCACAGCAGTGCAGTTACCTATTTAGCAGAATATTTTCTAAACTAACTTCCTATGTTGCGGAAAAGTTCCTTTTGCATCCTCAGGAAATTTGCCAACAGACTCATTTTATCCGTGGTGATCAGCATAAACATTTCCTTAACTGCTCTCTGTATCCACCTGGCAGACAGAGGGAGGCATACACTTCTCTGCTCCCTCTGGACTGCAGATTAGCTGCACAAAACAGACCAGCTCCATCAGAAGATGGTGATGTGCCACCGGACAGCCAGCAGCCGGGGTGCCCCACGTGGGAGATGAACAGCTTGGGGAGTCTGGCAGTGCTTACATTCTCTGTTCTGTGGAAATTACCTGCTCACCTCACTTTAAGTCTTTTAGGGACAGATGTTTCTCTCTGAGTGTCTTGTCACAAAGTACTAGAGAAGATCTGAGTTTACGCCAAAGAAGAAGTGAACACTGAGCCCAAAGGAAGAGAGAAAGTTGCTTAACATCTCAAACAGGACCATGGCCTGAGAAAATGTATCCCAAATCTGCTGCATAGAATCAGAGAGTCACAGAATGGCCTGGGTTGAAAAGGACCTCAAAGATCATCTAATTTCAACCCCCTTGTCATTGGTAGGGTCACCAACCACTAGACCAGGCTGCCCAGAGCATCTCAAGGTGCAGTGCCAAATTCACTTAATTACTGCTTTGTCGAACAATACAGGTGTATGTTGTCTTCCTTCCAAGTTAGTCCCTCAGATTCCTCAAAGTGCCCTGCTGCTGCAGTTGACCGGTTCCCAGTTGTAGGTTCTCAAAGCAGAGCCATCCCCTGACCCTGCACTGCTCTCTGCCTCGTGTATTTGCTAAGCCTGCAGTTTGCCCCTTAGTGCTTCAGTTCCAAACCCTCCATGTACACTGAATTGTATTTCTCCAAGCAGCACTGTGATGACCTCAGGGAGCTGCTGGCATATGGAGATGGTGGTGCCCACTCTGCTGGAGCTGTAAGAGCACTGCTCTGAAGCCTTAACAGCAAAACTTGGATCCTGTCTGATTTCCTTCTCTCTTGGGGCTCCTTACTGTGAACTACTAAATGTGGCTTTACTGACAGAGTGTCTGCAGGGAAATGTTTTCAACCATTTATTCTGCTAGAACTGAATTGCTACTGTTGTGCTCAGGAGGTCTCCTGCAGTCCATACAGTCCACACAGGACAGCAGCTCTATATAAGCCCATCAGCTGCATCTATTTTAAACTTTCTCTCAGAGGTCCTTGTTTATGGCCACTATGAACTGATATTTCTCTCAAGACCTTTGTACAAGCCCTGATCAGATGACAGGCATCCTGACTCCACAAATAGAGTGAGAATGCAAAATGACCCTCATTCTTCATAAAGCAGAGAGCAATTCATCTTCCATTTCTCTCACATCAGTGTCCTACTTTGGTCCTGATAACACAGCAGGCTTTATAGCAGTGTCTGTCTTTTTTTTCTCAGCCTCTGCTCCTCCTGCACACATCCTCCCTGGCTCAGATCACTGATTCGGTCCTTTCCCCATTACATACCTAAACTCTTCTTCCTGGCATCCCTCAAAGCTTCTCAACCTCTGCTCCATTCTCCTCCTCCGCTGTGTTTGTTGTTTTCCTTCTCATCCTGTTCTTCAACTGCCAAAGAACCCACATGCAAAGGAGGTGGCCACAAGCTGGGCTTCCTCTTCACTCCACGTGGCCCAGGCAAGCCAAAAGGTCGGACACCCATGGGTTAGACGGTCATATGTAGATAATCATTTTAGTGTTTACCAATAATTTATCTTCCTGTTTCCTCTGACCGTTCTTCCCTCAACCTGATGCTGACTTGTCATTTCTCCCACTCCCACATCCTCTACCATCTTCTCACTCCTCCCTCTTCCTTCACACACACACGTCTTGCTCTCCCCCTCCCTGTCTCCTCCCTGCTCTCCCCAGCACAATTTCAAACTCCCTTCAGCACTTCAGCACTGTGGTTACTCATACTTTGTCTCTCTTGCTTTCCAGTTTATTAAATTTTTCAGCAACAAGAACCACATTACGGTGCATTTCATGATTCATATCACATGTCAAGCACTGGGGCCCCAATTCAGTGTTTGATGTCAGCATGGCCTGCTCTTACTCCACCTGGCTGAGAGAGGACATGACTCTCAGCAGTGCTGCCAGCCTTGCAGAAAGCTTGGAGCAAGTGCTGCTGCCTTCCTCATGATAGGAAGGGATTCATGGATTTGGGTTCTCATTCTGGGCAGCAAAAAGTGAGCTTTCACATCCACAGACTGCTTCTCATTGTTGATGTCAAGAGGAGTGATGTCCTCACCCACCCCAAGCTGATTCCCAGCTGAACACCGACAGTAGCTGTGCAGCTGCCATGCTCCTGGTGGCACAGCACATCCCAGCAGAGCAGGGCAAGCTC
>JAOWBP010004377.1:457872-470599 GCA_028571105.1 Tragopan temminckii
CCTGCTTTGGCAGGGGGTTGGACTCGATGATCTCTGAGGTCCCTTCCAACCCCTACAATTCTGTGATTCTGTGATTCGTATTTTGAGGCCAATGTCTGTCACTGATACTGACCACAGCCACAAGCTGGTAAGTGTCCCTCTGCAGTGCTTTTCAGTTTCGTACCTTCATCCAGGATTCTTCCTTCTTGGCCAGCTCTCCACTTGCTGTGAATGCTGCTAAGCACTGGATGACACGCTTCGCGTTCAGTCTTCCCTGCACCTGATTGTCCACTGCTGAAAGGAAGCATGGAGCAAAGCATTATACACCTGCTTTTTGTTGGAGATAAAGGTCAGAGGGACAGATCTACTTATGTGATTAGGACTGACTGATTTTCACACCCAGCAAAGGGAAAAAAAACTGCTGCAGAGAAGTGATAGGGAAGCAGCAACCCAGTGTCAGAGGGGGAGAACCAAAAAGCTTGCGAGCAAAGCCAAGGAGATGCATGCTCTTTCCCTCCTTCTCTGTTCCACTCCTGTGCTCCACTTTTTGTCTCCTCTCCCTTTTTCCACCCTCTGCTTCCTTCTTTGTTTCTCTCTTTATCTCTCTTTACCTTATTTCACAGAATCACAGAATCCTTAGGGTTGGAAGGGACCTTTAAATGTCATCTAGTCCAACTCCCCTACAGTGAACAGGGACACCACAGCTAGATCAGGTTGCCCAGGGCCTACCCAGCCTCACCCTGAAAGTCCCTAGGGAAGGGACATCCACCACATCTCTGAGCAACCTGTTCCAGTGCCTCACCACTGTAAAAGATTTTTTCCTTATATCTAACCTAAATCTACCCTTTTTTTATTGCTGTTTAATACGGGACAGGACTTAATTCAAACCAAAACCATGTATTTTGTGGAAAATGTTCCTTCCAGCTCTGTTCTGAACCTTCCTGCAGTTGCCTCAAGCCACAGGCTGGTCTGCAAACCAGGCAGTATGTTCTACCTAACTGCACCCACCTTTTGCCGTGGTTCCTCTTATGGTGTTCAACTTCATGCTTAGACCAGAAATCTAGATATTGTGCCATACCACTACAGCACAGCAATTTAAAAATAAAAGCCAATTTCAGGAGACAGGGAAAGCAGTCAAGAGCAGATTTTGTATCACCTAGAAACAAGGTAGGCACGCCTAGTTCCACAGTACAGTAACTGGGAGCCTGAGTAGAAAATCTGCAAGATGACACAGAACGAGGCACTGAGGTAGCGCACTGCGGAAGGTGGCTTCAAGGCAAGTGAGCCCCTAGCAGGTAAGAGCAGCATTTGGCAGAAGCAGTCAGCATGAACTGATAGGCGTTGTCAGAGATGGAGAAGATGTGTGGAGGGGCCTCCTGGCGCTTTTTGCCTCGGTAGGCCAACACCACCTCCGGGTTGTACACCGGCAGCCACTTGTAGGGGTTGACAGTGACACAGAAGAGGCCCGAGTAGGTCTGTAGGAAAAAAACAGAAGGGAAGTCATGGAAGCCCCTCTCCCTGGCAGCTGATTTTTCTCCTTTGCAATGAAGGGAAACTTACACAGATCATCTGAGAGCAGCAGTAGCCCTTGAGGCTGCGGAGCAGGTTCATGCAGGTGTGTCAGTACAGCCACATCCTCAGCTCTGTCAGCCAGGTGGGTTCACTGCAGATAAACCATCAGATTTGAGAGCAATCAACCACAACTCAGAAGCAAAGGGTTAACTTTGATTCTGCAGTTCTCAGTGTCCATTCCACGTGCACAGATGCTGACAGGAACAGAGAACTAATAACACCCGTAATGCTGTTCTCACTCAGGTTTTTCTTTTTGTTTAACTGCACAAAATAAGACAGCCATCACAGGGCAGACACTGCTGCCGCCTGGTAACTCTGTAGTGCTGCCAGATATATAGGATGTAAGTCCCGGAATCGCTACAGCCACATAGTCAGAATTCATGCCGGACCAGATCTTTCTATGTGTTACTGCTGCTGGTGGCTGCAATGCCCACAGGCACAACTGCTGCTTGCCTGCCAACACCACAGAGGCAGGACACCGGCAGCACGGCTTCATCAGCTGCGAATCCTTTGCTGGCACTCGTTCTGCTCCTGGTTCCTGGACACAAGACAGCTCTCTCTCTGCAACAGCTCCATCTGCCAGGCTCGTGTTGTGCTGTCTCGCCTGCAGATATGCATGCAGGCAGGGCAGATGTGCAGGAAAACACGTGTGCACAGGTGGCAGCAGCCAGCTGGGCCACACGGAACCAGGGAGGAGCTTGAAAATCCTGCTGCCATTTTCCCAGCCCGCTTCCCTCCTTGCTTCTATCTGCAGATGAGGTGATCGCTGCTCCCATGGCCTGCAAGCCAACAGTCCAACCCAGGGGGAAAATAGCACTAGTGCTATCTGTCTGGTTCAGAACGTTTAATAATTTCCAGGTTCAGGTCCTGAGCAGTGGACCTATCTTGGGCTTCTTTTGAGAAGGCAAGAATAAGGAATGTTGGTTTTGAAAGCAACTCTGTGATCTACTTCCTTAAATGCTTTCCCAAAGGGTTCAAACATGCAAGAAGTTGGGATTCACAGAAGGTCTCCATATAGAGCAAGAGTTGTGCCTTCATGGGACATACCTGAGAGTCATACAGAGTGCTCCAAGATAATGTCAGCTTAGAGCTCAGAAGAGAGTGCAACTGACTGTGAGAGAAAGGGAGAAAGGAAGGAAGCATTGCGTAGGATGTGTCAGTTCACTCACATCTCCATTACTGATCCTGCTTCTTGGAAAGGTCGCTGTTGTACAAGAAGTGATGCAGAGGAGAAAAACAAAGATGGCTACGGGTATGAAATTGCTTTTCTGTGAGAGCAAAACTTGATGGGATCTGGGGTGAAAATGAGATGTTAGAAGCCTGCAAAGTCCTGAATGGCAGAGAGCCATCCCCACAGCTGTGCTGGTGAGGAATGATTCACTGTTTCTCTATGAGCAAATACAATCTGAAATTACCAGGCTGCATAAAAGATAGACTGAAGTTAGCAAACTGCACACTGGAGTGAATAGGAAGCACTTCACACGTATTACAATTATAAATGATTGAAATCTGGGTTGTGTGAGAGGAAAAACCTCAAACGGGTACAAAAAAAGGCAAAGCCCAGGAAAGCAACACACAGGTCCTTGCACACCATCACCTGCTGCACTCCGCTATCACGTACCTGTGGTTGCTGTACACTGGGTGTGAAACAACGGATCACAGCTTTATTCTTTATTTTCTTTCTTAATGTCTGGTAGGAACTACTGCCAGGACATTGGGTGAGGGGCTGCAGGTACTTCTATAGAAGTTACCTGGACACAAGTTGTTAAGATGTTTCAAGATTAAGATTAAGGCCATTTCTTCAAGATAAAGATGGTGGAGGCTTCTAGAGGGAACAGACAATGATGTTGATACGAGTTTCACATGCAAAATAGCTGCAAGCTCTGTCACCAGTAAAGTGAGAAATTTAACAGGATATAATAGTATTAGAATAAAAAGATTTAAAAACTGCAGCTGAGGAATGCTATGACTAGCAAGGCCCAATCTGTTACAGAGCATTTTTATCTTGAAATCCTGCTGGGAATAATTATCCCATAGAAACCTTCATCTCTGCATCCGGAGCAAAGGCTTCATCTGAAGAGCAGAGACAGGCCCAGGAGGAAACCTGCCCTGCCCAGTATAAGTGCTTTCTGTGCTCCTCGCCATCCCTAGCAGGTATCCTGGCCCCCAGCAGGGCAGGGAGGAGGGCCGGCAGGAAAGCACATAATCTGCCATCCTCTGTCCCAGCAGTTTCCTTCCCATCCTGCACAGCCATGATCTTTCCTATGGTGTACCCTGCGTGAGGTCAGCCATGAAGCAGTAGGTCCTGGTATCTTGGCTGGTTCTGTGCCCCTGTTCGTCTCTGACTGGCACAGGCATGGTGCGGCCCTGCTGAGATGTGCCACAATGGATTGAGGGGAATATTTTCCTTTAAAGCTGGCAGTCTGCTGTGCATTCATTACAGAGACAGATTTTGCTGCACATAATATGAGAAGAGAGCAGTAGCCATTTCACAGTGATTTGCCATTGAACAGCAATCTTTCAGGAATGGAAATCAATTTTTCAGGGTTTCTTTACTGGCTCTGGTGACAACTGACAATCGCAGTGCCAAGCAATTCACAGCCTACTCCCATTCATGACATTTTTTGCACAGAGGTTTCCTTTACATCAGCTTCCACTGTACGCAAAGCATCACATGCACTCCCTTGTGAAAAACTGACAGTGGTAAGAGATCCCACAAGGGAATTTCAGTTCAGGAGGCCACTCACAGGGATGGCAGGGGCAAACCTCACCTGGGACTGTCCTCAGCTTTGGCACTTCAGTGACTGCTCCTGTGCAGATCCCCCACGCTGCCAGAGAGAAGGTCCCCAGGCCATGAGTGTTCCTGACAGAGGTGACCGCATACCGCAAACAATAACCATCCATTCCTGAATGATCAGTTTAAGTAAAACTGGGTTTGAAACAAATAGACCCCCTCTCTCTAAACTCTGCAGTCAAGCAGCTGCACTTTTAGCTTTGAAATGTCTCTTCCATTCCTTTCAGAAGACAGATATTGCAAAAAAGTATATATTATGAACCTTTTCAGTCTGTAAAGATTCAAATTATAGTACCAAAATTAAGTTTTTTTTCCATGAGGTACCTTAAGCAACCAAGAGAAGCACAAACAGGCTTTAAAGAGGCAGTCTGAATATCCCCTCTGATCATTCAAGACCAAGAGGCTTAACAGCATGAGGGGGAGCACGAGAGGAGCTGAGCAGCCCCACACCTCCCAGCAGCGTCTGCACCAGCACTGCTCACTGCTGCTTCTGTTAGCACATGGTGTGCAACCTTTGGGCTGGTCTGGGTCGCACTGAGAGAAGAGGAATTGTCTTGGGCTGCACAGAAAATACGTAGGTCATTATGAAAGTAATGCCTCCTACTTATTTCCACGGAAGCTACCACACCTACAAAGAGCACGACAACACTAATCAATAGAGCAATTTCTCAGCTACAAAATGCTTTTTCTTTAAAATATAGTCACTATCATTAGCTGTGTTTTCGCCAACAACAAGCAAGAGCCTGCATGCTACGCTCGTAACAATCTGCATCAGCAGAGATCACCCACTGTTGCTGTCACCACTGCTGAAATGCAGCACCCATCACCTCACTGTGCTCACATCCACCATCTGGTCTCCATAAACATTCAGCAAGCATTGACGCATGTCAGTGAGTGCCGTTTGTTCTGCATGGAGGAATTCAATGACCCATCTCTGCTTCATATGCACTTCCATGTCAGGCACCATTGTGTCACAGTGCCCTCTGCTGCCGTCTGTCACACAGCAACACACAACGAGATATTGGTGGGAAGGTTCAACCTCTACTGCCATCCCACCGACGTCCACTTCTGACAACATGGGCCAATATAACAGGAGGCATTACTTTCGGAGCCGCCTTCATATACAACATAGTTAATACATAGAAGCAACAAAATTGAGTACAGCTTCAAGGCAGATTTCCCAGCAACACAGAAGTGCCAGCTGGAAGGGTGCCTCCTACCTAAGGCAGGAGGACATGGAGACAAACTGACATGTGCACCCACAATGGACACAGAATGCAGAGCTAGAGGGTGCCAAACATCTTCATTATAAGAAAAGTTCTGAACTAAATTAACTTATTGCCTCTGGGATTGTGGGAAAAAAATAAAAGGTGACATGAGACTCCTCAGAAACAATACTGACTCTATGAAAACAAAATTATTATTGTCAGCGCCACTCATCCCAGACACTAATATTACTGACAGCACCTTGGATGTGACACGGCTCTAAGTGACACGAGACCCAGCATGAGAAACTTCCTTTGGAAGCTGCTCGTCTTCGCTAACTGCATCCAAAGCAGCCAGGACAAGGCTCAATAGCTGAAAAGGAAGTTAAATTCTACTAAGGCACTAAAACACCTGGTATAAACCAACACAAAAATTCCATGCAATGGCCTGTCCTACTATATTGTATATATCAACACTACTTTCTAAAGAGATGAAATCCGACACGTGAGTTTTGACCAGCATGCAAAGTTCTGATGATATCCCATTATCAGTCAAATCAAATTAAAGAAAATGCAAACAGATGCCTCACAGTCACTCTGCAAGTGAGACCTCTTCTGCATAAACCCCTCTAGCGCTGCAAAGCTGCCAGAACGCTCTGGGCTCTCAATAATGCTGTCCCCATGTGCAGACAATTCCAGAGACACTGCAGCCACTCTTTACCAGGAGGCTCTTCCTGGAAACCTCAGAAAGTGATAAAAAATTACACAAAGCAATCTTTATTTTCAAATGCTGCACTGCATACATTTTATCTGGTTAACAGTCCTATGCATGGACACAGACCCCTCTTCATCCTCCCCACTTCATTACTCAACAAAGCACAATCAGGCTGACTACGCAAAAAATCATGTTGATCTGAAGAAAAACACATTTGCAACCCATTACTCATTTCCTTACAAGTCAACAGTGCTTCCTTGGAGAAATAATCAAGAAAAAAAAAAACACCATTTCTGCATTCAAATGAGGAAGACTGGGCACGGCACAGCACTGGTCCCATGCATGGCAGCTGCTGACACTTCCAGCATTCTTCATCTTCTCAACCTCAACAACTCTCAGCCTCTCTACTCACAATATTCTAAGTGCCTTTCCTAGAAGGCATGAAAAAAAGAAGGCAAAGGTCCTCCAGATGATGTCTGGCCAAGAGATACCAACTAATTCTGCCAGGTGTTCCTCTGAAATGAAAAGTGTTTTCTATCTTTTGTATACAACAACGTTTGCAAGAAGTCCTGAATTTCATTCTGTAGTCCAGATCTCACTGCAGATGCTATCCATCAGGAAGGTTCTGTAGATTTTTGAGTACTGTTGCCTTTCGTATTGGAAGAAAAGAGGTATATGGTGGCTGGACATTACATTCATGTATTTCTGCTTGAGCTCCACTGAATACAGTGCCCAATTACTAGCAAACCTTACAGCTGATGTATGTCCAGAGACCTCATACTTTACGATCTGTATTTCCTCATGTGTGCAGCAATAGAAGCAGAAATCTCAGCACTCCTCTTATTCTGGCCGTAATAGTCCACAAAGTCACCATCTGGCCCAAGCAGGTACATTATTATTGTGTGATCCACCTGCAAGAAAGCACATTGTTATCTGGTGAAAAAAGATCCTGCACATCTCTCAAAGACAGCAGCAACCATGCTCCATTCAGCTGTGCATCCAGCTGTCCAACAAAACTTCTTGCCAACAAGACAAAGTAAGATCTGGGAAACTTTATCATCACCTCAGTGACCTTCTGTTGTTCTACCTGACAGAACAAATGCCTCATCGGCACTAGGGATGCATGAAGGAGCTCTGTATGCAGACAGATCCTCCCCAGGCAGAGGCAGACTCCCTCAGCAGACAGAGGGCTGGGAAAACATGGGGAAGGCACAGGCTGGTGATCTTTCCCCCTCACTTTTCCCAGTTTCGTTTTAATTCTCCTAACGCTCTCCAACAGAAAGTATCCAGGCTTCTGTTGCTCTTATCATGTACAACCAGTATAAATGGAGATACTTCGGTAAAGAGAATTCGCCGTCACTGCAAACAAAGGGACCAAGAGCATCACTGTGACACAGGAGCCGCAGACACAGGTGCGCAGGGAAACACCATGTGCTGGGAGAGGGCTCCCTCTGCTGGCTTCTTCTGATGGCATCTGCAGACACTGCACGGAGCCTGAGCCGAGATAATGGGACAGAATTTGAAATAACCTGAAAAAAATTAACAGTAACAATGATTTGAAAGTTTGAGGTACTCCAATTTTATTTATGTTAAAAATAATTCCATTTTAAGTATCTTTAAAACATCTCTGGATGATCCGTGACAGCACCTCTATGAGAAAAGACATAATAAACTGAAAATGGAGGCCAGGAATCTGTGATTGCTGCAGTGAGTACATAACCTTAGTGCCACTGGACAAAAAGGACACAGATGTACTCACGTACCAAGAGCTGGTCTGTGTTCGGAACCAAGAAACTGCATAAGCATCAGAAGCTAAAAGGATGCATTACATTTTCTAGCGACATAATGGAATTCATGTTTCTTAAAATGTTATTGAAGTATGTTTAACTAAAATATTTTACTCTAGGTATCAAATATTTGAGAAATGACCACAAAATCAAACACCAGAACCTTTTAAAGGAATTTGAATTATAGTCCAGACCCTCTTGCCCTTCGAGAGACCACCACCAACGAAAATCCAGAACAGGCAGCCTGCCCATAGAACCTGAACTCCCTGCCTGCAGAATGTTAAGGACAGCCACGAGGGCATGTTGCCTGTGTGCAGGAGACCACTACTTTTCAAGCTGTGGTCCACTGCCACTATATGGATGCAGAAGATCATTGTGTGACTTTCAATGCAATCTTCCAAACCACAAAATAAAGCAAAAGATAAAAAATTGCACACTCCATAATTAATTATGAAATTGAGATTATTATATAGGAACTACTAATATTCAAATACTTGCAAAATACAAATAGATGTTTAGGAATGATTATTTGTAAGTGTTCATCTCCATGTTCTTTTCAAGCCAAAACAAGCAGAGAATTGACCTCTGCCTCCTCCCCACTGCTCAGCAGCACACAGAACACACAGCGCTCGCTCCTGCACAAGTATCAGTCTGACTCACTGACTGGAAGGCAGCTCTGTGCACGACACAATGAGGAAAAAAACCCTTATTGAAAGAAGTGGCAGAGCAGTAATTGCCCGTGTAACAGGCAGGCACAAAACCAGCCTCAAGCTCTCCTTCCAAGATTTGCTGTTGCTGTTATCCTCTTTTCAGCTGGTTTCAGAGGCTCATGTCTTCTCACCTTCCTGCAGCAAATACGCAGAGTTCGCTGCCAATTGCAGCCAGAAGAGATGCAGACACACTGCTCCCCGTGGCACCATGGCTGTGGCTCTCAGGCTGTTCTGTTCCAAACTCACTGCTTTCTTCCTCACTGTCTCCCACTGCTCTTCTCACACTGCAGGCTTCCAGGTGCTTAGCACAACCCTGGCACAGCACAGCTGTTCTCTCTGGGGCCTGAATCCTTTCTCATAATTACTTACATTTGTAGTTATGGTCTCTCTTTATTTCTCCTTCCAGCTTCCCTTGAAACTGCTCTCATCTACATTCTTCTTTCCCATGGCGAGATCCCTGTATTAAAACCTGTAAGTGCTTTGCTAGAATCTATATGTGATTTAATTCACAAACAGCAGCCCTCCTTCAGCTTTTGTGGCCTCTTTCCATCTCTTCTGAAGCTCTGTTCACGCATTTAGTGTAAGATTCGACAGATTTTTTTTCCTCTACTTAGTCCACATCCTTTGCCAATCCTATTCTTGCCTCTCCCTTTCATAAATCTGATTTTAGGCAGTACCTTTTGATTGACAGTAGACTGATTAAAATTTCTGTTGAATTTCCCCAGCAAGCTCCTCCCTCCATCCAAATATACTATCTTGAACACTGCCCTCTAGCTACTGAGCTGTCACTTTAAGCAAAAGCTGGTTCTAGGAGTCCAGATGAGTGTGTATTAGAATGGTGACTGTCTACTGAGATCGTGCATTGCTTTTGCCTTTTCTTTACATGCATCAATGTTTTTGTTCCACCAATCTTTTGCCCACATGCATAATTCATTTTCTACAGTCAGACAGTTTGAATAATGGGAGTAAGGATAAAAATACTGGATCAGACCGAAACCAAAATAAGTGCCGCTTTCCTCTATTATCTGCCAGTTTCCAAACATTTCTAACTCACTGGCCTCCTAAGCTGCACATGATCTCTCTGCATTTCATTGTCAAGAGAATTTTTTCCTCAAAGAATAATCAAGACTCCCTGTGGGCTCATCTATATGTCTACTGTTCGTTCGCATCTACAGCAATGGACTTCATTTCTCACCTGCTCACTTCAACAAAATCCACCACCTTTCCTTTTGAATCTGTTTTTAGTTTTCTCTGATGCCCTTCAGTTCTTGTATTAAAAAATCTATCATACAATGCTTACCCTCACTTGTCACATCCCTTGCACCTACCTCACTCTTCCAGCCTATCAGGATGTGCCAAATGCAGAAGGCCTTGGCAGCAGTTGTGAGTGCCTATGCCAGACCCATTCATTTCCAAAAAGTAAGA
Source organism: Tragopan temminckii (assembly GCA_028571105.1). Taxonomy (NCBI): domain Eukaryota; kingdom Metazoa; phylum Chordata; class Aves; order Galliformes; family Phasianidae; genus Tragopan; species Tragopan temminckii. Next base: position 468,060 of record JAOWBP010004377.1, read on the forward strand.
CTTTGACTACCCTGTTCAGTCTTGCTTAAATCTCAGATTTCCCTTCACACTATTACGCTACATATTCTATTCCCACTTACTACAGCATTAACATGCTTTCTCTTCCATGTTATTTGACACAGGAGGAAGATTCCCATGTTATCTACAGGCCAACTGTGCACCATCCCAGTCTCTTGCCAGGAAAATCCTGCTTCTTCGTCTCAGTTTGGCAGGGAATAAGCTGTTAATCACTTTCCTCTTAGTTCTTCCTCTTTGTATTGTTATAATTCCTCAGTTTCATCTTCACTTTGGAGCACATGGGAAAACAGCCCATCAAAATGGTTATGTGATGAAAAAAAAAAAAAGTTAAATTCACTACCAGGCCTGAGAGCTCGTATGCATTCTGCATGCAGAACGTGGACTGCGTGTTTTCAAGAGCTATGTTTCAGTGAGGTGCTGAGCTCGTAAGAGGGCACCTCAGTTCAGACCTCTACAACTCAGCTCAACATGTAGGTGCAACAGGGTTCTGTCACAGAGGGCTTCAGCACAGATTACAACAGCTGTCTTTTGATTAAAATCTTTATCCCATTCTCAACCAAAGCCTTCCATTAGGCAAAGGCCCTACATTTACTCACAATGTAATCATTGTCTTCATCTTTGGGACCTTCGCTGTAATACACGCGGAAGGCTTTGGCCACTTGGTCGATCTGTGCTCTGGTACCAGTCAATCCAACCAGCTTTGGAGAAAATTCTACAGAGAAAAAAGACATTTAGATATTTGAGTGAAAAGAATCCTCTTGAGTGCTCCTGGTTACTGACTGTTATAAAGTTCCAAGGTAGAAAAAAAATTGTACCTTTAACATATCTGGCAATGGCTTCTTCACTGTCCCTCTCAGGATCAATGGTGATGAAGAGTGGGGTCAGATCAGGCAAGGACGGGATTCTATCTGTGAACAGAAACATCAACTATTACATTTTTTCTTAGCAACCTAAAAACCATTTCCTAATATCCCTTCAAACGTGGTCAGAGGCAGATTGCCACAACATCCACCTGAGTCCTCCCTAAGTAGCAAAGAAAAAAGCCTGTTTGGTGTTGCTTAATTTCTATAATACTATATCTGAAAGAAATAAATAAATGCCATGAAAACCAACCCTCTGTGCTTGTGCACAGCTCCCGGCTGGAGGCTGTGCCCTGCTGAGAGGAGAAGACAAATGGGTGCTGGTGCAGAACACGAGTGCATGTAACCTGCCACTGCCGTGCCTTATTAAACAGAAATCCTCTGTTCTAGAAAGGTCAGTGCTGTCACATCAAACACCCGATCCTAGAGACAGGAAGTTTGATTTATGTATCTTTCAGTAATTAATTCTACTACTGAATGCCAATTACCAGCGTTTTGTAAGACAGTCATTTACTCCCACAGCTGACAGGTCACCACGATAAGCCTCGCCCTCCCACAGCCCAATTCCCGTACCAATTTCATTGACCACTTCAATCATTTTGTCCAGTTCCTCGGGACAGATGTCGGGGCAGTGCGTGAAGCCGAAGTAGATGAGCACCCACTGGCCAAGATAGTCCCTGTTGGTCCTGGGCTGTCCCTCATGGCTGACGAGCGAGAAGGGCCCTCCCAGCAGCGGTTTCCCGATGCCTCGGTTCCGCTCCTTCTCCAGCTCTACAGGAACAGCAGGAGGAGGTGAATTCCAGCGCTGCAATCCGTGCCCATCCCCGCAGGTCACGCCCCGGAGCAGCGGCAGTGGGGCGGCCCCGCCGACACCCAGCGCACAGCTCCCAAGCAGAAAAGGCTCCCAAACAGCGCCTTCCACTCCAGCCAAACTTCCGTACCGATCGCCGCATTCCAAAAACCATAACGATCTTCCATCGCCATTGGACTGCCACATTGCTGTCCAGGCGCACGAGATGAGAGCTGCGCGGCCCGGCTCGGTACGCAGTGAGGAACCGAACGCAGCCGGGAGACTTCAGCATTAGAAGGGAGGAAAGGCGCGCAGAGAACCGCAGCTCCCGGGCAGCGGGAGGTCCTCCCAGCCCTCGCGGGGCTCCGCACGCGGCGCAGGGCAACGAGCAGAAAGCGTGAGCGGCGACGGCAACAGCGCACGTGAGAACGCAGGAGGAAGGCAAAGGAGCAGCAATTCGGAGAAAGGCTCCGCGATTCCACCCGCCCCCCGCCGGGAAACACTCACTGTCCTCCTTCGCCTTCTTCACCCTCTTCATGGCCAGCAGCAGCCCTCCGCACAGGACGAGGGCGGCTCCCAGCGCCCGCCAGGACACCGGCTGCAGGGGGAGAGCTCGGTCAGGGGCCGGGCGGGGTCCCGGTCCCGGCCCCGGGTCAGCGGACCTGGCCGTCGCCCTCGACGATCCACTTGGTCGTCGTCAGCTCGGGCAGCGCCATCGGCCCACGGGCATGGAGCTTCTGGGTCGAGATGCCGATCTCGGCCCCGAACCCGAACTCGCCGCCGTCGGTGAAACGGGTGGAGGCGTTGACCATGACCGCGGCCGCATCGACCTCGGTGGTGAAGCGGCGGGCCGCCGCACGGTCCTCGGTGAC